>CM045497.1:27672374-27761824 GCA_024704745.1 Rosa lucieae | reverse complement strand
TCGACGTCCTCGGGAATGGTATACAAACTTCGGTAGGCTCCTTCTCCGGTCTCGGACAAACAGGGCTCGCAAACGATGACTAAGTTTTCAAAATTTTCACAAAGTGTCAAATCCCCCAAAGTTTCCCCCCTTTTATACCGGCCCCAACACGTCCTCAGCCGTCCGCTCCATATCGACATCACTTATTAGCCGTACACGTGTCGACAGGCTCCACTCACTCTCCGGATTACCCGAGGCGTTATCTCGGTTACGAAACCCACAGTTACTGTCATTAAAGGCTAGAAGACGGACAGGCTTAGCAGACAAGCCTACGCACGCTAACCCGCTATAGGCTCGACACGTGTTAACCACCGAAGGGGCAACTTCGGAAACTCATCCAGCGGAACTCCTCCCTTGTCCAAGTGACGAAGTCTCCGCTGAGCGAAACCCTGCCAGCGGAACTTCTCCCTTGTCATCCTCCAGGAGACGAAGTCTCCGCTGAGCGAAACCCCGCCAGCGGAACTTCTCCCTCGTCATCTTCCAAGTGACGAAGTCTCCGCTGAGCGAAACCCCGCCAGCGGAACTTCTCCCTTGTCATCTTCCAAGTGACGAGGTCTCCGCTGAGCGAAACACCGCCAGCGGAACTCCTCCCTTGTCCAAGTGACGAAGTCTCCGCTGAGCGAAACCCCGCCAGCGGAACTTCTCCCTTGTCATCTTCCAAGTGACGAGGTCTCCGCTGAGCGAAAACCCCGCCAGCCAAACTCCTCCCTTGTCCAAGTGACGAAGTCGCCGCTGAGCGAAACCCTGCCAGCGGAACTTCTCCCTGTCATCCTCCAGAGACGAAGTCTCCGCTGAGCGAAACCCCGCCAGCGGAACTTCTCCCTCGTCATCTTCCAAGTGACGAAGTCTCCGCTGAGCGAAACCCCGCCAGCGGAACTTCTCCCTCGTCATCTTTCAAGTGACGAGGTCTCCGCTGAGCGAAACACCGCCAGCGGAACTCCTCCCTTGTCCAAGTGACGAAGTCTCCGCTGAGCGAGACCCCGCCAGCGGAACTTCTCCCTTGTCATCTTCCAAGTGACGAGGTCTCCACTGAGCGAAACACCGCCAGCGGAACTCCTCCCTTGTCCAAGTGACGAAGTCTCCGCTGAGCGAGACCCCGCCAGCGGAACTTCTCCCTTGTCATCCTCCAGGAGACGAAGTCTCCGCTGAACGAAACCCCGCCAGCGGAACTTTTCCCTTGTCATCTTCCAAGTGACGAGGTCTCCGCTGAGCGAAGCACCGCCAGCGGAACTCCTCCCTTATCCAAGTGACGAGGGCTCCGCTGAACAAAGCCCTGCCAGCGGGACTTCTCCCTTGCTATCCGGCAAGCGGGGTGTCTTTCGCTACACACCTCTGGCGGAACCTTTTTTTTTTTTTTTCTTGCAAAATACCGCCAGGAACGCCTACCGGACGCTGCTTGCTGCTGCATCCCGCGGAGGGATGTCCGCCAAACGGAAAATCCCCAGGCCACGCCTCACTCTGACAACGACCGCCACGCGGCGTTACCGTCAGACCGTCCCTACGGGACACGGGGACTAGTCAAACAGTCTACGACGGCCCTGATCAGGCACATTGACCCCCGTCACTTGGGTACTAAGATTGGGCTCGCTACCCAACACCCTCTGCTCCGTGCAGCTCCCCCTCATCAAACAATTTACCGACCATCCGGAGGTCTATCTTCGCCGGGGAGTGGGGGACTCCCTGGGGGGCCCAGCAGGGGCCCACCCGAAAGGGTATAAAGCGTTTGCTCAGTAAAACCAACGGTTGACAACGCACTGCCTAATTATGCTCTTGCCAAAGTCTAGCCAGAGGAAAACGCTTCAAAACCGCCGAACAACTCCCCAACCAAGATTGCCCTCCTTGACTGGGGACTTGGGGGACTTGTACATACATGTACATTTGTAAGCATAATTAGCTATAATGAGCCACGCTCATTGTACCGCCAAAGGTACCAATTCCAACCAAAGGAATGACATGCAGACACACCGCCAGACAGGTTACAACCTCAGAATCGGACCACCGCCCGATCGCCACCAACGCGCCGCCACGCACCGCGCCAAAATAGCATCAGAAGCTTCTGAAGCTGGGAACTGAAACAGATCAGTCCCACATCGAAAACAAAGACAAGATCAGTCTCTTCCTCACCTATAAAAGGTTCTCTCCTCTCTCCTCATTAATTACGCATTCAATACTTACCTACTGTTACTTTGTCAACATAAATACATTGACTAACTTAGGCATCGGAGAGTTGAAGACCGCCCAGCGCGGTCTCCCTCTGACGCCCGTTGTATTTTACTTGACAGGTAACGGGAACTGCAACACTAACACAAGTATCGATCCGCCCACCGGATCAGCGTTAACTAAAGTCCAGCTACCGCTAGACTTTCAGACATTAACACCATGACACTTCATTATTTTGATTTCCATTCTTGGTTGGCTCAAGAGTCTTGTTTTGGCAGGGTTTCCTCTTCTGGACAGGGTTTCCTGGTTGAAACAGGAAAGCTTCATTTCTGCTCATTTATGCAGCCCTTTGTATCTCATCTTGTCTCCCTCCAACGTTGGTTAGCTCCTCTTTCCATTTATGAGCTCATTTCAGCTCATTTATTCCAAGGACCTGAAAATAGAAACTGTTACCAAAAATAGAAACTTTCCTAAACCAAGAAATGGCAACTTTCCTAAACTAAAATGGGAAACTTTCTTAAAATGAAGAATAGAAACTACAAAACGGAAACTTTCTACAATTAGGAACTTTCCCGATCGAAGAATGGAAACTTTCCTAAACAGGGATTCTTTAAGGAAATAATGCAGGAAATATAGGGAAATAGCAGTTAAAACGTCGCATTAATATGCTCCTATCAGTCTATAAAATATACGCATCTATCCATGGCATCATTTAATGTTGTATCCTTAGTATTTGGAAGTATAGATCAAGTATTAGTAGCCACTGCATTGTTGTAGTGGGCACTGAATCGGGATTATATCTGTCAGTTTGGGTATAAATTATGTAAGACTTCATTTTTGAATGCCGTGCTCATAAAAGAATTTGATTTTTAATTTTGAAACCAACCCACCTTACCGCCTACATTGATTATATCTGTCACTATTCATATTTTGATTTGTGTTCTGCAATCCAATCAGGTCTCTGATTGCGTCAGGGTTTAATGTTGGTAAGGGATCCGATGTGAAACCCTTCTAGGGGGATAGAAATCTTGACATAATGGCTTATCAGGTCTGTAATAATGTTGTTCTTGTTCATTTTCATGTGTTTTCTAGGGTTATTCTTTTTCGATTTGTGACTAAGTTTGTTTGATTGATGTCTGCATTGTGCGTTTTGCTTTATTTTTGGTTCTAATTGCAAAGTGGTTTGAACGGGCATGGAAATCTTCTAGAGAAACTAATCTGGAAACCAACCAAATTTGAGAGCTTTGGTACTTTAAAAAATTTTAGATATTATTTTAATTGAGTTTGCAGATTTTGAATTGGGGATTTAAATTTTGGGTTGAGAAAAAGTTCATGGTCAGTGATGTGAATGAATTGAGACGCATGGATCTTCTAAACTGGTTTTTGTCGGTTCCCTCACAGATAATAGGAAGCCGCAGCTTGAAGAAAGTTCTTGATGCTGTGATTTCCAAGTACAAGTATTTTTGTTAAAGATACTCTATCAAGGTGTACATATGACAAGTACAATATGATGTTTAAAACATAATATGATTTAATTTTTCTTTAGGGGTTTGGTCTAATGATTGATACAATTTGTTATAATTGAATTCACAGTGGAATTACTTATGTATCTGTGTTTGGTTTAGCTATGTTTTGCCCTTTGCTAGTTGGTGTTTTTAATTTAAAGGTGGTCAATTTGGACTTACTGTGTTAGTGGAGGGTTATAGAGCGAATCTTCGTAGATGGTGGAGAGATGAGTTCAGCCTTGGCAACAGCGGGATCAATGTATATGATTGAAGGTGAGAAGGGAGTGAGTCATGGAAATAAGGCTCAACTTTTCATTCACATATACTGCTTTGAACTTTTTTGTTTCACTCTTGTCTACAAATTTCGTATATGCATTTGTTTGTTGAGCATGTAAATGTTACAGACAGTACTATTTGGAGGGATTGGAGGAAACATTCAGCGACCCATTTGTTTAGTCTTAAGTTAAGAGGAGATTTGGTCTTAAATTTGAATCTTTAAAGAACTGGTGGTAGGTGAGACTGAGAGTTTGACCAAGAGTGCAAAGACATGGTGAGAAATGACCAACAAATTCGACGACTCTAACACGATTCCTTATGGTTATTGAGATTAGTTTATTTCGTTTTCCAAAATTTTTTAATTTCAAAATGTAGCAGTTCATTTGATTAGGTAGCAAGAAATAGTAGCTTGGTCTTCATTTCCAATATTCTAATGTTTTTGGTTGTTAGATTGGAGTTGCCTTGCAAAGGGCATTACCACTATTTTCATACTTCCTGGAGCTTTCAATATTCATCGCGAATTAAATGGGATGTAATCTGAAATTCATTCTTGATTTTCATGTAGTCTAACTTGAGTTATTACTGTTATCAATCCTTTTACCAATAATCTTTAGTTTTGGAATTTTATTCTTATGTTGAAGCATCTCTCTTGTTTACACAGTGTGCGTACAAATCAATAATTCAAAAGATTTGATAGATTAGAAGGCATATATGGCCCCAGCTGCAACAAATTTGTTAGTTGGCAAAATTGTTGGCATTCTTGAGAACGAAGCATCCTTCACTGCCTGGATTCATGACCAAGTTGATGAGATTAAGCTGGATCTGGACAAAAGGTGAACCTCTTTGTCTACTCAGATATCCTTACGTTCCTCAATTTAAGTTTCTTGGCCAAAAGGGCCAAGCTCTTTATCTTTTGCCTCTTCTCCATATTTTTCTAATTTCACTGTAAGCTCTTTATCCATAATTTATTCCTTGTTTTGGTATTTCATCATAATAATCATGCATTTTGTGGTTATGTTATTATAAGTGGATGATTCAGTTTGTTGCTGGTTATGAGTTTGGGTTTGTGTGCTGCATATTCACTAGTCAAACAACAGATTTGAAAATTTTTCATCCTTGCAACTAAGATGCATGACCTATATGTACGCAGGCACAGGTGGAAGGCGAGTGCACACATACATGTAGTGGGAAGTTAGACCCCTTTTTGGCATGTAATTCAATAATTGGTACTGTCCATTCTTTAGTTCCTTCTACAGGTATCATTCTCAATTATTTTTGTGGATTTCTGTCAATAACAATGTACATTTTTCGAGTTTGGGATTATCGGTGATCTGGGTCAGGGTTCTAGATTCCATTATCCCTGATTTTTGGGTGTCTCAAATCTTGTTTTAATTGTTTATTCAAACTGGGGTTCATTTGGTGAAATTGTTGAATTTAACATATGATGAAATTATAGTATTAGAGGAGTCAAACAACTAAGAAATCAATATACTTGTAAGTTTAGAATTGGGTTTGTATAATATATCATTGTATTTCTACTTATTTCTTTTGTAGTTCTTGGAGTGGATTTGGAAAAGGTTGCAGAAATAGCAACAACATCATCTGCTTTGAAAGAGGAAAGGCTCAAGCTGCGTTTCAAAATAGCAGTAAGAATAGCCTCTTTTCATCTTTAGCAGTTGTTTTTGTTTAGAATTAACATTCATGAATTGGATGCACTTTTCTCAGGGACATATCTCTAGCACTTCCCAGCTTTGTGCTCAATACAACAGCAGAGGAATATCAATTGCCCAGAACTAGACATAATTAAAGCCAGAAGTGTTCTCTGCATGACTGCATGCAAGAAGATAAAGAATATTGAGAATCATGGGCAGCGAAAAAGTCCGGTGTCCTATTGGTTACTTATCAGCAATGCCTCTGGACTTTGCCTTCTTCCCAAGAGTTCCAATGAGTATCTATCATAGTTATATATTTGTTTGCATTGCTTAAATAGTTAAGAGTTTTGCACAGATGGGTTCTTTTATTGTTCTAGACTCTGTTTTTTTGTATTTCACAATTTTTGTGAGTATTCATTACAATTTACATATGTTCAATTGTCCAGAAGATCAATATTAAAAGGCCTAGAAAGGCTTTTATTTGTAGATTTATATTTTTTTTATGACCAATGTTTTAGTGGCCTGTTGACATGGTCACTAATATATGTATGTGATTGAGGTTTAGTGACCAAATAATGCCTTTAGTGACCACATTTTACCCTTTCAGTGATCAATACCGTGGTCACTAATGCTATTACTATTAGTGTCCAGATTTTAGTGGTCACTAAAAGTTTTGATTTTAGTGACCAATTATTGTAAGTGGTCACTATATAGAATTAGTGACGGACCTATAGTGACCACCTTTTTTTGGTCACTAAACACAATTAGTGACCAAAATTGCTAGTTTTTGTGACTACTGCATTGGTCACTAATGCTGGATGTTGTTGTAGTGAGTGGCCGCAAATAGTGGGGAGGGCTGCTGCTCTCTCCCTCCTCCCCTTTCAATTTTCTTATTTTGCTTAGTTTCTTTTAGAGATTTGAGGGATAACTCACCCAAGACTTCAAGGATTTATTATGGGCTTCAACTTCTATTAGATTCAAGATTTGGGTAATTGTGGGAGTTGTAATTCAAGGGTAGTCATCCTAGCTTCCTAGCTAATTGTGACTATCTTTGTTTTCTCCTACACTTCTCGAATCTTTTATCTTCGAATTTTATAATTTTGATGTCTAAGATTATGGGTTGTGAGTAAATTTCTTTGTTGGGGGTTAGGATTGTGTGGCCTAACCCAAATTTGATGTAATGAATGCTTAATTTAATTTATATATTGAATTTGTTAATTATTGGATGCTTGTGTTTTGTGATAATTGATTAGAATGCATGCTTAGGAATTGTCAACGCTTGGGTATGTGTTTTGGTAAGTCTAGATTAAAATTTAGGGGATGACATCCCTAGATTTTAGGGCAAGAACCCTGATTTAATATTCGTGGGAAGTACAAGCATGGTTCACTACATGATTAGCTTGACCACAATTATGGTGAACTTGGTTGCCTAATTCCTCGAATTCAAGGCCTCTTGATGTGAATTAGTGACCATTGAATTGGCTTTAATTCACGTCAAGTGAGTTCCTACGGGCCTTAAACCAGAGTAGGAATACCATGAAAGGGAATTTTGACCCTTGAGCCTTGAAAAGCCTTTGGTACGGCTTTTACCATCTTTAGTAAATTGCATATCAATTAAATTAGCATCTAGAGCATTGAATTAGGTTATGATTCTTCCCTAGCTACCAATACCATATTTATATTCATTTTTTTTTTATAGTTTTCTTTCCTTTATTTAATTTAGTTGTTAATTAAAGTTTCTATTTAAATTCTTGCACTTTAGTTATTAGAAATTCAAATTAATATTTTCGGTGACAATTTCTATCTCAATGTAAATAGTCATCACCAGGTCTTAGTGTTGATTAGGCTTCGGTGCAAACAAAAACCGAGCATTGTTAAGGCTTGGTGTCTTAGAGTAGCATTTTTATTTATTTTATTTTTATTTTGTTTGCTAAGTGTCTTTATTTCTAATTATCTAAGGATTGTGGGTTAGCCACTAATCCTCGTGGTACGATAATTTTGAGCTTAATACTTCCCTATCTTGACAACGATATGTGCGCTTGTGTTACATGAGCATTTGCCTAAGCATAATTAGCTACAATGAGCCACGTTCATACTACCTCCAGCGACACCAGCAACTATCGAGGGTGTGACCTATGGAAACACAACCAAACAGGCTATCACCTGAGCTCCGGCTCATCCCGAGATCACCACTGACACACCGCCTTGTGCCGTGCCAAGATCACCTCGCTGAAGTATCAGAAGCTGGGGACTGAAGCATATCAGTCCCACATAGAAAACAAGGAAGAGATCAGTCTCTTCCCCACCTATAAAAGGTTCATTCCTCTCTCCTCATTAATTATACATTTACTACTTATCTAACTTTATTCTATCAACACAAATACATTGACTGACTTAGGCATCAGAGAAGAGAAGACCGCCAACCGCGGTCTCCCTCTGACGCCCTTTGTATTTTATTTGACAGATAGCGGAGGCAACAAGAAAATCACAAGTATCGGTTCACCTGTCGAATCCGCGTTGCTCAAGGTTCGGCTACCACTGAATCTTAGACATTAACATTGGCGCCGTCTATGGGAATCCTTGAGCAAAAGGTCATCTCACCATAAACAATCACCATGACTAACGGTAGTGGGGGAATCACCGAAGAGCAAGTGGACTAGTCTGTCAACCCCCAACCCACCAACCCCGCGACTAACGCTAACCCAGCTACTAAAGTTAACCGTGCACTATTCCACACTCTGATCAATCCCACTATGGAGCCCTAGGACAACCCCCAGATCCCACAAACTGAAGTTATAGCGGAGGCTCATCCGGGCAGCAGTCGCCGCCCATCTGGCCAGGACCTCGCCGCTATGTATGAGCTGGCACTGGCAAACCTTCACAAGGCAAACCGGGAGTGCAAACAAGAGCGCAGGGAAAAGGCCGAGGCCGAGAAGCAAGTGGCCACGCTAATGTCCAAATTTGACAAGCTGAAGAAGGCACTGGAGGCGAACGCTAACCCAGTGCAAAGCGAACAATCACAGAGTACCAGACGTAGTCGACCCACTAGAGGAAGATTGGTAGCCACACCAATCATACAAATGCAAGTCCCACTGAACCCATCTGAGCTATTGGGAATGGTTCCTCCACCCCCACCACGAGTAATGATAGAACAAGAAGTGGAATCACAACCGCGCACCAACCGCTCCGCAACCAGAGCTAGAGTTTAGGGCAACCCGCCCGCCCCCAGGTGGGAGTTAGCTCAGCGGAATCTCTAAACTGGAACCGCTGGTGACGCAACCGCCCTAATTTTAGAAAGGATGCAGCAGCTGGAACAAAGACTAATTCGGGCCTAGACAAGCGCCCCAACACTAATCTAAAACCCGCTTCCAGGACCATTCATCGCTAGGATCCTACAGACCATCAAGCTAGCACACGCAAAAATGCCAAAAATACCACAATACAATGGCCTGATTGACCTCTTCGTCCATATGGACACCTTCAAGAAAGTCACTAACAACAAGGGATTCGATGACGCCACCCTCTGCCACTTATTCAGTGAGACGTTGGATAATGAGGCAATGAGCTGGTTCTTCGAGTACCCACCGGGATTCATCGACTCATTCCATGCACTATCGAACGCTTTCTTGTCACTGTTCATCCTGCTGGCCGCCGGACACCACAACACAAGCCAATTTTTCAACGTCAGACAGGGCCCAGAGGAAACATTGAAGGCATTTGTGACTAGGTGGAGAGTAGCGACATCTCGGTGCCGCAATCTTGATAAAACAATGGCAGTGGCAGCCTTTAAACAAAGACTCCTAAAAGGGCCATTTCTGACAGACCCTCTCTCGGATTCCAAGGTGGAATCCGAAGTGGACCTGTGCAGACCAAATTAAAGAGAGATTCTATCAAAAAATCGACATAACCTCCCATAAACTTGGACTACCCAAAATCCCGTAAATCAAACAATACACTTCTCATATCACAAATCTCCAAATAAACTTCCCACTAGGACCTCCTTCCCACACAAAATCAACTTTCAATAACCATCAATGAGCAGATAAATCAAAGTGTCTCTCGTCCAACATTTACATGCAATTTCAATAGAGCTCAATTTATTACTTATGGCATCTCAAAGCTCCTGTAATTAACATAAGAAATATTACTAAGTAAACTATACTACTAATGCCAGAAGACCAAGTAGATGTATGCCTTTGACGTGGATATCGATCCGACCTCACAACGCTAACCTTGGCAAAACAGAAAACCAAAGAGTCCCGAGAAAATCATAGAAAACGTATGACAAGCTCAGTGAGAGGAAAAAAATAATTTAATATTTAAAAACTACTTTTCATAGATCTTATTTTTCTTAAAATCATTTCTCTTTTGTAAACCTTTTGCATGCAATTAAACATTTATAGTTAAAGACAAGTTCAAAAGTTATAGTTCACGAATACTTCAAAATACCAAAATTATAAGACACACTTGTAACCAAATAAGCATTTTGATTTAATAAGTTTTCATAAGAAAACTAAAGATAATAACTGGGGAGTAAACTCGATACTGGCTTGTAAAGATAACTTAGTCCAAAAACATTTTGCTTGGCTTCCAAAACTAAAAACCATTACCAAACTTGTACCCAAAAACTGGTCATACACCTACAATGATCTAAATCAAAATAGGCAGAGCGTGGCGGATAACTGGTCATACACTCATGCCGAGCGAACTCAACATGAGCAGAGCGGGGGAGGGGGAGGGGGAAGGGAAGAACTGATAGTACACCTGTGCGCATCAGGTAGAGCGGGGAAGCTGGTCATACACTTGCGCGTCCGCCGGTACACAAGCAGAGCATGAGGGTATACGTGCACGTAAGCGGAAAACTGATGAAGTATCGCTATATCTTGCTGGAGTTGGGTACTTGTAAGATAAGTTGAAATCCAATTTACTTTGCCAAAATAGAAAGTTCTTTCTTTTCGTACACGTAACAACATTTAAAACTTCATATCTAATAGACCATTAAAAAAGGTTCTTTCTTTCCCAAAAATAAGCAATTTACTTCAAACATAAATTATAAAATTGTATAATGACCACAACAATTAATTTACGAGAAATCATAATAAACTTCTTGAATATTAAATAGATAATTAAAGAAATCAAATATCAAAGAATCGAAATAATTGCATGCATTTTTTATTTTATTTTTTTAAACAAAGTCCAACTCACAATGAAAACTAGTTATTGATATGATAAAAAAAAAAAAAAAACAAAACAAAGTCCAACTCACAATGAAGGGTGACTAGGTGAGTCCCATCTTGGGAATGTCCTTGGAAGCTTGCTCAACGGTATTCCTAGTCAATAATAATTTATGAATAAATTAAGCTCAATCCCTAAAAAAAACTAAGTAAAGAAACGTGAATGCAAGCTAGGGCTGGATTTGGTTCTGAAAATGCAAAAATTTGCCGAAACCGGAAAGGGAACTTCGGTTCGGTTGTTGTAGTTGACAGTGCCGGAACCGACAGGAACCGGAACCGAGAACCTTCGGATCGGTTTTCCGGTTTCAACGGTTCCTTGATGAAGTTGAAAAAAAAAACCCAGAAACAGACAATTTTCCAGTTCCATCTCTTTGCAGAAGCCTTCTTAGTGCTAGATTGAATGGGGACCTGGGTCGTCTTTGGCTTCAGAGCACGCATGACAGCCATGGCCGGGGCGGTCTTGCATCGCTGGAGAATGGTGGGTTTGCGGGTCGGGCCAATCCAGGGTCCGGAAGATGAGGAAGACGATGAAGAGGGATGTGGGTCTTCGTGTATTTCATCGTGTTGGTGTGGGGGTTCTTGTAAGAGAAGCACAATTGGGTTGGTGAGGGGAGGAGGGAGATTGAAAGAGAAATCATGAGGGTCCTCAATGATGGGTTCAACCGTTCAAGTGGGGGTGGGGAGGAGAGAAAATGTTCATTCTCCATCGGAGAAAGCAAGGGAGGAAATAGTTTTTTTTTGGTTTGGACGGAGAAAGCAAGGGAGAAAAGCTGAAAAGAAAAAGTTTACATTTTTGTATATAAAATAGGCCTGAGATCTCCTATAGCAGAGTTTATTTTAGGGAAATAAGCTTGGTCAAACCTCCAATGATACAAGGACACATGTCCTTCGGTTCCCAGCAAAAAAAAAAAAAATAACCGGAACCGAACCGAACTTACTTTTTCTAGAACCGAACCGAAAAAAACTTAAGTAAATATATTGGAGAACCGAACCGAACTGAGTTTTTCGGTCCGGTTCGGTGCGGTTTTGTCAGTTTTACGGTTCTAAATCCCAGCCCTAATGCAAGCAAATCGTATCCTCTCCTTGACGTAATGTCACCCAAGTCTTTCTATCGTCTAGTATTCATCTTAACTTTCTTCCACTAGCTTCCCTCTAACTCCCAACACTTCCAATTTACAATTTTTCCAATTTATTCTCAACACAAAATCTCAATTTCTCGTCCAAAATGCAACAACTTTACTTGGGCTAATATTAACACATCCTAGGAAGCATAACAAATCTCAAAAGAACTAAAAATGGCCATGAAAGGCCGTCGGGGACGGCAGAGCTGTGGTGGCTCATGGTGGCCGGAATCCCAACTTCCAAAATCTTCAAATATATATGCAATATTATACTCAAAAGAAAGCCCATGAGGTAATGAACAATTTTATACCTTGGGATTTCTCCAAATTCTCAATGGTTTGGCCAGAATTTGAAAAATAGTCGGAAAATTACTCAATCTTTTCTCCTTTGATTCGTCACGCACACTTGATGATAGGTCTTCAAGCATATATCAATAGAAAGCCCATGAAGAGAGGAAGAGAATGGTGTAAAAATTGTGGCCGGAATCGGCGCCAGTGACAGAAAAGGTGGATGGTGGTGGCTAGCTTGAGTCTCTCTCTCTCTCTCTCTCTCTCTCTCTCTCTCTCTCTCTCCCCCCCCCCCCTTCTGTTTTCAATGTGAAAATGGTTGGGGGGAGGGGAGAGAATCTGATTTAATTAAGGTGGGTAAGGTGAAAAGACCAAAATACCCCTCCCACGAAAATACTTATAACTTTAAAGAACCGTTTGCGCTTACACTCTCTTATTGTCGTGCTCTATTTTTCCATGCTAAGAAAATAATTTTTGAAACTCTATAAAAATAACTTCCTATTAAGAAGGCTAATTTATCAATACAATGAATTGAAATATCTAAATGAAATGCAAATAAATTCAGGGATAGTATTTTGGGGTACGGGGTGTTGTTTCTCTATCTTCTCAATTACAATTATCCAAACGACGCGTATGACCGCGTCATGAGCGAGGCCGTCCTCCACTCGCAGGCAAAATTCATCACATACGGAGAAACCCCACCACCTTGATACGCTCAAAGCAAGCATATAATTTAACCCTTTAAACATCATTAGTAGTATAAGCAAATAGGGATCGTTCTATTCCAGGGATTGAGGGTACACCTGTCAATGTAAGACAATTTAAACAATTAAAATAAAAACAAAGTATCATATTCACACATATAAACACTATTCACGAAATTAGGGGGGTTTTTGGTTTTTGGTTTTTCGAAAATTAAAAGAATTAAAACTAAGTATAAACAAAAACACAAATACAAGAATGAAATGTAAGAAACAAAGATCAAAACCAAGTTTATAATTGAATTCGAATAAACCTCACATTGTTCTTCCAAGTCATGTGAAAGGAGTTGATCATGTGAAACATTCGAAAGCAAACGATTTCCCATATTTTACTTTTCAATGCTAATTAATCTAAGTGAAAGCACCAAGACTAATCCTATCAAACATGCAATCAAGCCCTAGAAAGCTAGTCAATCATGACATGTTCAACGCATGAAACACATAGAAAGGTTATCAACTCAAGTGTACAACTTAGTATGAATAAGTTCACCTAATTGCAATCCTCTTCAATTGAATTTGATTTTTGTCCAAAACCTTTACTACTTTCGATTTAAGTTCACAACACAAAAAGTTGAATCATGTTCTTAAATCTAGCACCAATCATATCAAAACCCTAAGTGTTTCGAACCACATAAGATTAAAATACAAAAGATATCTATAAAGCAAATTCAATCGACCAATCACACATAAGCAACTTTGGAATCACAAAGTAAGAATCGAAATCTTCATTCAATCATAAAATTTCAGATTATAAACCTTGTTCAAACATCAATGTTAACTAGAACAACCTTTAACGAAATCAAACAAGGAGAATCAAAACTGATTACAAGAAAGAAGGTTGAATTACACCGTGAATGGAGATGGTGATGAAGAACTCGAATGATGAACTAATGAAACTCGAAAGCAAGCTTCAAAGTGCACGGCTTCAAGGTGGAATGGTGGAGATGCTCACGGCTTGGTCTTGCTTCTTCCTTCCTTGCTTGAAAATGCAAAAGTAGAACTAGAGAATGGAGAGAGCTTTCGCGTATAAAGTGAATTTCTGAATTGCGGGATGTGTGAGATGTCTAGGGTGCATGGTATATATAGGGAACGGCAATGCTTGGCCTCCAAGCCGTGGATTTTCTGTTTATTTTCCAAGGAATTAAATTAATAATTCCACATAGCTTCCACCAATGAGAAATTGCCAAGTAAGCCCTAGTGTGTCATCCAACCAATCACAAAAATCCAAGATGATTCCCTAATATATTCTTGCGGAAATTCCTTGAATATTTTCTGATTTTCTTCTTGTATTTCGGCCAAAACATCCTTAAGGTTTCTAGGAATGAATCTATACTCCATTTGGTCCTTTTCTTGACGTCCACACTTTTTCTTTCCATAAACTTCACCCTAGAAAATCTCTTGGCGTAATCTTTTATTTTCCTCTTGATTTTCACGCCATCTTTCTCTCTTCCCTTTGGTTTTCACTGCAAAACATCTCTAGGGTTACATCTTTGCGTCACAAACCCTAATTCCTTGGGCTTTCATGGGCCTTGTTCCATTTTGCCAAAAATCGAAATCAATCCATAGAGTTCTTGGGCCTCGTTGCTTCAACTTCAAGCCTTTTCTTCCTCCAACGTCATAACTCTTTATTTTTCCATTTCTTTTTCATGGTTGCGTTGGAAACTTGCTTGGGAAGCCTTCCTCCATTTCACAGGGTTTCCTGGTTGGAACAGGAAAGCTTATTTCTTCATTTCTGCTCAATTGTGTTGTCCTTTTTCTCTCATATTCGTTCGTCCTGACGTTCGCAAACTCCTCTTTCCATTCGTGCGTTCATTTCCACTTTTTAGCTCGGAGGTCCTGAAAATGGAAACTATCACTAAAAATAGAAACTTTCGAAAAATGAAAAATAGAAACTTTCCTAAACTAAAAATGGAAACTTGCCAAAAATGAGAAATGGAAACTTTCTACAATAAGGAACTTTCCCAATCAAAGAATGGAAACTTTCCTAAACAGGGATTTTTCAAGGAAATGGCGCAGAAAATGTAGGGAAAAACAGTTAAAACGTCGCATTAAAATGCTCCTATCACACCTCTGCCAACACCAGCAAAGTCCACACAGCCTTCCTCTAGCCAGCAGGACACCGCTAATAAAACCCCTGCCACACCGCCGACCGACAAAAAGAGAGAGTGGCAGCAAAACAACTACCAAAGCAAGCGGCAAAAGGACCAGCATTACCACAACAAGAGCAATCGCTCATCCCACGAGGATAACCGTAGCAAACAGGCGGGTTCCTCCAGGCAGTATGCAGTGTTCACAGTCTTCATAGCGGTATGAAGAGATATACGATCAATGCAAGGACCAAATCCCATCGCCACCACCAAGAAAATACCCGAGGGCAGGAAAACCACGGAACATCGGCAAGTGGTGCAAATACCACCAGGACAGCGGTCACATCACCAACAATTGCTAGGCTCTCAAAATGGCAATCGAGACTTTGTATCCTGATGGTAAGCTGGAACAATTCAAGGCGCGACAGGCACCGCCAATGGTCACCAATATCGAGCCCATACGCCGCATCAACACCATCGACTGCGGTGCTCCTATCACCAACATGTCTCATAGAGCAAGAAAGTGTTATGCACACGCCAATCACCCTAAAGAAGTTTGCAACATCCGCTATGAAAGGTCCACTAAGATCTGGGAGGGAACCCATAACCTTCTCCAAAGAAGAAGAGCGCGGAGTACATCTCCCCCACGATGATCCATTCCTCATCGATGCCATGCTCAATAAATGGTTAGTGGGAAGGGTCCTCGTTGATAGCGGATCCGCTGTAAATGTCATCTCCAATGGCTGTTACAACCAACTCCAATGGAACAGAAAACTACTCTAGGGATCACGAGCAACAGCTCAGCTTCTTCAGCAAAATCACACTGATACGCTCAAAGCAAGCATATAATTTAACCCTTTAAATATCATTAGTAGTATAAGCAAGTAGGGATCGTTCTATTCCGGGGATTGAGTGTGATGACCTGGATTTTCATTATGTAATTTTGGTAATTAATAATGGACCAGTTGTACGAATAATTGTTAGTATGCTTTATTCGTAGGTTTTATGTGGAGTGGAATGATTTTCGTACGTATAAATATTTGAATTTCACAGTTTAGGGGGTCGTGTGAAGTTTGACTTTTTATATGTTGGGATTCTCGAAAAATTTCATTCACGAAAGTTGTAGAGCGCGTCGATACGAGTTCGTGGACATGCGGAACGCGTAAATCGGAGTTCGTATGAGGAAGTTATGGCTATCGGAAGAAGTTTCCGTTTTAGTATAAATAGGGAAAATCAGAAATTATTTTCATTTTTCCTCATTTCCTTTTCCGGAAACTCCTTCTTCTCTCTCTTCTCTCTCGGTCGACTCCTTCAGAAACTAAGTTTTCCTTCAGACCCGACCCGGACCCGGTTGGAACTTGCATCTCCGGCGATCTCTTCCGGTGAAACCAGCCCAGAACGACTCGCCTCCTTGCTCCGGTCGTCTCTGTGGTGGTCTCTTACGACGATTCTCCGTCTCGGTGGCAGTTAAAGGCAGCACAGTTTGTGGATTTCGGACCTTGCCGGAAATCCTTATTCTGACGTCGGCAAGGCTTCAAGTTTTCTTGGTTGAGCTCAGAACAGCCTCGCCGATCGATCCTTGGTGGTTGTTTGGATCGATTCACGTGAAACTTCGATCAACTCGGATTGGATTACTGTTCACGGCTTGTGAGGTAGTTTTCGATCCCTTAGGCTTGTTTTCTGACTTCGATCCAGTTATGAAAGTTCACAAGCATGCTTAGATGAAGCTTTTTGATGTTGGGAGTTTTGTGAAATATTGAGTTTTGGCCGGCGGCGATGCGCCACCGCCTGTGGCGGCGTTCCGGCTGTGTTCCGGCCATGTATGGGAATGTTTCTAGTATTATATGTCTTCTACTCGTCGATAAGAGTGTTTCGATATATAATATGCAAATTTTGGAGTTCGAATGAAATTGTTATGATTTTTGCAGTTTCATACCGATCGATTTATTTGATCCGTGAGGATTCGAGCGTCCGATCGACTTGTGGTTTGGTCACATCAATCGTGGACGTATTCCGAAGACTTTGGGAGGTCTCGGATGTGGTTTTGCCTCGATTGGTGCCACTTTGGGGATTTTAGTTCAAAACAGGGGTTTCGGACTTAATTCAATTTCGAATCGTTACTAAGTGGGAACCGTTTGTGATTAGGTACTTGACGAAGTATTTGGACGGTTATTCTGTAGTTTGACTACTTATTCTGCATTGAAGACGCAGCAGGAGTTTCGAGGTGAGTAAATCTCACAAGGACCTTTATGAACAGAAGTACCATTATTGTTTTTGCGTTAATTAATTAACTACAAACTATAGTTGGTATTAGTAGGCATTCCTGAGCGAATGACTACATATATATTATATATATATTATTTGATGAAATATATATATCCTTGTGAATGATTTGATGAGTAATAATATGCATGATGGTGTTCATATTATTGTTAAATGCGACTTTTCAGGAAACAATATTATAGAAAAAGATGTTTTCTATTGTTTGAAAAGTATTGAGCTTGATGTTACATTTTGAGTCAAGCGTGACTCATTTTAGATGTATTGGTTTTTGTATCAAGGGTCACAGATGGTGCGCAGGGATTAGGAAAAACCGAAACTAGATGTTGTAACGTTTTTAAGTCGGATGCGACTTACTTAACGTTGACCTTAAGACCAGATAGGGTCTAAGAAGATCTTATGTCACAGATGGTGATAGATCATAGATAGTAACAGGTTGCAGACGGTAACCTTAATGTTTGATTTCATGACCAGATGGGGTCTGAAGATCATGAGTCACAGATGGTGATCAATGGTTGAGCTGAGACCAGATGGGGTCTAAAGATCATATGTCACAGATGGTGACAAGTTGCAGATGGCGACCTTGATGTTGATTTCATGACCAGACGGAGTCTGAAATCATATGTCACAGATGGTGACAGATCACAGATGGTGACAGATCACAGATGGTGATCAAGGCAGGAAATTGGTAGTCACGTCCTTGGTAGGACGAGTGATTACAATTTCAATAGAGTTCTAGTTTATCTGCCATGATAGCTTATGGGAGTAACGGTCGAGGTTGCTTGAGACTCATAGGTATGCAGCTTAAAGGAGAGTTCCGACGGCATTCTTCTTTAATTGTCTAGATGAGACTTGAATTGCTACTTGATGGTTAAGTTAGCAAATAAGGCATGGTCATAGCGGTGACTCATGTTGTCATTTCTGTGGAAAGGATATGAAACGTTAGAAGGAAATCATGGCTGCATGTTTCCTTAAGTAGATTGATGTGAGTTGTTGATTGATGTTCATGAGTTACTCATACGAGCTTGCAGAAGCTTACCGGGTTTGTTGTTTGGCAACCCCGGTGTACCATTCAAACGATGTAGGGGCTAATCCTGCAGGTCAGGACAATCGTGGCTGAAGCTGAGGTAGCTTGTTGGCAGCAGAACGGGTAGGAAGCAAATTTTGTTGGCTTTGCCAGTATATGACTTCCGCTATGCAGTAAGCTCTGAGGAGCATTAACGTTTTTTTTGTGATGACAATTTAATTCGTAAATTTGTGTAATATATAACTCTGTGGAGCGAGTGTATGTTATCTTGGATGGTTCAGTTCCTCAGTAAGTACTTGTTTAAAAGGAAAGATGTTCCAGGTATTTGTATTGATGACTGAACATTCACGCATCTATAATTATGGGATTATATATATCGATTTTTATTGTTGTTAAAAATCAGGGGCTTGACATTGAGGGTACACCTGTCAATGTAAAACAATTTAAACAATTAAAATAAAAACAAAGTATAACATTTACACATATAAACACTATTCATGAAATTAGGGGGGTTTTAGGTTTTGGTTTTCGAAAATTAAAAGAAAGAATAAATACTAAGTATAAACAAAAACACAAATACAAGAATGAAATGTAAGAAACAAAGATCAAAACCGAGTTTATAATTGAATTCGAATTAACCTTACAATTGTTCTTCCAAGTCATGTGAAAGGAGTTGATCATGTGAAACGTTAGAAAGCAAACGATTTCCCATATTTTACTTTCAATGCTAATTAATCTAAGTGAAAGCACCAAGACTAATCCTATCAAACATGCATTCAGGCTCTAGAAAGCTAGACAATCATAACATGTTTAACGCATGAAACACATAGAAAGGCTATCAACTCAAGTGTGCAACTTAGTATGAAAAAGTCCACCTAATTGCAATCCTTTTCAATTGAATTCGATTTTTGTCCAAAACCTTTACTACTTTCGATTCAAGTTCACAAAACAATAAGTTGCATCATGTTCTTAAATCTAGCACCACTCATACATAAATCCTAAAAGTTTCGAACCAATTAAGATTAACATACAAGAGATATCAATTAAGCAAATTCAATCGAACAATCACACAAAAGCAACGTTGGAATCACAAAATAAGAATCGAAATCTTCATTCAATCATAAAATTTCAGAATTTAAACCTTGTTCAAACATCAATGTTAACTAGAACAATCTCTAACGAAATCAAACAAGGAAAATCAAAAGTGATTACAAGAAAGAAGGTTGAATTACACTGTGAATGGAGATGGTGATGAAGAACTCGAGTGATGAACTAATGAAACTCGAAAGCAAGCTTCAAACTCCAGGGCCTCAAGGTGGAATGGTGGAGATGAACCCGGGTTCTTCTTGCTTCTTCCTTCCTTGCTTGAAAACGCAGAAGATGAACTAGAGAATGGAGAGAGCTTTCGCATATGAAGTAATTTCTGAATTAGGGGGGGTGTATGTGAGACGTCTAGGATGAAGAGTATATATAGGGAACGGCAATACTTGGTCTCCAAGCCGTGATTTTTCTGTTTATTTTCCAAGGAATTAAATTAATAATTCCACATAGCTTCCACCAATGAAAAATTGCCAAGTAAGCCCTAGTGTGTCATCCAACCAATCACAAAATGATAGGAGCATTTTAATGCAACATTTTAATTGTTATTTCCTCATATTTACTTAGTTATTTCCTTAAATAAATCATTCTTGTTTAGGAAAGTTTCCATTTTTAGAAAGTTTCTATTTTTAGTAATTTTAATAAAAGTTTCTGTTTTCTAGGTACCTTGGAATAACTGGAGCTGAAATGAAGAAATGGAGTTTTCCTAGTCCGACTAAGAATCCCAGTCAACGTAGGAATCCTGATGAGGCTAGGAAACCTGAAGGCATTAGGAGACCACATGATGACGTGGGAGATATTTTGGGAGATTAAATCTGATTTTTGCATGGGAAATCAAGGAGATTACGTTGAGAATATCAAGGGAGAATTTTAAGGAAGAAAAGATTCAAAACAAGTCCAGATTCATTCCTATTTTCACTCAAGATTATTTTGGCCGAAAATTAAGAGAAAAATCAGATAAAATCTTGGGAAATCAGCAATAATATATTTGGAAAGATTATGGATTTATTTTGGAGCTTTTTGATTGGTTGAGTGACATGGCAGAGCTGATGTGGCATTAATTCATTGGTTGGAGCTGTGTGGTGCAACCAGAAAATTCATTGGAAATTTAATTCATGAAGCCTTGCCTTCCCCTATATAAACACCCCTACCCTATGCTACACCACAAGACACACCTCTTCATTCAGAAAATTATCTACATAACGTCAAGCTTTCTCTCCATCCTCTAGTTTCAAGTCTCTGCGTCTTCAAGCAAAGAGAAGAAGAGAAGAAGAAGCCATGAAGCCTCCTAGCCACCATCATCCACCTTGTGTCGTGAAGCTTTGGAGCCTTGCTTTCAAGATCCAAGACCAACGTCTCAAGCTTTCCACCATTCATCCTTCATGGTGTAATTCTATCTTATTCCTTGTAACCTTTTTGGTTTGCTTTGTTTTGATTTCGTATGAACTTGATTTCTAGTTGACATAAACGTTAAGGGCAAAGTTTAAAGCCTATTTATATGTTTTGAAATAAAATTGTGATTTCTATATGTTGATTTATATGTTGCTTATGTGAGATTGCTTGATTGATTTTGGATTATAGAAAACTTTTATATGTATGTGTTCTTTGGTGGCCAACTTAGGATATATGCATGTAATTGGAGCTAGATTTAAGTAGTAAAGGCTTTGGACAAAAGTCGAAATCAATTAAGGAGGATTGCAAATAGGTGAACTTATTCATAACTAGGTTGTGCACTTTGGTTGACATCCTTTCTTTGTTCTTCATGCATTGAATGTGTTCTTGTGTAGCTAGCTTTCTAGACTATGATTGCATGTTCGATAGGTTTAATTTAGGTGCTTTCACTTAGATTAAATATTGAAGGAAAGTAAAATATGGGAAATCGTTTGCTTTCTAACGTTTCACATGGTCAACTTCTTTCTCATGACATAGAAAATCAACTATAGGAATTGTGATTGGATTTCATTCATATGGATGTGGTTTTGACCTTTGTTCCTTTCGTTCCACCCGTGTATATATGTTTTTACATTTTCTTTATTTTATTTTTAATTTATAATTCTAAAACCCCCTAATTGTGTTTACTTGTATATATTTCTTTCTTTGTTTTATTTTTGTAAATAATACTTTGTACTTGTATTAATTCTTTGTTTCTTTTTGCAATTACAAGTGTACCCTCAATCCCCGGCTTGAACGATCCCTACTTATTCTATACTAACAACTACATTTTGCAGGGTTAAATTGCGCGCTTACTTTTAGCGTATCACAAAACTCCAAGATGATTCCCTAATATATTCTTGCCGAAATTGCATGAATATATTCTAATTTTTTCTCTTTTATTTCGGCCAAAATACCTTTAGGGAATATAGGAATGAACCTGGAAGCCTTTTGGTCCGTTTCTTGATGTCCACACTTTTTCTTTCCATAAACTCCACCCTAGAAAATCTCTTGGCGTAATCTTTTATTTTCTTCTTGATTTTCAAGCCAACTTTCTCTCTTCCCTTGGTATTTTCACGGCAAACCTTCCTAGGGTTTAGGTTCTGTGTCACAAACCCTAATTCCATGGGCTTTCATGGGCCTTGATCCATTTTGCCGAAAATCCAAGTCAATCGATCAAGTTCTTGGGCCTTGTTGCGTCAACTTCAAGCCTTTTCACCCTCCAACGTCATGACACTTCATTTTTCCATTTCTTTTTCATGGTTGCGTTGGAAACTTGCTTGGTAAGCCTTCCTCCTTTTCGCAGGGTTTCCTGGTTGGAACAAGAAAGCTTATTTCTTCATTTCTGCTCAATTGTGTGGCCCTTTTCATCTCATATTTGCTCGTCTTAACGTTCGCATGCTCCTATTTCCATTCGTGAGTTCATTTCCACTTTTTAGCTCGGAGGTCCTGAAAATAGAAACTATCACTAAAAATAGAAACTTTCCTAAAACGAAAAATAGAAACTTTCTAAAAATGAAAAATAGAAACTTACTAAAAATGAAAAATAGAAACTTTACTAAACTAAAAATGGAAACTTGCCAAAAATGAGAAATAGAAACTACAAAAATGGAAACTTTCTACAATAAGGAACTTTCCCAATCAAAGAATGGAAACTTTCCCAAACAGGGATTTTTCAAGGAAATAACGCAAGAAATGTAGGGAAATGGCAGTTAAAACGTCGCATTAAAATGCTCCTATCACACACAACCACTGGCCTCTGACTAAAAGCGTTTAGCCATCGGCGCTAGCCCATGCACAACATAGATACATACAGAATTTATTGTTGTCGATTGCTTCAGTTCCTACAATGCCATCATCGGCCGACCGGCACTCAACAAGCTTAAGTGCATAATCGCCGGATATATGCTTCTCATGAAGTTCCCTATGCCCAAAGGCATGGGCTGTGTGAAAGGAAGCCAACAGCTAGCACGAGAATGCTACTCAACAACTATGGCGCGGTCAACACGCCACCATGAGATCCTAACAGTAGGAAATCATATGCCGCTAACGGATGCAATTGAAGACCCTAGGGATGGCAAAGAAAAGTATGTAAAAAAGGAACTTGTCAACCCCGAAACATCCTTACAGGTTATCAGCATCTCTGACGAGCACCCTGAGCGGACGGTCCACATCGGCGCTCAGCTCGCCCACGAGAAAGCGGCTGAACTCAAGCAATTTATGTGAGACAACCCCGCCATGTTTGCATGGTCCTATGCCGACATGCCAGGCATCATCACGCAAAAGTTAAGCATCAAACCATCTTTCTACCCAATAAAACAGAAGATAAGAGCCTTTGACGAAGAAAGATATCGTGCGATAGAGGAAGAGGTTGCAAACCTACAAGGCATCGGGTTCATCCGCCAAGTCAATTATCCCCAATGGATTTCCAACTTGGTCATGGTGAAAAAGCCTAGCGGCAAACGGCAAATGTGTGTAGACTTCAAAGGCCTTAACACGGCATGCCCCAAGGATAGTTTCCCACTACCCCGCATTGACCAGTTGGTTGATACCATAGCAGGACACTAGCTGCTCAGCATGATGGATGCTTTCTCTAGGTACAACCAAATCAAGATGCACCCCAGTGACCAAGAATGCACCACATTCACAACCGACAAAGGCCTATGCTGCTACAATGTCATGCCTTTAAGATTGAAGAACACCGGAGCAACATACCAGCGGTTGATGAACGCCATGTTCACGGAGTATCTTTGCAAAATAATAGAGGTGTACGTGGATGACATGCTAGTTAAAAGCATTAGGACCAGCGGACATGTGGCAAACCTCCGCATCATATTCGCCATTCTCTTAACCTACGGTATGCGCCTCAACCCCGATAAATGTTTTTTCAGCGTCACCGCTAGCAAATTTCTGGGCTACATCATCAGCGAACAAGGCATAGAAGCTAACCCTGATAAGGTACAAGCCATCTTCAACATGAAATCCCCGGTGTTGAAGGTGCACGTTCAGAGCCTCCAGGTCAAACTAATCGCCTTTTCTCGTTTCATCTCCAAGCTCACCGATAGATGTCTCCCATTCTTTAAAGCCATGAAGAGGACCCATAAGAAAGAAATTGACTGGACCTCGGAATTTGAGGCGGCGTTCCAGAGTTTGAAGGAATATTTAGAGGTAATCCCACTTCTCTCCATTCCCATACAAGGTGAGACACTCTACATATATCTAGCGGTATCCCCATCGGCGGTAAGCTTCACCATTGTACGAAGAGAGGGACAGGATGAGCTCCCAGTGTTCTACGCTGGTAGAGGTATGAATGGCGCTGAGACAAGATACACCCCTTGGAGCAACTTGCTCTTGCACTCATCGTTGCCGCTAGACGTCTCCGCCAATACGTCCAAGCCCATACAATTCATGTCTTGACAAATCAACCGCTGAGGCAGGTTATGCAAAACCCCGAGCACTCCGGTCGCCTCAGCAAGTGGGCCATTGAGCTCAGCGAGTTCGACATCGAATACAATCCACGAACCGCTATGAAAGGCCAAGCGGTAGCCGACTTCATCGTTGAGCTCACTAAACGTCAGGATGAACCCAACTTAAGGACAGAAGAAGGCCACGTGGCCATGGCAACCACTGAGGAGCCGACACCCAAGCAGCAGTAGGAATGGAACCTCCATGTTGATGACTCGGCTTGCATAAAGGCATGTGGCGCATGAGTTGTCTTGATAGGGCCAGCGGGACTGAACGTGGAATACGCACTGAAATTCAACTTCACAGCCTAAAAAAACATGGCGGAGTGTGAGACACTCATTGTAGGCTTGCTCCTCGCCATCGACTCAGGCGCTGACAGTTTCAACATATTCAGCGACTCCAAGTTAGTCGTCAACCAATTCAACGACAGTTTCCAAACCAAAGACAAACAGTTAGCGACGTACTTGGGATACGTAAAAACTTTGCTCAGGAAATTCAAATTCCACACCATCACACAAATCCCCAGAGAAAAGAACGCTAAGGTAGATTCTCTTTCAAGATTGGCAACCTCTCAACCGCACCAAAGTCCAGCGGACACAAAGGTTGAATGCCTTGATAGGCCAAGCATCACGAAAACCCTAGCAGAAGTATTCAACATTGAGGTCAATCCCTGCTGGATGGATGAAATCATCGAATAAAAGCGCAATGGAACACTGCTAACCGACAAGGTCGAAGCGCGCCAATTTAAGCGGAGAGCAACCCGCTATAACATAAAGAATGGCAAGATTTACTGCCAGGGGTTCACCCATCCCAACCTCCAATGTCTGACCCCAGAAGAGGGAAAGGTCGTCCTGGCAATGATACACGCCAGGGAATGTGGAAATCACTCAGGTGCCAGATCTTTGGCAAATCGCACCCTGCGGCAAGGGTACTTTTGGCCCACGCTCGGTGACTAAGCCAGAGAAGTCTCCAAATCCTGCCGCAAGTGTCAGCAATACGCTGACCTCCCTCATGCCCCGGCAGAGCCCCTCTCAATAATCATCGGCATATGGATTCACTCCACTTGGGGCCTCGACCTAGTTGGCAAGTTACCAACTGCTAGGGGCCAGATCAAGTACATCATCGTCACCATCGATTACAACAGCAAATGGATAGAAGTGGAACCGCTGACGGTAATCACTACCGCCAAGGTAACCCACTTCCTCTAGAAGAACATCTATTGCCGTTACGGCGTCCCCTATACCATCATCACAGACAACGGAGCATAGTTCAACAACAAGGAGATCATATCTTTTACCGCTAATCTGGGCACCAAGATGTGCTTTGCATCTGTAGTGCACCCCCAAACCAACGGACAAGTTGAGGCGGCAAACAAGATAATCAAGAAACAGCTAAAAAAGAAACTCGATGATGCTAAATGATTATGGATGGAGAAGCTCCCGGAGGTCCTGTGGACCATCAGGGCAACCCCAACATCCGTTAACGGTGAAATGTCGTTCTGCATGATGTTCGAGACCGAAGCCGTCCTACCAATCAAGGTCACCCCACCTATCGCTAGGGTCGAGGGCTATTGCTCCGAGACCAACACCGAGGGCATCAACCTAGACAAGGATCTCCTCCCCAGACAACATCTCTAGTTTAAGATGAAGGACACCCATCTAACATCATGTATACCAGATATGAAAGTGGTCCCAACACATAACGATTCAATTTCTAAACTAATCGCCAATAAAATACATCTCGCTATCAAGCGTGCCACGATATGTCTCACCAATGTTTAAAATTAAACTCTTATTAGACCTTAACATAACCTTCTAAGTCAACTAAGGGAATCTGTGATATCCACCAATTTACTTAGTTTGTTTTGTGGCCTTGTTGTTTGCAGACCTTATTTGTTTTGGTATTGTGAAATATTTTGTTGTTGGATCATATTATATTTTCATGACTTTATTTTACTTTATTTTTTTTATTTTAATTTTTTTGTACAGTTAGTTTTAAGGTTAATTAGTTATCTTGGTAAAAAGGAAAATAGGAATTTCAAACTAGTTATCTTGGTAAAAAGGAAAATAGGAATTTCAAACTAGTTGTTACAAAGAGGTTGTGTTTACTTAGAAGTTTGAAACTTATCAGATATTTTCTAATAAATTAACTGAACCTATGAGTTTTGAGAGAGAAGAAAAGTCTTTTTTAGACATGTTTAAGGTAGAAAAAGAAGAGAGAACAACGTCTGCGTGCAAGGATAGAGAAAGGAGAAAATAAGTTAGGCTGCGCTGACCATAGAGCTTGAAACGAAGTATCAAGTCTGAGATCAGGTGTTTTTGTTACAATTTCGACCAGGTATTTTTATTTAAACGATTATGGTTATTTCATTATATGAAATTAGACTTATCAAGGGTTATTTTGGCATTGATTTCACAGAAAAATATTAAGAATCGAATTTATGGTGATTTTTCAAAGTTGACATAGAGGAAACAGGTTTTCTGCTGACAGAAGTTAGGAACATGTTACAGTCATTGTTTAAAGAGCCAGATGCTTTGTTTTAGCCATCAAATTTTTCTGGAACGTTTCTCTTTATGTCTAATTTCTGGGATAAAATTTTAATGAATTTATTTTTCTTAATTATTTTTATAAAATTCGTTAACTATCCGAATCTAGCTGTTTAGGTGCAGAGGCTTATTTTGGGTTCTGTTTGAAGACAACTTTCGGGTTCTAGAAAAACTTATTTCACTCCCAAATTTTTATCATATGCTAAATATCGAGCCTTAAATAGACATACCAAATTTTAATAATTTTTAGTTCATATTGTATCCCGTGGAATTTTTAGAAGAGTCATTGTTGGTGGAGCTTTCATTTCCTGGCAGCAACAGATGTCGGTTTTAGAAAATTATTTGGACAAGTTTTTAGTATTCTTTTGACTTGATATTTTTACAGTAGATACTTGAGAATGTCTAGTTTAATGATATAAATTTCAATGGATTTTATTAACGACTGTCTAAAGTGATACTTTTCTTTCGGACATAGGCCCTGCCAGATTGCTTTTACCGCAGGTTATAAGGTTCTAGTTCATGTCTTATTTTGAGTTTTTGTTTGCTTTAAGCCGAGAAACCACAACTTAGAACACTGTACCAGTTGCTTGTATATCTTGGTTAGTTGAGGTAAGTAACTTTTGTTTGCTCTTGAACCATGATAAATATATTATTGATGATACGTTACTATATTATATATTATACGCTTATGATTTTGAGTGCACCATTTTTGTTTCCGTTGTGAGTGCTTTGGCTTGTACTAATACGTATGCATCATGCAACATTTGATAAGTTTTGAAAGAGATTTCTGCTAGGTACTCTCTTGGCATATCAATACCAGTAGGCTGTCTGGGGAGAAATCTGTTCTGTAAGTGCAAATTATGCACTGTTTTGTCTTTGCAGGTTCTGTATTGTTTGTTATGGCCCACATAGTGGGTTCATCACCGACGGGTGACGTCTGTCTCCCACCTCTGATAAGTTTGGGTCTCATTGGTATGTTATGTCTAGAGGGACCTAGAAAGTTCAGTTTGATTTGTTTTGAGTGCACTTCATGTACTATGCATTTTTCTATATTGTATATAAGTATGGAATGCCTCCCTATTTGTTATACGTGGTCTGTTATCATTACTTACTGTGTTTATATCTCATTAGTAATTTTTTGTGGTTCTAGGTACTGAAGATGAATTGAATGCTTAGAAGACTTGGTAGCAACTAGTGGTTGGCTCGGCGTTGATACGCTCAAAGCAAGCATATAATTTAACCCTTTAAACATCATTAGTAGTATAAGCAAATAGGGATCGTTCTATTCCGGGGATTGAGGGTACACCTGTCAATGTAAGACAATTTAAACAATTAAAATAAAAACAAAGTATCATATTCACACATATAAACACTATTCAAGAAATTAGGGGGGGTTTTGGATTTTTGGTTTTCGAAAATTAAAAACAAGAATAAAAACTAAGTATAAACAAAAACACAAATACAAGAATGGAATGTAAGAAACAAAGATCAAAACCAAGTTTATCATTGAATTCGAATTAACTTCATATTGTTCTTCCAAGTCATGTGAAAGGAGTTGATCATGTGAAACATTCGAAAGCAAACGATTTCCCATATTTTACTTTTCAATGCTAATTAATCTAATTGAAAGCACATAGACTAATCCTATAAAACATGTAATCAAGCCCTAGAAAGCTAGTCAATCATGACATGTTCAACGCATGAAACACATAGAAAGGCTATCAACTCAAGTGTACAACTTAGTATGAATAAGTTCACGTAATTGCAATCCTCTTCAATTGAATTCGATTTTTGTCCAAAACCTTTACTACTTTCGATTTAAGTAAAACACAAAAGTTGATGTTCGTAAATCTAGCACCATTCATCATAAACCCTAAGTGTTTCGAACCACATAAGATTAAAATACAAAGTTATCTATAAAGCAAATTCAATCGAACAATCACACATAAGCAACTTTGGAATCACAAAGTATGAATCGAAATCTTCATTCAATCATAAAATTTCAGATTATAAACCTTGTTCAAACATCAATGTTAACTAGAAACAATTCTCATGAAACAAAGCAAGGTTACAAAGAAAGAGGTTGAATTACACCGTGAGATGGAGATGAGGATGAAGGATGAAACGTTTGGAATCTTGAATCTCGAAAGCAAGCTTCAAGGTGGAGGATGGATGATGATGCTCACGGCTCCTTCTTCTTCTTCTTCTTCCTTGCTTGAAACGTTGAATGCACTAGAGGATGGAGAGAGCTTTCGCGTAGAGAGAATTTTCTGAATTGTAAAGTGGTGCTTTTTGAAACGTCTAAGGTGTAGTATATATAGGGAACGGCAAGTCTTGGCCTCCAAGCTGTGAATTTCTGTTTTATTTTCCAAGGAATTAAATTAATAATTCCACATGCCTTCCACCAATGAGAATTTGCCAAATAAGCCCTAGTGTGTCATCCAACCAATCACAAAACTCCAAGAAGATTCCCTAATATATTCTTGACGAAATTCCTTGAATATTTTCTGATTTTCTTCTTGATATTTCGGCTAAAACATGCTTAGGGTTTCTAGGAATGAATCTAGACGCCATTTGGTGCTTTTCTTGATGTCCACACTTTTTCTTTCCATAAACTTCACCCTAGAAAATCTCTTGCGTAATCTTTTATTCTCTCTTTGATTTTCACGCCACTTTGTCTCTCCTCCCTTTGGTTTTCACGGCAACACCTCCCTAGGGTTAGGGTTTTGCGTCACAAACCCTAATGTCATGGGCTTTGATCCATTTTGCCGAAAATCCATAGAGTTCTTGGGCTTCGTTGCTTCATCTTCAAGCTTTCTCATCTTCCAACGCAAAACATATTATTTTTTCATTTCTTTTTCATGGTTGCTCTGGAAACTGGCTAGGGAAGCATTCCTCCATTTCGCAGGATTTCCTGGTTGGACTAGGAAAGCTTATTTCTTCATTTCTGCTCAATTGTGTGGCCCGTTTTCTCTCATATTCGTTCGTCTTGATGTTCGCAAGCTCCTCTTTCCATTCGTGCGTTCATTTCCACTTTTTAGCTCGGAGGTCCTGAAAATAGAAACTGTACTGAAAATAGAAACTTTCTAAAAATGAAAAATAGAAACTTACTAAAAATTCCTAAACTGAAAATGGAAACTTGACAGAAATGAGAAATGAAAACTACAGAAATGGAAACTTTCTACAATAAGGAACTTTCCCAATCAAAAAATGGAAACTTTCCAAAATAGGGATTTTTCAAGGAAATGGCGCAGAAAAATGTAGGGAAATGCAGTTAAAACGTCGCATTAAAATGCTCCTATTAGGCGTCCCCTAGAATAAATTTCAAGTTTCTTGTTTAAGATTGTTCTAAATTTTAGAAGAGAGCTTCTATTACCTTTTATTTATTATTATTATTTAAGTTTTTATTTTTCAAGTGAACTAAAGTGTATTTCAAAGCTTTTCTTTATTTCAATTCGACTTAATAAAAGTACAGTTTTCACCTCGAAATTTTGGGGCGTGACAGAATCTCTCCCTTAAGTATGTCAATCTGTCGACTAGCACCCCCTCACAGAGAGAACTACCACCAAACCTTCTCTGTGACTCAAAGATTCAAAACTTAGATCGTAATCACATCACTTGAATTACTATGGACGCCCCGCGGTGTCACAATGCTCTTTTCTTGATCCCAAATTCAACGATTCTACCAGAACAGATATGCTTAGACACATAAGAGTAGATTCATGCACTAAGAGTTAGATTCTTAACCCCCAATTATTAGTGAACCAAATTCATATCTCCAAGCCAACTCAGTAAATATCCAACCAATTCCTTAACCATACACAGGCTAACTTCAAAACTCACTTCTGTCCATCTCACCTTCTTAACTACAATCCAAAACTTAAGAAGACCAATTTATAACTCAAAGTACTTGGAATCAACTTCCTTTACTTCGAACAAAACTATGTCCAAAAGTCATGGTTAGGTCAACGACCCAAGATGACCAGTCCTGGGATTTCCATTCTACTTACAACTCTCACTTACCGTCGCCACTTCCACTTTTCACCTATTACCATTGGTGGCCGGAGTCACAAGAAAACACCGAACTAGCCGTGAAAACCAATGATTTTCTTTGCTTCAATCTTTCTCCACCCTCCACAGTTAAACGATTCAAAATTAAGGATGAGTTGTCTATCAGAGGGAAATTCGTGCACAAGGTCGCTATAAAGTGTCTAGTAGGAAAAATTCCAACCTGGATTCTTTGCAAATGATCTCCAACATTGAGGTTCCCAAATGATCTCCATCGAGTTCCAATAATGTTCCAAATGCCGCTTACAAGACCAATCACATCATGTAACACATTTCCCGAAACTCAGTTTCGAAGTCAGAACCACACTTACCACTAGTTCTATTTCCACCAACAATCCTGATTCCAAACAATTATAGTATCCAGAGACAGCTCAAAGCTATGGTCGCTCGTCTCAGACAATCAAGACTATCAAACACAAAATTGAACCCCGGTCTCGCACCTTAAACCTGCTCCAACAAACTTGTTGGAATAAAGGAAGAGATAGCCAAAACATTCCTCAAATCACATGTTCGTAGTACAACTTGAACCTGTAGAGTAGTCTTACTCTACCATCACCAGGAAAAGATGCAAGATAAGTATACCTACCACAACGCATAGGAATCCCTATGAGGTCGGCGTACAAGAAGCATAGTACCTAAAGAAAGCCAACTAAATATGTACCTAACACACTTGATGAGTACATCAGCACTGAAGATTAAGTGATGGGGAACCGCTGCAGTCGGCCCATCACTCGAGAGGTACTGAGTAATATCAAGTATATATGCTAACAACATGGAAACAAGTCTACAGAATCTGACAACCTAATGCTCTGACACCAAATTGACAGGACCTGCCCCAGATTTCACCTTGAAACCTGAGGTGGTCCTGTGGGGCCCACCTTAGGAACAACTCTATCGAAAATTCGGCAGCGTCACCCTAAAAATGGACTACCCAAAACCTGTAAAAATATTTACACTTCTAAACAATCTACCTTATTCTTCTGGAGCTACCCTGCTCTCCTAAATCTTATCAAATCCCAAAACACGATACAAGTCTCAACTTCCAAACAATTAGCCCACAGGTTATCAGAACGATCTAATACACAAGGTATATAAGAAACTAAAAATAAGATAATTATACGGAAGCTGTGATGTTGACTATGCCTCGACTCCAGGTACGCTCGACCTCAACTAAACTAGCCTGCAAACTAGGCATTTGAAACCGAAGGGCCCAAGAGAAAGTATTGAAAAAAACACGTTAGCGTGAGTGAACAAAAATAAATAAACAAGATAATTTTAAATAAGGTAAACTTTAATACTTTCCCACGTATTTAAAATTATAAAACCTTGATGCATACAAGCTTTATAAAACATATTTCTTTAAGCTTGAATTCTAGTGAAAACATATCAGCCTTGCTGGTTAAAAGAAATCGGACTAGCCTCGTTAGTCAAGTAATAGTAGAGTATGGGGAAGAAGGAATCACCATACAACAAAAGAGCCTCCCAGGCTCGGGTCGGAGCCTCCCAAACCCTATCCTCAACTTCGACCCACAAACACAAAGTAAGTAAGGAGGAGCCTCGACTGCAACTCACGTGAGGAGAGGAGGACTAAAATAAAGCAACCTAAGTATAGTGAAGAAAACATTCGAAAACAAGCAAATCCATAAATCCATAAAGCTTCCCCAAAATCTCCCAAATGAAATTATGAGTACGATTCCCAACCGTACTAGGAAATTCTCATGATAATTCAATTAAATCAATGACGTGTCCCAAACGTCAAAATAATCTCAAATTAATAAAGAATTAAGCGAGATTAAAATAAATTCATAAATCCAATACTAATATCATTTATTGGAGATAAAACATCGGAAACTCAATATCAAGGTAAAGGGTAAAGCAAAATCTTTTCTGAATGTCAACATCGAAATAAAACATAACTAATATCTGAAAAATCATCATTGGAAGTAATCCATCCACAATATAAATCGAATCTATCTCGGGAAATGAATCATATGCTCAAACTATAATTGAAATCATTCTTTTAGAATTATAATTGCATGCATATAATTGTTTAAAACAAAATTCCACTCACAGTACGACTTAGGCAGTCACGCATAAGAATTTCTTCATCGAGAAGTAGCTAGGAATGTCGTCCTGTATACAATAATACATCTTAAAATAACCAAACGGAAGGTCCGAAATAAATTCATTTAAATTCATATTAAATGAACCGAAAACTTGATATCTTTGATCCTCCAAGATCTACAAGTTCCAAACTTCACCAACAACATCGTTTCATCAATTCTAGCTTTCTAGAACAAAAAACAAGGAAAATCCAATAGTCGGATTTCCGGAAATAAACACCCTAAATTCCGAAACTTCGTAAATTCCCAATCGATACCAAACTTCCTCCGATTTCCACCAAACTCATACCACAAGTACTATACACTACAAGGAACCTAACTACCAAAATAGATGGCTACAAACGGTCACATGCGCCCCCCCCCCCCCCCACACACACACACACACACTCTGCCAACAGTGGCAAGCGCCGCCGGTCAACCCCCGAATTGGGTTACAATACCTATGCCAAAATCTTCACCACAAGAAGCCCATCAACTTTCCCCAGCTACACCAAAGTCCAAAATTACCTTGATTGGCCGGAACTTAGCTAAAAAAGAAATAGGCCGAAATCCAAGCCCTAGAAATTTCAAATCTTTGATTCTTCCTCCACACTTCAAATTGGATCAAGAGACTTGGAAGGATTCGAGTACGCCTCAAGAGCTTCAACACCCAACCGGTTTCATCACCGGAGGTGGACGAAATCAAGAGAAATAGCAGTGATCGGAGAACGCGACTAGGCTCGATTTTCGTTTCGATTCTCTCTCCTCCGGGGAGGAGGAGGAGGCTGTCCAAACAGTACAGTGGCGCGTTGTCAAGTGGCCGAATAGTGGAGATTGACAGAAAACTCGATGCGGGTTGAAGAGAGAGAGAGAGAGAGAGAGAGAGAGAGAGAGAGAATGATGCGGGGTAGGTTTTCGAAAATGGAAACCTACTACAGTAACTTCTCATTTATATAGAAATTTACCCAGAACAGTAAATTTTACTTTTTCGTCCATTACTTTTGTACAAGAATTCCAATTTAGGCATGCCATATGTCCATAGACTCGGTTTAACATCCTCTATAACTTCTATGAATAAAATTTTCTCAAATGATGAAGAAACAAAAAGTCAACTTTTTAGTCCACTAAATGATCAAAATGAAGGTAAAAGTAAAGATTTTAATCATTTACCGTCCGAATGACCAGTAAACGGGTAAATTAAGGTACGGAACGTAACAAGCACGCAATTTAAACCCTACAAAAAGTTGTCAGTTCATAGTATAGAGAAAGTAAGGATCGTTCATAGCCAAGGATGGATGGTACTTGTGTTGATGTGTATTCGTATCAAGAATACTTCTGATAGCTCCTGTCACAGGTTCGAGAACAACCTGATAAGAGCACAAAGTGTGACGTTTTAATATGTATTTTTCCTCATTTGGCTAAGTTATTCTCTTAAAATTACTAAGTATAACATAGTTTCTGTTTTTAGGTACAAAAGGTCGGAAGTGGAGAAAAGAGGTGAAAAAGAGCATAAATGAGCGTAAATGAATGATAAGTTATTTTAGAAACTTTCCTCTTTCATTTTAGGAAATATTTCCTATTTTGTTTTAGGGAACTTTCTTCATTTGAACTTTCCTATTTCTGAGTTTCTTGTTTTAAAGAGAGTCCATCCCATTAAGAACTCTTGAGTGATGAAATCAAGGAAAATTGAAGGACAAGAAGACTTGCATAAATCATGAGGAATTCAAGGAGTTATCAATCACATAAATTCTTCTTATTTCATGGAGATAAAAAGGGAGTGTTTATAATCAATATTTATCAGAATTATCTTATTTCTTATTGATTATAGACACTACTTAATTTCTGATTTTTCTTGATTATAGGACTTCATTGTGTGCACAATTCTTGGAAGAAGAAATTAGTGCAATTCAAAGGAGAGGAATGAGGGATGTATCTGGTCACTATTCAAGGGAAAGAGAAGGAGCATTTTAGGGAAAAAGAGATCAGAAAATTCATGACTTTGTCAAGAGAAAATCAAGGAAATTTGGAGGAGAAATCACCTCTAGATGATTGACCATGATTGCATCACAAGATAGGAGAATTCCACTATAAATAGCAGCCATTCTTCACACCAAGAGTATCACTTCCTGGCCTATCACTTCCTGACCAAAAACTATTCCATAACTCTGCCCAATTCACTTCTCAAACCTCCATCACTTACAAGACCGTGACCACCATCCTTCCATCAATCTACGAAGTTCTTAGGCGCTAAGTCAAGGACACTCCACCACCATAGCAGAGACGAGTTCATCACCTTGTTGCCAAGCCGCTAAGGAAAGCTTCAAAGTGTAACTATGACTCTACTTACAATCTTTGTTTCGGTTTTGTGTGTTTGGATTTGTGAGTTGTGTAATTGGAGACATGAAATTTTCAGAATATTTTTATTAATATTTTTGAGATTTTCAGTTTATTATTGAGTTAATTTTGAGAATTCTTTGATGATGCATGTTACAATCTTATGTCCTTTTACGTGTTTAGGTAATTTTAAGAGTTAGGTTAATAAGTTTGCATGCTAGAATAAATGTGAGAGTTCTTGTGTGTTTCCTTAATTTGCCAAGAGTAATTGTTATTTGTTAAGGCGCTAAGTTAAACAAGTAGCAATTAGTTCTAAAAAGTGGTAAAAATCATGTTTCAATGGTTAAACGATTCTGGAAATTACGTTTTAAATTCTATGTGTAATGGTTAATTTGCACGTATGAGTGGATTCGAGGGTTAGATAATACTACTAGTTAAGAAAATTACGCTAAGTGTTTTTGAAATTAGTAGTATTGAGCTTGGTAAGAACTTTTCTGATCCAAGCCCACATTAGAATGAATCAGATAAATGAATTAGACCGTGACAACTTTTCATTTGGACTCTTATCTAGGCATTTAAAATGGGCACGTTTTTGTAGCATGTTGAAATGAATTTTCTGTTTTTACACTTAGTAATTTTCGAGTGGCAATGGTCTAGGTTACAGAAGTCAATCATTGTAGATAATTTTATTTTTTTTGTTTTTATTTTAAGTAGATTAGAAACCAAATTTCAAAAACCCATTTTTATTCTTTTATTTGTTAATTGACCTTTTTGTGTAGGTGTACCCTACAATCCCTGCTTATCCTATACTGACAACTACATTTTGCAGAGTTAAATTGTGAGGCTATTTCAGCCGCATCAACCCTTTACATATCAACGAAATTCAAACTAAGGTCAGCTGTTTCGACTTGCTCTTTTCATACTTGACTTGTTTAAAGTATTATTTTGGACCCAGGTACGTTTTCTTATTAACTCAAGCTTTGTTAGGCAACTATGTTTCTGCTCCTATCTTCTTTTTTATGTTAAGTTGATTATTTATTTATTTATATATTTGGAGTTTCTTTGCTTTACCCTTATTCGTATTGGGTTTTTGAACAAACCGTCAGCAGTAGGAGACACTACTATATCCTCCCTTCTATTGAGGGACTTTATCCTTTTGCTATAGGCAAATTTGAGTTAGTAAGCTTCTCTACTGATGTGATAATCACTTATAATTGTGAAAAGACTGTTTCAGCAACCATATTTCTTTGTTTAGTAGCATTGAAGTTAGATTTCACAAGGAGAAAACTAAAGAAATGATAGTTGATATGATTGTTGCTCTTGGAAACAATTTGGAGGTTGGCACTCATTAAATATTAATCTTAACCCATGAAGAAGCTCTCTTGGAATAGCTGGGGAAGTTCCTCGCCTGGTTTTCTAGCACAGTTAAATTTTTATGCTTCTAGTCTAGATCTTGATGTTCTATGTGTCCTTGACACTAGAGCATCAAATAATATTGCAAATAAAGCAAAGAAGCTTCCCTTTGGTAGTAATGTTGTAGTGCCTGCTCAAGCCCAATCTGGTGGATTTTTGTTATGCTGTAAACCCAGAATGATATCTATTAGTATTATTTATCCTCATGAACGTTTTCTTCATTGCAAAATTACTGATAATGCTTCTACTTTCTCTTGGATAACTACCGTCATCTATATGTACCTCCAAAAGGAAAAACAGGCTAGTCTCTGGAATGAGCTACTTGCTCTAAAGCCTAACAATAATGAGCCTTAGTTACTCATGGGTGATTTCAACATCATCCTAGACTTAAATGAAAAAAATGGGTGGAAGACATACGACTTCCAATTACATGATTAACTTTGCTCAATTTCTTAATAATGCAAATCTTTGTTCTTCAGATGATATTGGTGTTCCTTTTACTTGGACCAGTTATCACAAAGATGATACTGTCATCTATGAAAGACTTGATAGAGCTTGTGCTATTGGATCAATGTCTTCCCAAATATGTCTTTGGTTAACCTTCTTATCAATTCTTCGGATTATGGTCCAATTTGTCTGAATCTTTATCCTCAGGTCCTATTTACAAGGAAACCTTTCAAGTTTGAAGCAATCTGGCTTTCTCAGAAGGATTTTAAGATAATGACTGCAAATATTTAGAATAAAACCTATGACAATGACCCTCTTAAAAATTTCATTACCATTACAGTCCATTTACTCACAGACTAAAAGTTTGGAATAAAAATGTTTACGGAGATTTCTTCGAAAAATTCAAAAATGAATGAGGCTCTCTTGAAGATGTACAATGAGGATGAACTTTACTGGGCTAAAAAAACTAGAGCCAATTGGCTAGCGTTGGGAGATAAAAATACTATATTCTTCCAAACTCAGGCAAATATCAGAAGGTAGAGAAATAATATTTCCAAAATAAAGGAAGATTCAAGTATTTGGTTGACTGAACATGAGGATATTGCCAATTATTTCATTCAAAATTTAAAAAAAAAGATTCACCATAGAGACAAACTCTAATGTCAATTGTATTTCAAAGTTTCTAGAAAGTTTAGTTCCCTACATCACTAACAGTGATAATGCTGTTTTGTTACAACATGTGAACGAAGATGAAATATTGGAGGCACTAATTGGCCCCTTGATTGCACCAGGGCCTAATGGACTCCATGCCATCTTCTATCAACAATGCTGAAATGAGATTAAGGTTAGTGCTGTACCTCTAATAAAAAAGTTCTTTGACAAGGTTTAAATATAGATCATATTAATCATACAAATATTGCTTTAATTCTCAAAAAGGAAAATCCCAAAACTGCTTCCAATTTTATCCCTATTAGTCTTTGTAATGTGTGCTATAAAATTATTACTAAGATTCTAGTTAAAAGATTGAGGCCCTTGCTTGAAAAGTGTATTTCAAAGAACCAAGGAGCTTTTGCTCCAGGTAGATCCATATAGGACAATATTCTAATTGCTCACGAGTTATTCTCGGATTTCTAGAAAAAGAAAAGTCAAACTAGAGCAATGACAGTTAATCTGGACTTTGAAAAAGCTTATGATTTTCTTGGTTAGAGATATATTGAAGCCTGTCTATTAAGATTCGGCTTTGACAGAAGCTGGATTAATCTTGTCATGAATTGCATTACTACTTTCTCAATTCTTATTAATGGGAAAGCTGTAGGTTGGTTTAAACCTTCTAGAGGTATTAGGCAGGGAGACCCTCTCTCTCCCTATATCTTTATCTTGGCAACGGAACCTCTCATAAGACACTTCAACAAGTTAACTAGCAATAATAAACATTGTTGGTCTACTTTCTTCGCCCCTAGGTTTTAAAATCTTTTTAGAATCTCTAACTTAATGTTTGCTGATGACCACCTAATTTTTGGAAAAGCTTCCCCTAAGGCAACTAGGGATATCTTAAAGGTTCTTGATTGTTTTTCTTCTGCTTCAGGATGGAAAATTAATTTTCACAAATCTTCACTTTACCTTTATCCTAAAGTGAGTTCTAGTACAAGGATAGGTATTGTTAATATTTTATATATTCAACAGAAAACTACAATAGAGAATATCTTGGTATCCATAATGCAATTTTTGGAGAGACCCTTCTAATGCAAAGGAGTTAATGCTAAGGATTACCAGCAAGCTAGCTGATTGGAAAAAAGGCACTCTTTCCATAGAAGGTAGATTAACTTTAATAAAATCAAATCTTGTAGGTATGCCTAACCACGTAATCTCTTGTTTCAAATGCCTTGCTAAACTCACCATTGCCATTAATAAGGAAGCAAGAAACTTCTTTTGGGGCTCTGAGGCTAAGAGCTCCCCAATTTCCTGGAATCAGGTTTGTTGTCCAAAAAGTGTTGGTGGGCTAGGAATAAGGCCTAGCTCCCATTTTAATAAGGCAGCCATTGCCAAACTTGGTTGGATGATTATGACTGAACCAAATAATTGGTGGATTCAAATAATGAGAAAAAAGTACTTAAGGAAAAATAATTTCTTTCAAGCTAAGAGAAAACAAACTAACTCTTTAGTTTGGAATGGTGTTTTAGATTGCAGGGACCTTCTAGCTCAAGGAATGAGATGGATTGTTGGAGTGGAAAGACCATCAACTTCTAGACCTTCAATTGAGTTTTCCCCTTTCCTCTGGTAAACCTTCTCTCAGATTCTCAAAAAGGTAATATAAACTGGAATGAGACTACATCTGACTACTTGATTGGAAACAATTGGAATAAATAGAAATTAGCTTCTTTTTTCAACCATGATATTGTTGATCAAATTACTAGCATCCCCATTTCTATTTATGAGCAGGAAGATGAACTCATTTGAGGCCCGACTTCTAATGGCTGCTATTCTATAAAAAAACTGCCACTTGGTTACAAGGAAAGGATCAAGTTATTCGTCATAATGTTGATCTGTTAAGGAAAATGTGGAGGCTTAATATACCTCCTAAAGTCAAAATGTTTTGCTGGTTACACATAAGAGGAAGACTTAAAGTAGGGATAGATTATCTAGATTTAGTTTGCTAAATGATAATACTTGCCCCTTATTCAAAAATGACAATGAATCTGCTGATCATATTATTGGCTCTTGTGTTGTTACTATGGCTATTTGGAGATTTGCAGGTCTAATTGATGCTACCGATTGGAATGTTAGTATTATCACAAATCTCAGGGATTTGTTTACCAATAAGCCCTATGATCAAGATTTATTTGCCAAAAATTCTCATGTTATGCTGGCAAATTTGGAAAGGCAGAAATGATTCAATTTTTAAAAATGCTACCTTGTATGTGTTCATCTCTGTTCTTGATTGATTTCTTTATATGACATGTTTGATTCGTAATTTGTATTTTGAAACCTTCTTTACCTGTTAATAATGGTAGTTAATTACATATCTACTCTCTCCATTCACCTACTTCTACTTTGATTCAGATTTGATTGATCAATACTTAGTTAGATTAGATTACAACTCTTTAAAAGCCCTTTTTTATTTTATTTTCGTAGATAATACTTTGTTTATATATAGATTTCTGTTTAAGGATATCTCTATTTGTGTTTGGCCCAAACTCTAGGTTACTTGACCTAGTGGTAATAGAGTTTTTTTTTTTTTTTTTGAGAATGATGGTAATAGAGTTTAATTAGAAGAATCTAGAGATTATCTTTCCTTGTATGATTCTAACTCTATGCATTGTAATCCTCTATATAAAGAGGGCCCTATTATCAATGAGAGTACACAGCGATTATCTCTCAATTTCTGATTCCCTAAAACACGTTATCAGCACGAATCCCTAACCCTGAAACAAATAGTCAAACCCTGATTCAAGAAGCTAAAAACCTTGAATCCGAATACAAAACCTTGAAGCCTTTTCTGCCTCCACCTCACACCTTGAAGAACTCGATCCCAAGAGTCCAAAACCGGCAGCCCCACCTCAAGAACCGGCCGGAAAACCACCGAACCGGCCACCGGAAGCTCTATACAACTAGCAGCAAATATTCCACCGGTTCACCATCTTCCGGACCTCCAATTTCCACCCAATTATGGTAGCAGAAGCCTCTCAAGCCAAAGATTCTGGAACCAGAAGAAAAAGTGAGAAAACCGGCCTAAAAGTGTGTGAATCGGCAGACTAAATCTCCTACAGAAAACTGGCAGAAAAGAGAAGAAAAAAAAAGGGAAAGGAAGCCCAGAAGCCCAAGAAGCAGAAGCCCAAGCCCATGGTAGAGGCCCACTGACGCAGGCCCACTGCCATGTCAGTAGGAGGACCCACTCCACGTCAGCATCAGCGCCACGTCATCCAGCCGGTCAATTCCCAGTCAACTCCGGGTCAACGCCGGTCAACTCCCGATCAACGATTTTCCGGAGACTTTCAGGCCAAATTTTCCGGCGACTTTTCAGGCCAAATTTCTGGCGACCTATTTCAAGATATTTTTTACTAAACGTTCCCGTTTTTTTAGAGTTTTTTAATTCAATTTCTCTTATTTTTCAGGGACCTCCTTTCTTTTACCCCATTTCTTCATTATAGGGGAGACCAAATTAAGCTGAACTGTGGGGGTTCGTGCTCACTCCAAGCTTAGAGCTTGTTGAGATCTCCAAACTTAGAGTTTGTAGAGAATTTATGATCGACCACTTACATCATTGTTTCGATCTAATCCAATATCTCTTGGAATCGAATTTCTTGGAAGGGATTACGCTCAGAAATTTCATATGTTTTCGTGGTAGCCTATTTCGATCCAAAACTAACCCTAATTTCTTGTTCTCTTTCAGGATGAGTAGCCTGAACAAATTGGACTTTGCTCCATTGGGAACAACTGGCTCTGAATATCACAAGTGGGTTCGTGATATCCGCCAGCATCTCAAGGCCGATGGAATCTTGGATACGATTCTCGAGCCTAGCCAGGACGTACTAACTGTTGAGCAAGCTCAGGCTTTGGAAACAAATAGAGCGGCCTTAGAGGCAAATAAGGCGAAAGCCATCATCTTAATGACTCGTCATATGGATGATTCGCTCCAGTATGAGTGTATAAATGAAGAAGACCCCAGAAGGCTGTGGGTCTCACTCGAAGAAAGATTTGGCAATGTCCGTGACTCCTTGCTTCCTAACCTAGAAGTGAGATGGCATAGCCTCCGCTTTTGTGATTTCAAGTCAGTTCTTGACTATAACTCAGAAGCACTTCGCATTAAATCCTTAATGGAATTCTGTGGTAAAGATATCACAGATGTGATGTTGATTGAGAAGACTCTCTCTACCTTCCCCGTCTCTGCATTGATGGTTGCTAAGAACTATCGAATCGATGTTAATGCAAGACGGATCACAAGGTTTCATAAGCTCATTGGAGCTATGAATGTTGCTGAAAAGCATGACAATATCCTTGTGAAGAACTATAATTCGAGATCCGTGGAAACAGAGCATATTCTGGAATCCAATTATAGTCGCACCTCTAAGAGAGGGCGCCAAGAGCGAAACCCTAATCTTAGGTATACTTCTGGACATTCTGATCCATATAATTGCTCTACTTGGGAAGGTAACCGCCAAAATAGGCGAACACGGAACCGAAGAGGTAAACGTGGAAAGAGAAAGGGAGGCAACGCCTCTGGCCATGTTGGTGGCGCCACCAATACTAAGAGCCATCTAAATGACGCTTTCAAAGCGCCTCAATCAATGGAGTTCGAGCAAAGAGATGTATGTTCTCGATGTGGAGTGTCTGATCATTGGGCACACATTTGTAGAGCTCGTGAAGAACTTGTCACCGCCTACAAAGCATATTGTGAAGCAAGAGAAGCTTAGTATGTGGAACAAGAAGATCAAGAAGATGATCTAAAGTGAAGGGTTGAAGACTACAAATCTGGCTGGGATCAATAGATCGCCAATTCTGTTTAAGTATTTATTTTTCCAAGAGGTGTAATAGGCAATTGCCATATACTTTGTAGTAAATGCCAATGGTTTAGTCTTTCTTCAAAGTAGGCTCACCCAAAGTAAGTGTGATGCCTAGGAAGGTTCTGAGATTAGTGGTACTTAAGCGAGCCTTGCTCCACCGACATCTCTCTACTCACCTGGTCACATTTATTTTGGAATTACCGAAAGAAGTTAGACAACTACTATTGTTTTGCATTTGCTAGCATTTGGATTAGATTCTCCTAATGGTTAAGAGACAATGATGTACTCTGTTGGCTTATGAATAAAATTTCGAGTTCTTTTCATTATGACTCCATTTTAATTCTGAGCATATGACTTTGTGACTACGATGGCTGGGCCATAAGTATTAATTCAAGGACATAGAATAGCCCAAGTTCCACTTGCCAGATGACACCTTGATTACTGCTGTCACAGAAACTCTCTACGCTCTTAGGGAAAATCGTACCCTATGAATAGCCAACGAATTCCATGCGAAAATGCATGTAGAGAACGGAAATGAGTTCCTTTGCAATACCTCTAATGATTGCAAACAAAGACGCATCTTAGAGAAGTTTATGTGTCTCTCTAGTGGACTCTATGTCACTATTCGAGCTATTAATCCAATAAAAGTTATGAGAGAAGATCTCTTGAATTTAGACACATATTGACTTTGTCACGACAGGATAGGTCATCCTGGTCATGATATCATGATCCGTCTACTAAAGACTTCACATGGACATTTTTTTTTCTCTCGAGCGAAATGAAGCATGAATCAAAAGTTGATTCCTGGACTAAGTGTGACCGACACTGCTGCCTAGGGCACCGCCTCCGTCCACCACCAGCCTAGAGCTGGCGTAGTCCCTATCCATGATGCCATGGATGGCGTTCCCTGGCGTCCATCATGGTGATGGCGCCCCAGGTGATGCTGCAATTACCAACTTGCTTCAAATAGCGTTTTAGATGCTCATGCCCAACCAAAATCCTCATTGGTTGCTTCTAAAGCCTCTTGCTCATTTTTACAAAGCCCCTTCCTTAGGGAACTTAGGACTGAGACTGTCCTCTGCAAATGTTATGAAAATACTCATTATGTTCTTACATAGAATCCTTAGGGATTTTGTGGACTAGTTCAACCAACTTGCGGACGTTTAAATATCTCATAATGTTGGTTGACACGCACACACGCTGGTCAAGTGTTATGCCATTGTCCACTTGAAATGCTGCTTATGCTACACTCCTAGCACATATCATATGACAACGGGCCCACTCCCCAGATTATCCTATTCAGTCAATTGGATTTGACTGTGCTAGAGTGTTTACATCGAAGACTTTCGATGGTTATTGCATTAGGACTAATGTTGGACATTATATTCCCATGAACACATCCAATTGGTCTCGCAGAAACTTCTACGATGGTAGTCCGAACATTGGTAATACGCACCAATCTTCTTACATCCGCTTGAGGTGATGCAATATCGCATGCAGCTATGCTAATTCGTCTACGACCTACCGCCACTCAATGTACCTCTGCGTTACAGCTAGTGACTGGGTACATGTATTTTGTACTTACGCACATTTGAGTGAGCCATTTATATGCCCATTGCGCCGCCACAGCGCACTATGATAGGTCCTTACAGACGAATGGGCCACTCAGTTGGATTTGAGACTCCAACAATCGTCCGCCACTTAATGCCCTTGCAAGGCGATCTCATTACCGCTAGATTTGCGGGTTGTCACTTTGATGAGACAGTCTTCCTGTCGTTAGGGGGAGATAAGAACACGGATGTTCAGCAGGAACGACAAAAATTGTCGTGGCCTGTCCCCACTATGTCTCATCTCGATCCCTATTACAGTGACGAGATCACACAAATATGATACAAACATGCTTGCAAGGAAGGACGTTCCTACGAGAGGATGTAGCGCCACCCTACACAGAGGTAGGCATGGCGCTAACGCCAAAAAGAGTGGCACTCTAGTGTTACAGGCCATGGCTCCAGCTAGGATGCGTGGGAGGCCCGTGGGTTCGAATGATACTTTGGCACATTCCAATCCTTTGATCATCAAGACTCAAAATCCGTCTCATGAGTATCTTCTGGGTTATGGTTATCGTTGGAGGACGCCTCAACGTCAGAACCTATTCCTGAGAATATAGAGCTCTATGAAACTTACACTAGTGTACATGAGACGTGATAGAAACTCCATCATAATTGATGATGTAGTTGCGCATTTTGTTGCACATGAGTTTGTTGAGTCTAATGATATCGAACCACGCTCCGTTGATTAATGAATGCCAACGTAGAGAAATTTGGCCTAAATGGAAAGATGCGATCCAGGTTAAGATGGATTCTCTAACGAAGAGGAAGGTTTTCGAGCTAGAGATGCCAACACCTCCTAACATAAAACCTGTTGACTAATGGGTCTTCGTTAGAAAGCGTAGTGAGAAAAAGAGATGGTAATCTCGCCTTATGGCTCAAGGCTTCTCATAAAATGCCCTGAAATTGACTACGATGAGACAGATTCTCTCATATTGGATGTCATTGTACTCCACTACCCTATCAGTTTGGTAGTTTCCGAATAACTAAACATGCAGCTTACAAATGTGGTCACTACGTATCTCTATAGGGATCTAGATACGGAATATACATGAAGGTTCATGGTGAACTTCATTTACCCAAGTCAAATGGCTCTAGACCATGGAGTGCGTTTACAAAGAGGTTGAAACGCTCGCTAAAATGACTACTTGATTGGGAGGGGATATGCCCACGCGTTTCCATAACAAGTTTCGGATTCTATCGTGGTTCATGTTGGACATAATCTTCATTAGAAGCCCTTAAAGAGTTAAGGGAAACCGCTGAACACTTGAAATCCGAAGTTTGAGATGAAGGATTTTGGGAGAACACGATTATGTCTCAGTTTAGAACTTGAGCATCGTGTCGATAGATGCTTAGGCATTTTGACAAGGTCAAGCCTTCAAGCACCCCCATGATCGTCCATAGTCTTGATCCTTAAAAGGATCCTCTTCGTCGAAAGGATGATGACGAAGATGTGCTAGAGGCAGAAGTGCCTTACTTAGTACAATAGGCGCATTATTATACTTATCCCAATGCACAAGACCGGACATCTCATATGTTGTGAACTTGTTAGCTAGATATAGCTCTGCGCCAACACGAAGTCATTGGATTGGTGTAAAAGATATCTTTCGATATTTGAGATGTATGATTGATATGGGCTTGTTTTATCCCTACAAAGAGATGATGGATTCGGACCAATCACACACCAGGTACGCCGCCAACACCGGCTTGCGTCCACTATCCTCATCCCAAAACGACATGTGTTTTGGAAGGTTTTGCTGATGTTGGGTACCTCTCTGACCCACACAAAAGTCATTCCCAATCTGGTCAAGTGTTCACCATGGGAAAAGACCGTGACATCTTGGAGGTCTACAGAATAGACTCTAATCGCTATATCTTCGAACAATGCAGAGATCATTGCTCTTCATGAAGTGGTTCGTGAATGAATATGGATTGGATTCATAATTAAGCATGTTCGAACAATTGTGGTTTGAAGTCTACCACAGATGAGCCTACGAGCATTTAGGATAATGCTGCTTGTTTTGAACAAATGAGGCAAGGCTACATCAAAAGCGATAACACCAAGCATAATCAGCAACAACAGACTCTCCTCGAGATCAAAGTGAACTAGGTTCGATCTGAGGACAGTGAGACAGACTTGCTTACTAAGTCATTGCCCAAATCCACGTTCGAGAAACATGTGGCAAAAATTGACTTGCGGAAATTATCTGAACTCCCATGATCATAGTCATCAGGGGGAGGCGCAGACATCAGGGGGAGATGTCTACATGTTCACCTCGAAACGTGAAGGGTGTGTTGTGCTCTTTTTCCCCTTCGACCGAGGTTATTTTTGTCCCACTGGGTTTTTGTTACTCGGCAAGGTTTTTAACGAGGCAACGAGAGAAGCACCGCCTTTGGACAACACAAGGGGGAGTGTTTAAGGATATCTCTGTTTGTGTTTGACCCAAACTCTAGGTTACTTGACCTAGTGGTAATAGGGTTTAATTAGAAGAATCTAGAGATTATATTTCCTTGTATGATTCTCTAACTCTATGCATTGTAATCCTCTATATAAAGAGGCCCCCATTATTAATGAGAATACACAGCGATTATCTCTCAATTTCTGATTCCCTAAAACAATTTCATAATTTTCACTAATACTTGTGATGTTTTTGACAGGAGTACCCTCAATTTCCGGTTAGAATGATCCCTACTTATTCTTACTATAATTCAATGTAGGGTTATATTTAGAGCACTCATTTTGAGCATGTCAATTTTTGGCGCCGTTGTCAGGGATTGGTGTGGTTCGGTTTATTTTCGGTTTTGTTTTTAGTGGAGCCGAAAACTAGGACAGAAGAGATCGGTTCAGTGTGGTTTCTGGCACTGATTTGTCGGTTCGGTCCAATTTCAATTTCTCCGCATCGTTCAGGTGCTTTTTTGGCCGGTCTCTGATTTTTCGGTGGCCAAAAGTTCACTCCTACCGTAGAGGTTCTACGTCTCAATCTCATCGGATGGGTGGGATGAGGAATGAAAAAGAAAAAAGGCCCGACTCGGCTCAGCCTGAACGTGCCCCATTTTGCCTGGTGCATGGGCCTGGCTTAGACTTGAAATTCATAGAAAAAGCCTGGCCCAAGCGTGTTAGTTTTGAGCAATGATAAAATGAGAGTTTGGAACACCGTCAGCGTCGTCATCCAGAGTCGTTTATTAGGGCTGAGACGTTATAACCTTGAAGTCAAATTTTGGTCAGAGACGCACAGTACACAAGTGTAATCAGAGTAGAGAGAATTTGCAGAGGGAGTGATGCTTCACAAATGGAGGCGGTGAATGTTCAACCAATACAAGCGAGGAGGCCTTACGAGGGAGAAGAGTCGGAAGGGGACTATGTCGCCATGAATAATGGAGCCGGAGCGAATCCTTCTCAAGTCACAATGAGTCGCTGCAGCAATTCCACTCGCACCAGTGAGCTCACCATCGCCTTCGAGGGCGAGGTCTACGTTTTTCCCGCCGTTACTCCCGATAAGGTTCCTTCCTTCCTTTGGCTCTTTTATACTCTCTCTGTTCATTTGCGAATTTAGATTCACCTAAGTGCATGTTAACTGGTAGAGTCATGTGATAATTTGGATGATAGCTACTGGTTCATACTTCATAGTGTTGGTTTGTTTATGAATTCTCAGGTTGGCTCATCTGGTTTATCATGTCTATGTTAATTTAATAATAAAAGCCCAATTGCAACTGATTATTATTACCTGGATGATGAACTGCTGCTTGTCGGCTGGGCTGAGAAATTTTTTTCGAAGATACTGTCATGATTTTTAAAGTAATCTCTGAGGAAAATGGCAGACTTGCTAGTTATTTCGTTCTTGGGAAGCATTTCTTTCTTTTAGATACGGTCATGATTTTTAAAGTAATCTCTGAGGAAAATGGCAGACTTGCTAGTTATTTCGTTCCAAGTGTTTTTGAAATTGTTCAAACAGTTGGCAGATTATATAAATCTGTTCCTCTTGAAGCAGTGCAAACACACATTTTAATCAGAGCTGCAAAGGATACGGTTGATTCTGACAAAACAAACATATGTAGAGCTTATGTTTTTGTTTTCTAAGATGTATATGTTTTCTATCTGATCAAAATATGGAGTTAGACTTGACTAATTTTTAGGTCTGCTTCTCTTTGCTCTTTGTCTATTCATATGTGACTTGAATTAAAAATGGTTTAATCAGTGCAATTTTTTGTGCATATACTTGTGCAATGTTCCATTATGCTTTAAAATCTGCTGTTTGGAGTTCCTTTGCGTAAATAATGCCTGACTTCTGGAATATCAATAACAGGTTCAAGCAGTGCTGTTGCTACTGGGAGGTCGTGATATACCAGGCAGTGATATACCAAGCAGCGTTCCTAGCTCTGGGTTTTCGCTACAACAGAATAGCAGGGTAATCCTATAAAAATCACTTCAGTTCTTCTTTTTCCATTTTGTGGAGTTAATATGTCTCTAATTGTTGTCTTTTCAAAATCATTCTGTAGGGTATAGGGGACATCTCACGAAATTCAAAACTTTCACGAAGATTTGCGTCTCTTGTTAGGTTCCGTGAAAAACGGAAAGAGAGATGCTTTGACAAGAAAATTCGGTACAGTTGTCGTAAAGACATTGCAGAGAGGTAGTGCATCCTATCTTGATGACTTTGATCATAAGGCATGGAATACATTATTTTTTCTGGCTGATGCTATAGTGAGCTCTTGTTGAAAATATTGTGATTCTTCTCTTAAAAATGTTCTGTAAAATGTTCTTAAAACTAAGATTGGTGCAATACAGCTGTAGTCTCTGGACCCAATTTATAATATATTATGAAGAACAATGGGTTTTGAAGAAGTGGTTTTACTTGATCTCCTGCATTACTCAGGAATCAGCCTTTTCTTTTTCTTCTTCAATTCATCGCCTCCGATGCCTTTGATTCTAATTTAGTTATTCTTTCTGTTTTTAAAAATTCACTGGAAATCCAAGTGAATATTTGGATGGTGCTCTTTTATTGGTAGTATGAGGGCTTCACTGTCTTGCTTCCCCAGCTGTCTTCTGGCAGTTTAAATGTTATTATTTTTTTTCTTGTTTTCTTTTTTTCTTCAAAGAGAGTGTGCCCTAGTACACGTCATACTGCTTTATCCTTCAGACATAACATATCTGACTCGGAGGTCATAGGAAAGTTTATCTTTCATAACACAGACTACTGTACTATTTAATTATGTATAGCAATGATGTAAATGAGATTTTCTAGTACAGTACTAAATTTATAATTATACTAAGGTTCTCCTTGTTCTTTTTATTAATAGACACTAGAAGCATGTACACATGCTATGCATGTTTAACGGGAAGATATAGACATGCAGGTGAGGCAATGTTAATAACAACCTTTAGTTTTTTTTTTAATATTATAGGGACATAATATTCAGTTTCTCCCAAAGTAAGATTTTTTGCCTGGTTGGTGGCAATTGGTAGGGTGAATACTTGTGATCTTGTTCCCTTTTATGTGTTTTCACTTCATACAGATGAACTTTTGTATTCTTATGAGGGGGTGGGAGTGGATGAGCTTTGGAATCGATAGCTCTACTGATCTGCATTATGGGCTCAGTTACTGCTACTTTTAAGGATAATATACTCACATTTGTATAGTAATTAGTATGAATGTGTTTGTTGGGTGTTCCACAACTGACAATTTTCAACACTTGAAAGAAAGCATTGCTTTATGCAATATATAATAATATGAAAAAGCCAGAGGATGAGATGGTACTATCTACTAACTGTTAATACCTTTCTATATAGAATGCATCGGAAGAATGGACAGTTTGCATCTTTGAAGGATCCTTCCAAATTGGTTGCGGGGAATTGTGATTCAAGTGATAGCACTTCTTGTCCAGAATCTGTGTGAGTTAAATCCTTACTTTCAGCTAACATAACACTTTTGGTGTACATCATTCATGAATTCTTCATCACTTTCCGTCCTTGTTGCAAGGATGATGTGCTGTATGATTAATTTATCTTATCTGTCTGTTGATTGCTGACATGTTCATTGCTTCATTTCGGGTTTTCTGCAATTTTTAAGCTTACGTAGATGTCAGCACTGTGGGATTAGTGAAAAGTCTACCCCAGCAATGCGGCGGGGACCAAATGGCCCAAGATCTCTCTGTAATGCTTGTGGTCTTAGGTGGGCAAATAAGGTAGGTGCTGTCTGTTATGGCTTGTCTTAGTAGGGATTATGTTTGATTACATGCATGTATGTATGCACCTGTTCTGTGCTGTATTTTTTTCTTGGAATCATTTTCTCATGATGAATGTGAATGGTTGACGTACAAATGTTTTCATGGAATCATTATGGTTTTGCGTATTCAATAGAAAGTATCGTTTTGTTTTCAATTTCCAAACTCTGGAGGAAAGATTTATGCTGTTGAATGCAAGATCGGGCATGATAGATGTTTTTAATAATTTTCTGCTTTTTATGTTATCTAGTGCTTCATGTGCTAGCTCTCAGTGCTCTCTTGTTAGTGAATATGTGTAAGCTGAAGGGTTGATGTAATTATTTTTACATTCTATACCATATTTTTGATTCCACTGACTTGGAAAGCACAAAAAAGTAAAAGAAGAAAAAAAAGAAAAAGGGTAGTGGAGTACAAATCTGTGCGTATGGCAAACTTCACAATATTAACATCTCACAAAGCTTCATTCATGTTCGTTTGGAAGTCATCTGATTTCTATGCACTGGCAATAATGTGTGTGAATATATATATATATATATATATATATATATATATATTCCCTTAACATACATATATCTTGTTAAAAAAAGAAAAAGAAAAAAACAAAGACACAATATAATGCACTGGCGGTCAATTGTCATGACCATTTTTAATATTTGCTCCCTAGATTCTTGTCTGTCACGAACATTTTGACCCCTTTATTATTTGGTTTTTCTTAACCTGCTTCTCATGATATTTTTGAACTTGAAGGGAACTTTGAGAGATCTTACAAAATCAGGGAGGGATGTTTCTTTCGACCAAAATGAGCTGGTGTGTATTCTAAGCTATGTTGCCTCCAGAGGTGGCATCAGAATATTATGTTGAAACTATTTAATATTGAAATGATCTGTTTCTTTAATTTAGGAATACTAGTTAAAGTAAAGTATTATGCTAGAATATTCTCAATTAATACCATTTTGGCTTTACCCTTGAGCATACAACTTTCTTACTCACTTTGCCATCTGTTTTTTCACATTTGATGCTTTCTCATGTCAATAAAAATTTAATTTGCACTATCAATTCTGAGGTGTTAAATAAACTCCATCTGACATTGAACCTTCAATCTTGGAATGAGAAAATTTGCCAAACAGGCATGATTTGTAAGAATGGTTGCTATGAATGTCAATTAGTGCAAGTGATGAGTTTTCTGACACTTGACAAGTAAATGAGTTGATTTATTAATTTCCATGGTTACCTATTGTTGTGCTTGAAGTCACAGGCATTGTAATTGAGAAATCTTGTGTGAACTGTTGCTCCACTAGTAATACCTTTATGGCTATATAGTTGGTGTATGTGTTCTCTATGTGCATCGCTTGTTTGGTTTTTAATGCTCGTTTGAGTCTACTTTCGATTTGTGTACCTTGTGGAAATTTATTTGATTCTTTCCTCTCAGAACATAATAGCTTCCTATTCTAAGATGCTGAAACAAAATGCTTTCTCTTACATAACTTGGTGCTGGTTAATATTTTGCTCATCAGGAAAGCCCAGAGGAGAATAAGCCTATTGCATTGGATGCTGAAGTCCCTCCTCTGAGACTGGGCGACCAGGTAGCATGTCTTCCCAAATAGCTAAAAGAATAGTACATGAATATGTAAACTTTCATATTCCAATCTATTTGGATTCCAGTCATTTGTCCTCCTATAGAGAAATGAGAAGGAGTTCTGGAAGATTGATAACTACAATCTTGTAATATCTGTGTAGATTAAATGGAGTTTTATTGCTTAGGTTGGCTAGTTAGGGTCATTATGCAATATCAGAGAGATATTTTAAATAATAGTTCGTGTGTTGTTAATTCGATTTAAAGAAAATTATATTTCAATCACATTTAGTTGTCTGATGTGCAGGAGATGCTTGAAACTGCTGAAGCTGCTACTAATCATGTATCCATCCAAATGGAGAATTCATCAGTCAACCTTGATGAGCAGGTAGTCTTTCTAGGCTCAACATTGACTAGATGGTTTGGCCAGTATTATTGAGCTCAGATTTGTTAGTTTTCAGTAACTTAAATTCCCTTGTACTGATTTCATTTACATGAATATTGATTTCATTTACATGAATATATAAGTGGAGGAAGTGCGCTACAGGGGAGGTTCAGTTTAGATCATTACGCTATATATTGAGAGCCCTTCCAATGATGTATATTCAATCCAGATGTAACTCCAGAAGAACTGTCAGTAAACCTTAATGATGTTTTGATTGTCAATATTAAATGGGGCTTTAGTGATCTGGCTATTAAGTGGAGAAACAGTGTGAAGCTTTGGCTGAACCATTGTTAGAAAAATTACAATAGGTTAGTGAGGTTGCCAAGTATGTCTACGTGGTGGAGTTTAGGTATGGAGGCCTGTGATTTAAAGGGTCTTCAGGTTGTAGAATAACAATGTTCGATTTTTAAGTTTCAATGAGATGCAGAGATTAGAGAGAAATTATTGGGTTTAGGGGGTGAAGTGGCTAATTTCTTATGGAAAAAATTATTTAGGGAGGCAAGAGTGGACTGGACAACTCCATTAGAGAGAAGTGACTTGCTAAGAGGAAACCCATAGCGTTTGGTAAAGGTAAAAAGGCCAGAACCCTTTAGGGTTGTGGGGTGCTAGCTGTAGTTTGGGTGGTCTGGATGGAAAGAAATAAAAGATTATTTGAAAACTATGGAGGGGTGGAGAAGGAAGACCTGTGGGAGAGAGAGTCAAGTTCTGGGCATCCTTATGGGTTTCTATTTCTAAGGAATTCAAGGATTATAATCTCTCTTCCATTATACTTAACTGGCAAGCAGCTGTAGTATAAGCCCCTAGGCGTTGATTAGTATTATTAGACGAGATGCTAGGCCTATAGCCCTAGCTGCCCTCTTTAGATCATTAAAGCGGACTCCTTGTCCGCCTCCCTGTATCTCGATTTTTGCTGTTTTAATAAAAAGCTGTTTCGTCTCAAAAAAAAGAAGAGATGCAGAGATTGAACTTGTTGGACAGAAGTTGAGAAAGATTGAGACTCGCGCATACTGGAAGTGAATAATCGAAGGGATTAAGGGCATAAAAGTAGGTTTAAGGATTCTGATGGGGAAGAAAGGGGTGGAATGGGCTGCAAAGAAATATGGGAAAAGCTTTCTTTTCTATGATAGTTAAGAAGATCATACAAACTCTAGACCAAAAATAATTCCGAACATTCATGATTATGTAGCTGTTATCTGTGAAATTAGAAGTTGCTGGAGCACATGTAGAAGACCTGTATCTCTCAAAACTATATATAAAAGTGAAATTAAGCCTATGCTTGTTGAAACCAATCAGGCTTGTCGAGTAGGTCGAACCATTTCTTTTTTTGCTTTTCAGTTTGCAGTTGGTAATGGGAAAGATTGAGGGCTTTGAAGACCTGTATCTCTCAAAACTATATATAAAAGTGAAATTAAGCCTATGCTTGTTGAAACCAATCAGGCTTGTCGAGTAGGTCGAACCATTTCTTTTTTTCCTTTTCAGTTTGCAGTTGGTAATGGGAAAGATTGAGGGCTTTGGAGGACATATGGGTGGGAGATCAACATCTAAGGTGCCATTTTCCAAGACTTTCAAGTGTTCATAATTCTCTGATTAACAAGTATTGCTAAATTAAGCTATCCAGTGTACTGGGATTTTGGCTTTAAAAGAAACTAAAAGATGAGGAGATTCAAGAAGTATCTCCAATGATCGGACTCACATTAGTGGAGATCGAACTGGATGTCAGGAAATGGATTCTGGACTCTTTTGGAGGATTTTCTTGTAATTATTTCACAATTTTCTAATTGATAGCTCTTCTGAGTTCTGATCCTCTTTTGCTCTCCTGCAAGTTCAATATGAAAAGCCAAGTCCCCCCAAACTCTCAACCTCAATACCTGTGATTTACTTCACGTAGGTGGCGGAGGAGCTGTTTCTACCCCCATTGGTGTGTTCTGTGTAAAAGTCAGGGAGAGAGTGCATGTCATGTTTTTGTGCACCGTTCTCTAGTTATGTTAACCACTGTTTATGGAAGCTGTCATGAGCTGGCAGCTTCAACAGAGTTAGCTGGTCTCTTAAGAGGTCACTGTTCTACTTTCGATAAAGGAAAGAAGGCCAAAAGTTCTTTGGTTTGCTGTGTTCTCGGTAATCTGGATGGAAAGGAATAAAAGGCTACAAAGGAATGCGGTCAAGGAGCTTTGGGAGTGAGTGAGGTTATTATCATCATTATGGGATTCCATTTCTACTGAATTAAAAACTACACCCTCTCTTCCACAGCTCTTAATACTTTCACTATCAATGTAAGGTATTCAAAAAATAAAATAAAATAAAAAAAGGCCTTTTCATCTACATCTACATCGGCTCCACCTCCAAATGTTAGATCACGAAAATAGGATAAGCTTGACTAGTTGTCAGAATCCATCATATTGTTGTGTATTGTTTTGTGTTGTTATACGTAGTGGCCATGTTATTTTTATACTAGTAAATAGAGTAAGTTGTCAGTCACTTTTACACTCCAATTAACATAAGCAGTGTCCGTGGCAATTGAAGGTTACGGTAATGATAGTGTGAAAAACTTAGATGTAGTCGGTATTTATATATTCCTATAGAAAATATCAGGAGGTTTCCTAAATCTTGGCTAGTTGGCTACTGTAAATCGAATAATGTAGATTTGTTGCAATTGCCCTGTTTAGATTTTTTTTTTTTTTTCACTCAACTCACATATTGCAACTTGCAGGAGAATCTGGAAGAATTAGCCAATGCTTCAGGGACAGAATTTGAGATTCCTGCAAACTTCGAAGAGCAGGTATTGGTCTTTAGCAGCTTGGCATCACATATAGGAGACTAACCATATCCTTCAGATGGTTTAAATCTTAAATACTACAGCTGCAAGTTTTATAAATACAAACCTACAGGTGGTTGATTTTTACGATTGCAACATGGAGACTCACTGGGGAGGAACTTGAGAAGATGTTGTGTGCCTCTTGCTACAAACCATTGAAGTGCTCATGCTTTTCTTGTTGGCTAGAATGAAGGTGCTGTGCTGGCGGCCCCCCTACTAACATTTGATGTTCATGCCTTTGTTTATGTTTATAGACAAATCTTTACAGAAATCTCATATTACTGTCAGTAGCTAGAATGATCTCGGAGGTCAGTTATATAATGTGAATAAGTATCTGATAAAGTTTTAGGTCTGTTCTCTTTCTACATAAATTATGAGGGAAAATGTGATTGTCAAGGTATATCAGTGTAATATTATGGTTGGGACTATCCATTTTCTAAATCACCGATTCAATTATCTACGAAATATCAATCAAATTGGAGGTTGTTTAGTCAATAAACTCTATCAGACAAATGAACAGTAAAACGTTGGCTGTTATCCAGACACTGTATTTGTTCAATAGTTAGTTGAATTGATCTTTGATTTGGTTGATTTTAAGTAGAGATGATTTATGAATGATTTAGGAAATGAATGTTTCCGATCACGATACTACAACATAGAATGTATGCAGATTGTGAGTTTGTGGTGTCCATACTTAATTCTTTACACAACTGTTCATAACTAATGAGGTTAACCAAGTCTGCATAAGCACCGGTAGCAGTAATTGGACTTTAGTTTTGTGAGAATACCAGTTAAAAGTTGCAAGCTTATGGTTTGGATCCTCGAGCATTATCTTTGGTACACAGAAGTTGGCTAAATACCCGTTAAAATGCAAGCTTATGGCTACCAGCAACAGGATGTAAATTGCCTGTTACCATATGCCTCCATCACCGGACGTAATGACACTCAAATAATTTTTTAGGAATGAAATTTACACTCAATTTTACAATCCACACACCATGTTTTTTTTTTTTTTAGTATCTTAACATCACACATTTTACAATTTACGCTACAAAAAAAAAAATATATATATATATATATATATACACACACACTAAAATAGAAAACATGGAGTGTGAATTGAAGTCCTCTAATTTTTATTAACCATTTTGTATTTTTCCAAAAATCTCAAATTGAAACTCTTAAATGATGGGAAAATCCAACACCTTGTGACAGCAATGAACACGCGATGTATGTGTGTGAAAAAATTAACTGGACTTTTTGTCTAACAAGAGTTCCATGTGCTTAAGTGGTTGTTGAAAAAAGAATTGTACAATCTCTCCAATACAGAGCTAAACCTTGGTGCTTTGTGATGGCAAAAACTTGATGCTTGGTTCATGTGTTACGGGAAAAAGTATTATCATGTTTTCTCCTAGAAAGTGTGCCTGGTAATAATAGCATAGTGCCAATTAACAGCAGCAAGTAACTGTTATCAATTGCTTGCAGAGATATCTCTATCCAAACATAACAGTGGAATCAAGTGTGCGCTATCAAAGTAATTTCAATGCCATGTTACCAATAAATTTGAATTGCACTCTTCAACTAGAAGGAATTGTTTGAAAATTGAAGGAGCCTCTCAAACAAGCCATCTGTAGGAAATGCTAGTAATGTAACAAAACCTGGGGAACACCAGGGCATGTTCGTAGTCCAAAGCTTAGATATAAGTAGTCGATCTTGAAAACTAAAAAACCTTTTCACGGCAGCAAAGATAACATAGATTGATATAACTCGGGCAAAATCTCCAGAAGGCTCTTGCAGCAACCCATATGATTCAAGTGTTTTGATATCTTGGAAAACAGAAATATAAAGTAAACAGCCCAGAACTGCTTGGACCAAGGTCAACCTGCCACCTCTTGACAAAAAAGCCAACTTCCAACCTCGAGTCTCTTCTCTACTTTCTCGATCACAGGGTGCCAAAAGGATTGGCACCCAGGGGCTGACCAAATATTTTAGGGGCCAAATCCTATCTCACATCCCACTTCATGAGCCAATCTCTCCAATTTGCTATCCGTAGAATCACTCCAAGAACATTTAGCGTTGGTGAATTCCAGCCCTGTTAACAAACAAAAACATTCTAGCATCAAATTCATATTGGTCCATTTCTGCTCATTATCCCTAAAGAAGAATGTAGTGTTGTCGGCAAATTATAAATAAGTAATCTCAACCTCCTCCATATGAACATAGTGCCATTACAAAAGAAATATTCATTAAAATAAAATGTAAGAGATTAAGGCCTGCCACAACCAAAGGAGTAGTGTAAAAACGTTGTGAACTGTATCTTTTTCTTTCATAATTTTCCCTTTCATAATTTTATTTAAACCTACCCTCTACTCTAAGGCAATAGGCACCACCTCCAATTTATATCCCTCTTAATAAAGCAAGCTTAAATCATGAGTTCAATGCCTATAAAACAGGGCTTTTTAATCTTAACGAACTATCTAAGTTATCTTTGTAACTGTATTTCTAGTTCCACCATCATTAGCTGCTTTTCTTATTTCTTATCCATCATTCTAACCATTGGAGAAAAAGCTGGTAGAAGCCTAGAACTACTTTGCATTATTCACACAGGAAATCCTTACATGCAGAGAACAGAAAAAAAAAAAAAAACAGAGAGAGAAGAAGAAGAAGAAGATAACTGGAACACTGATGTGATAAACTATTAATAAACCAAAGCATTAATATTACAACATAGCAAAATCACTAGAACTAGGGCCCTGGCATTAAAAGCACATGACTATAGGTACATACATTACATTTCGTCAACAATCACTTTTGTATGGAAAAAAAAAATCAGGTTTGAATGTTCAGTGCAATTAGCTCTCTTGTTCTCCCAAAAGAATATCAATAAACTTTATTGCAGGTTTGAAGTTTGAAATGTTATGTACGTAGAGACACTAATTGAATTGCTGAAAAAAAATCCCCCCTTGACTGTTTCTTTCCTGTTTCCCCTCTGTTTGCTAGACAATACTTCTATAATTCTCATTAATCCCCTATACTAGAATAAAAAATTAACATAAACCCACAATATTAACAGAACAAATTTTCATTCTGCTCAGAAATTACACTTCTTCAATATGTTTTTTCTCTGAAGCAACCACATAACTAAATCACATAAACCAGGAAAAATGATCAATACAAAGTATATTTCACTTATTAGAAACACAGTTTTATGAAAGCACCAACATGATACGCACAAGGTGGAACAAATCACATCAGCACAATAATGCAAAACAACACAGAAACCCTCCAAGAAACCTAACCGCAGCTTTCCAATGCAACCATGTAATTGAAAAGAGACTGATGAGGTTCATACTTTATCACACTGCATAAACATGCACACAGATAGATACATTCCCTCTGGGGCTGTTCAGCCATAATAATCTTGATTTGTGTGTCATCTATACTTTGATAATTGAGTTTCTCTCTTGTAAGTGCACAGAAACCTTCAACCATACAGAGAACTTATGATGATGTACCCAAAATTTATTTTTTCTCTATTTTGAGATTCAAGTTTGCTTGCTCATAATAAATACTACAAAAAGTTGCAAACTATATTTCTCCAGTGAATAACATGTCAGAACTCCAATCAAAACTAGTATCATTATGAATTAGGGAATACACATTCCAAATCTTAACACCGTCATAGTCCCATGAGCTTGCAAAAAGAAACGGTGTCCTAAGAAAGTTATTGTTGGCAAAGGTTATAGAGCAGCACACTGGTTCACCACTCCCCATGTTCAGAAATCAGTTATTAAGAATAAGAATCTCAACGTTGTTCATAATGCTAAATAACTCGATGTCAGAAAAAACCAAACGTAAACCTAAACAAAAATAAGGACAATGCCCCTGAAGATCATATGTATTTTGGCTGTATCCTGTATTTGTATAATTTATGCAAACAAATTGCACAGTCACCTTTTGTCAAAAGGAAAAGAATATGGCCCAAGTAAAAATCAGAGGAAACAAAACACAGCTCTTTCTATTTATTCATAATATATGCTAAGTACTCTGCCTGCATATATCATGTAATAAGATTTGTAGATGTTCACTATTTGGTCCAGGTAATGAGTATACTAAGAAAAAACTCAACCGTTCTCCCTCCATCAAGAACAACCAATGTAAAAACCAATTACAAGAAAAGACTCAAATTAAGGGGTATAAAAGAAAAAGATATGAGGGAGGAGAGATCTGTACGTGTGAATTCGAAGAAGAGTAAAGACCCATTCAGGTGATTGGTTGGAGAAAGAGAAGCCCTTGTCTCCTTTATAAGCATAGTCAGCAATCCATGCGTAATAGAAGCCTGAAATGAACAAGGTTGCCCCGTGGCAAAGAATAAGCCTGAAATTTAAAACCCCCAAAAATAAAACTAAAACACCAGAAAATAAAAAATTGTAGAAAATTTTTTGTGGAAAGGTAGGGTAGGGAGTTGGGGTACCATGAGCTTGTCACAACCAACATGATTATAGGCCCTGATGATGCTGAAGATAATCCTGAGTGCTTTTTTCTATAGCTCGATCCAACTATATCCTGTATTTTTTTGTACACCTCTTTCTATCATTTCCCTCCTTATCTTTGTAGCATCCTCCCAACTACCTGCTTCAGAATGAGCCTTTGACAATAATACATAAGGTGCATCATTTTCTGGAACCAACTGGACTAACTCCTTAACAGCCCATTCTCCCAACTGTAAGTTCCCATGCGTCCGACAACCGCTAAGCAAGGATCTTAATATGGCAGGCCAAGGAGCATACGGCACTACTTCAATTATTTGTCTAGCTTCTTCAAGGAATCCATTTCGTGAAAGCATATCAACCATGCAACCATAAATATCCTGAGAAATTTGTTTCAACTTATGATCAGAGGCTATTGATTCAAACAACAAACGACCTTGATCAACCCGTCCCATGTGGCTACAAGCTGCTAACACTGACACAAATGTGGCTTGGCTGGGCTTTAGATTAGCCAACTTCATTTTCTCAAAGATCGCCACAGCTTCCTCGACCAGACCGTGATGAGCAAAAGCTATGATCATAGCGTTACATATAACTACATCACCAGATCTAGATGACTGGCTAAATATCATCCTTGCATTTTCAATATCCCCGCATTTTGCATAAGCATCTATAACTGCACTAACCACAAATACTTGTTTTTGAAATCCCATTTTGATGACAATGGAATGAACAGAATGAGTTAAATGATAGCCTGCAATATGAGCACAACTACTTAGAATACTACCCAAGATAAATTCATCAGGCTTCCTGCCAGCTTCCATCAGAGAGTTGAGAAATTTGATAGCTTGAAAATGATATCCCTGATGCACCAGCGCAGATATCATGGTCCCCCAAATTTCCACATCTAATCTCTCAAACCCATTAAAAAACTCAGACTCATCAAGTTGTCCAAGTTTAACATAGCATTTAATTAATGAGCTACACACATATCCATGCAATGAATAGCCAGACTTGACAATAGCACCATGAATTTGTCTAACCATTTGTTCGTGTTCATCTCTAAAACAAGTTTCCAATATAATGGACAAGGTAAATTCATTGACTCCAACTCCCAAGTGCCATAGATTGTAAAAACTCTTCATGGCTTCCACGTAGTAATAGTTTGAATTGCATCCAGAAATCAACTCGTTCCAAGAAGTTATGCTTTTGTACAGTAAGCTGTCAAAAAACAAGAATGCCATCTCCACAGCCCCACATCTAGAAAACATGTTCATTAATGAGCTTCTGACAATAGCTTCATTACAGACTCCAAATTGCAATGCAAGGCAGAAAAACTGAAGCCCAAGGTTGAGATCAAGTAGCTGACCACATTGTCTAAACAAGACTGAGAAAGTGACATGGTTTGGCTTCATGTTTGCTAGCATGAACTCATGGACTAAGTTTAAAAGCTCTTTTGCATTTATGTCGTCAGAAAAGACCCCAAATGCAGTGTTCCAGGATATAATGTCTTTGGTTTTTATCCTATTGAAAACTTTGAAAGCCAAATCCTTCTTCCCGTGTGTAGAGTACATATCCAAAAGAGCGTTCATTACTGAGGTACTAAATTCCATCTCACCACGGATGAGCAATCCATGTAGTTGCTTCCCAAAATCTAAATTCCCCATAGAGGAGCACCCCTTAAGAGCATTAACAAAGGTGAAGTGGTCCATGCTTATCCCTTTGCACACCAGTAAAGACACAAGCTTCAAGGATTCAAAGCCATAGCCACACTTCGTATACCCTCCAATCATAGTATTCCAACAAGCAGTATCAAGATCGGTCGTAGACTCAAACACCCCCTCGGCGGATTCAACATCCTCCAACTCAGCATACATGTTCAAAAGAGAGCTAGCGACAAAGCGGTTCTGCTCAATCCCAAGTTTCAGAGCACAACAATGAACACTGATGCCAAACTTAAGCGCTTCCGTACTTGCACATGCCTTGAGAACACTAGCAACAGAGAACTCATTCGGCCTCAAGCCCGTTGTTACCAATTCCGAATAAACGTCCAATCCCAATTCAAACTCACCATCCTGGACAGCAGCAGTGACGAGCAGAGTCCAAGAGACGAGGTTCCTCTCAGGCATTTCATCAAACACCTTGAGCGCATCACCCAGTTGCCCACATTTCGAGTACATTTTGATCAAGTTATTCAATGAAAAAATGTCGCTAGTGAGTCCCAGCTTGATGATGCGGGCATGGATTTGGAGACCAAGAAAACATGAGTTTGAAGTCTCGGCGAGGGAAAGAGCGCCGGCAATGGCAGTTGAGTGTTTACCCAGGGAGGGATAAGAGCATGAAGAACAGGGTTTCGAACTGTGATACAGGTGGAATTGCCTGGGTTTAACTTTACAAGGAATAATAGTTTTAATCGTTGAAGCAAGAGGAAGCCCCAATAAGCGTAAGCTCCTCATTACCCTCTCGCCCTATCTCTTCCATTCCAATTCCAAATGCCCTCTTGTGCGCGCCAATACCATTTATATTTGCCATTTAATTCACTGAATTCCCAAAATACCCTCGTCAATGCATGAATGGGGGAGTTAAACTCGATCGTTGAAGGGAGATGACGTGCAATTGCACCGATAAGAATGAACGGCTAGATAACAGTAAGTACATTTTTTTATTATTAAAATAAATTGCACATAAATATATTGAGATCTGTTGGATCTACCGATTAGAAAAATTTTCCGATAGAACAGATCTCAGTATAAATACAGTGTAGTAAGATCACAGGCAAGTACTTCAAAATCGCATCGGATTTTAGGTTCCTAAAGCATTTCTCCTTTCCAAGAAGAAGAAAGAGGAGAGATGATGACTGCAAGAATTAAACAACTTGGAATTTTCTTGTGACACAGTCGGTTAACACTACTGAAGCCACTTTTTGGCAAAAGAATATGTATGGAGATTTCCCTGACAAAGATAGCCACTGCTCCGATAGGTCTGCAGCTTTTACATTTCTTATTACAGTATGTTCATACAATTCAACAAGCACATAAATTTAGATAATTAGATATACATCATCTTCTTCCAATCAAAACTGGAATCAGCCTTTACAGAATCATCGGAACTTATTAGCAGAGACTGCAATGAAACACAAGCCAGTGCCAACAAAAATGACTAGTTAGTAAATTGCATTTTTCCTTAACCAGCACTCTGTTTAGTAGCTCCACTACTGCTTGTTGTCATGAAAGATTCACCACAACCACATTGTCCTTTGGAGTTGGGATTGATAAAGACAAACTCGGACCTGCCAAAACATTGATTTTAACTGTCAGCACAATCAGGAAGGCATATTTTGTACGAGTGTCGCAGTGCAAAACTGCTCCACCAAGAAATGGAAAGAGAGAAACTAAATGCAAAAAGTTTTCATCAAATCAACAAGGTACTCATTCAAGTCTGAGGATACCTATTACCAGCCCATGTTGCTTCAAGTTTTGCTTTTGTTCATTAGAAATGGATGCACATGCAACAGTATGTAAATCTAGTTTTATATGTACAGGGTTAATTACATGAGAGAGTGGAAGGCAACTTGATTGATGCAATTAGTAAAAGTCTAACATACACATTCAATATTGCTTCCAAGACACACCCTCATACTGCCTCCCATCAATTCTTGGATGCCAAACTAACAAAGGACGAACTAACGATTCCTCAAGAGGGTGGTGATAGGCTCATGGGGACTCCACTAATTGGTAGTGGGCATAGTCGTCATGGCAGGAGCGGAAGGGCGAACATCATTGCAGGTGGCCAAAAGGGTAATCTTAATATCAGTAGTTGAGGATTCAGACCTAATTAAACCTGGTGCTAAGCACCTCTCAATTACATTGCACTGTGTAATAGCAGGCTTACACCTGGGATGGACACAACTGGCAATGGCAGCACATTAACTTGTTGATTTTGGCTTGGTCCTAGTTCATCTCTAAGTAAAAGACACTACCATATTCTCTGCACTTCACACAAGAAAATTTAAGGCTCATATTTTCCGTGGGAAATGCATGGACTAGGTTACAACAAAAATGACACATAACTCCATTTCTACCCCAGAAAGGAAAAGAAAACAACATCAATTGCCTCCAGTATAGTAGCACTATGCAATTCTGCAAAGCACAATTTTTTTTTTTTTTTGGAAATTCATGACAAAGTATTTAATAAAAAACAAACAATTTGTAGCATCTAAAGAATAAACATAACCTGAATATTATGACAGTAGGCTTTTGCTAATATCAATTAAATTTGAATTTGGCAGAGAGCCAGTAAAACAAAAATAAAGGGAGAAGGCGGACCTGAGCTTATCATCTACAAAATCCATCTTGGTCCCAATAACATGCATCAGAGCCTTTGGATCGATCAATATCTTCACACCCTTGTCTTCGATCAACTCGTCGAACTTGCCTTTATCATCTGCATCCATTTCGATTTTTGTGAGAAACCAGACTTATGAGAGTACCAAAATTGAAGGGTAGGCTAGGGCCTGGAGGGGGGGTGCACCACCTGCGTAATTGAGAGTGTACGACAAGCCGTTGCAGCCTCGGGACTTGACGCCGAGCTTGAGATACGACCGCTGGCGCTGCTCTAGGAGCCGTCGTACTCTAGATGCCGCAGCGTCTGTTAAGATGACGGCTTGACGCCTCGCCGCCGGAGCTATCCTCTCCGCCGCCGCTGCCAGAAACTGGGATGCCATCATCATCAAATTTTGGGGAAATGGTTAGCACCAGCCTTATTTATACGATCGGGGATATTTCGGGCATTATACGTTTTTATATGTCGGCAACACTTACACCACCTTCGACCGACAACTACTCCATCACCTCAAACCTCAAACCTCAAACTACTACATCATCTGCTCTCTAATCTCCTCCTCTTGTTTTTTGATCGATCAGGTAGAGTTATAGTTTGTATTTCTTTTCTTTTCATATTTTGATTCGTTATTTCAATGTGTGTCCTCAATTTTCTTCGATCTTTTTCAATTGTAATTGTGTTTTGGGTATGAAGGAACAATAAAATCTATATATAGCTGCAAACCTCGGGAGTTGCTTGTAAAATTTTATAAGGCCACCAATTTGAATGAATCTACTGTTCTCGTTCAATTTCACCTACAAAATGCTTCGATCTTCATACCCATGACACGTTTATTTACTTGGAATGGAAAATAATCATGAATCGGAGACAAGTGGAATGAGAGAAGAAAGGAATCGGTATTGATTCCGGAGAATTGATTCCTTAACCCATTTCCCCCTTCGTAATCAAATTCCTGAGTATTCAGGAATCGATTCCTGATAAGGAGATGTGACCTACATCCATTCTGATTCGTTCATGTGTTAGTAAATGCATGAATTCTTTTACCCAGAATTATTCCAATTTCTTTATGTGTTAGTAAACATAGGAATGTTTTTACCCCGTAATCATTCCCTCTCATTCCAAGTAAGTAAACGTGCCCCCAGATCTTCAGTGGCGGAGCCGGAAATTGATCTCTACTAGGGCACTCGAAAGTAAAAAAATAAAAAAAACTTAGAAAATATTAAAATTTTAATAAAAATAAAAAATTAGAAAGATCAATTTTTTTTTAATTACATATTTTATTAATCAAACAAAAAAGGGAAGTGTTAATGTTTTTGTGTTAAGAAGCTAGAATGGTACTAATGTTATAAAAATGAAGAAATAAGCAAAAAAGTTAACATATTGAGGCTGGTACCCACGTTCAAACTTGGGACCAAGCTCAAGTACTTGAATACCTCCACCACTGCTTCACAACAGCTTTTCATGCAAGTATGAAACCAGAAATATATATAATGAAGATCTGATTGGGGCACGGAACCCACAGTGCCCCAACGTGGCTGCGCCCCTGTTTGGCAACTCGAATACCAATTATCCAGTAAAGCCATCTTTTTCTCAACATGCAATGTCTTCGTCGTTTGATCCAATAACATTATTTGTTAGATAAATTATTAACTACGTACCAGTAGTAATATACTTTCAATATTTGTGTTCTTCACTATGATTTGGCTGCAAGCAGCAGGCAAAGGTCGAACAGGCTTAATGGTAAGCGCGTATCTAGTCTACTGTGGGATGTCAGCAGAGGAAGCACTTCAACTCTATGCTCATAGACCGACCACCAATAATGAAGGAGTAAGTCACATTAATTAGGTATATATAATACAAATTTAATTCACATTCTCGTTCTCAAAAACAAACCACTTTCACTTATCAGTATTTAGTGATACAATTAGATAGAGTCTCTACGTACACAATCAATTGCTTAGTTTCAGCATTGCTTTTAGTGATTCTGATACACTAAGAAGCACATTGCCACCTATATGTACTTGAACAGGTCTCGATACCAAGCCAACGTCGTTACGTAGGGTACTAGGAAAATTGTCTTTCTTTCCCTTCGGAAGTCGATGATAAACCTCCTGAAGTCAACTTACGTCGAACGTGTGTAGAATCGCTGTAAATTTGTATGTAATTAGGATTTTATTTAATTAGGATATCCTGTAATTATGGAAAGATTGTTTCCTATTAGAGTTAGACTACTCCTTTGTACTTGTATATATACTCTCTTGTGGGATAAATAGAATTATCGAATTAACCCTGAATTGAAGTATTCTTTTCTACTTGGTATCTGAGCAGGTTCAATCCTTTGAACTTGTGCATCCTTTGAATCCTGAATCCTGAATCCCGAAGAACACCATAAACCGCTGCGTACCACCACCGTTGAAATCAAACCATCCTGAATTTCATCACCCAACCTTTTTTTCAGACAAATGAAAAAAAAAAAAAAATTCTTTTCCAAAACATTCATATCCATCTTGAAACCCTTGAAAATCCAATCCTGCGAAAATCATGAATTCCTCAATAATGCAATTAGAGAAACAGGCTATGGGGCATTCGGTAACTACCGAATTTTCTGTTATGGCTCAATGCAAACAGGGTCCTCCTCCAGGCTTCTTAGGACCTTCTCCGCATCGTCCTCTAGGTAAACCAAATCCATATGCAAACAAAATGTGCATTATATGTGGGGAATTCGGTCATAGCAAGGAGCGGTGCTATGAAGTGATTGGTTACCCTGATTGGTGGGACTTCACCAAGAAACCGCGAAAGAATCTGGGCAAGGCCGCTGTTGCTACTAAAGAGGAAGTTTACCTAGATAATGTCTCTGTTAATGTAGTGCAGTCAGGTATGAAGGGTAATGTTACTTTTAATAGTACATGGATAATTGATACATGTGCATCTGACCATATGACCAATGACCTAAGCCTTGTGAAAAACCTTAGACGTTCCCCTCAAGACGTTGTCTCTACTGCTGATGGTACTCCAACTCCGGTCACCGGAGAAGGTTCTATTGCTTTATCTGATACCTTAACCCTTGAATCTGTCTTAGTTGTTCAATCACTAGCTTATAATCTCCTATCTGTTGGTCAAGTTATTTTAGCTCTTGCATGTATTGTGACCTTCTATCTATCTTTTTGTGTGTTTCAGGACATTCTGACTCGACGGATTCTTGGTTATGGTGTTAGAAGGGGTAAATTATACTATCTGGATCTGACAGAGACTGGAAAGAAACAGAAGCATCTTTTGGGACAGGCTAATCAGATCAACGGGGTAGAGAATGCGAAGGAAGCTGTATGGTTATGGCATCGTCGTTTAGGTCATCTATCCTTTCGTTATCTTAAGAAACTGCAACCTCAATTGTTTTCAGTTGTTAGTGATTTGCACTCGAATGACATGGGTGTCATTACTCAAGCTGCGAAAATTCCTTCTCTTTCTGGAGCTCGGTATTTTGTAACGTTTATTGATGATTGCACTCGCATGACATGGGTGTCATTACTGAAGAATAAGAGTGATGTATTTGGAATGTTTACCGAATTTCACAAAATGGAGGCAACTCAGTATCAACAATCCATCAGAGTGTTTCAGTCTGACAATGGTGGAGAGTTTGTGAATGGCCCTATGATTGAGTTTTGCCGGTCACATGTGTTGACACCCAAATTTCCACGAGTTCAAATTCTATGAGTCATAAGCAAAGAGGGGAAGTCATCAACCTCATAACCTAATTGGGCCTTCAAGCAAGCCCATTTCACGTCAAAAGGAAGCTCTCTATTAGCAAGCGATACGAGAAGCCCAAATTCCTCAAACGATTGACATGCATTTCAAATGAGCCAACACGCTTATTTACCATGCTAGACGCGTAGACCCAAGCTACATTTGGGGCTCATACGGCGGGATATGGTGTGGAAGGTAACGGATCATGCGAGGCCCATCGTTATGATAAGGCCCGTCGGTAATTTTGGACTTGGGAACCAAAATTCACGCTTCGAGGGCCAATATCTTAACATGGGCTAGTAGAGAGATGAAAGCAAGCCCAACAAGACTTAGAGCCCACTAGAGTCATTCCTTACCCAAAGCCCACTACATTAGAACCCGTAGCCCAAAAAGACGTTGGAAGTCGTCTTCTCCAAATCAGGAATGTCGTTCCGTCGAGTTGCTGCTGGGATTACTACTCCATCCTTTTCGGGTAAGAACCCCAAGTCTACACGAAAGCTTCCCAACTCTCATCCTCCAAATCCTGCCCCAATTTCCGATAATACTTAGGTGTTTGTGATCACAATTTACAATAGCACAAATCAAGGGATTATGACCTCTCGAAAATCACAGCAGCATGAAATCTGGGATTTCCATCGCCACCCAATACCTGCACCACCGTTCTTTACCCACATGGCTTTAGTACGCTTTCACTCTTTTGATTTCATAGGGAAAACAAGAGCTGAAGGTTTTAGAATGATCCCATCAAAATTAAGAGTACTCTTTCAAAGCCTCTGGTTCTTGGTGCAAACCCTCCCCCTCTATCGCCGCTATAAAGGGCGAGTTCGTCGCCGTAGAAAGCCAAGCCACAACAGCCCAGAAGCAACAAGCAAGAGACCAAGCTTTGTCTCTAAACCCCTGTTCTTCCTAACCAACCTTAACCCAAAACCCAGAACCATGTTGTTGCCGGAACTCTCTCTCTCTCTGCTAAACTCTCATGCATCTAGCTCCCACACCTTTCCTGCATATAAGCCCTGCTCTTATGAACTCAAGTCTAATTCGTTGCCAAGTAGCTGCTGTTATCATCAGGCCAAGTAGTTGCTGTTATCGTCAGGCCAAGTAGCTGCTGTTATCATCAAGCCAAATCGCTGCTGTTATCATCAAGCCAAATAGCTGCCGTTATTATCTAACCCCAATCGCTATTGTTATCTTCTAGCTCAATAGCTACTGTTACATCATTACTGAAGAATAAGAGTGATGTATTTGGAATGTTTACCGAATTTCACAAAATGGAGGCAACTCAGTATCAACAATCCATCAGAGTGTTTCAGTCTGACAATGGTGGAGAGTTTGTGAATGGCCCTATGATTGAGTTTTGCCGGTCACATGGAATTCTTCATCAAACCTCCATTTCTTATACTCCTCAACAGAATGGTTTAGCATAACGGAAGAACAGGTAGTTGATGGAAGTTGTTCGTGCTTCCTTGTTTGGCATGAATGTACCTCGGTCCTATTGGAGAGAAGCAGTAAAATCAGTAGCATATCTTATCAACCGTACTCTTTCATGGGTGATTGAGTTTCAGAATCCTCATCAGAAGCTTCATACACTTAACGATCCCTTCTATGCCTAATTTGGAGCCCCGGGTGTTTGGGTGCACAGCCTATGTTCATATTCCCAAGCCTCAACGTAGCAAGCTTGATCCTCGTGCCCGTAAGTGTATCTTTGTTGGTTATGCTGACTTCTAGAAAGGTTATCGATGTTATGATCCCCTTACTGGTACTATACATGTATCTCTTGATGTTGCTTTTCGTGAATATGAGCCTTATTACTCAGGAGTTTCTCAGTCTTCCCTTCAGGGGGAGAGAGGTTGTGAAGGGAATCCTCGTTCTATTATTGATTTTGATGTCTTTGAAGACTTGGAAAATTTGGAGGATAGATTTGAGGGTAGAAATTCGGAAACAGAAAATGCAGTTGCCGAACAGAGCATTCTGAATTCCGAAACAGATAATGCGACTGCCGAACGAAGTGTTGCGAATTTCGAAACTGAAAATGCGACTACCGAACAGAGTGTTGTGAATTCCTAAACAGAAAATGTAACTACCGAACAGAGTGTTGTGAATTCCGAGACATAAGAGACGACTTTTCTAGATAACTTGAATCAAAATCAAGATGTATCTGAAGCTCACACACAAGATATTCCCCCTTCTGCATCACCAACTAAAGATCCCAGTCAGAATGATCCTCCTCAGGTACCCTTAAACTTTAATGAATCTTCTGGGTTAGAAAGTGTCAAACCTAGGAAATCACAAAGGATTACCAAGGGAATTCCCAAGAAACAATATGAACCAGATATCAAAGCCAAAGCTAAATACCCTATAGCTAATTTTATGTCTAACCATAGGATTTCTGGGTCACATGCACTTGTTGTTGATCAATTATCTACTGTATATATTTCTAGTAACGTGCTGGAAGCATTGACGGATCCAAAATGGACAAAGGCGATGAATGAAGAATTGGAAGCTCTTTAAAAGAATGCAACATGGGAGCTAGTACCTATGCCGGTTGGAAAGAAGACTGTAGGATGTCGTTGGGTATTTACTGTGAAGCTTAATGCGGATGGAACTATTAATAGATACAAAGCGAGATTGGTTGCCAAAGGATATACACAACGCTATGGGATTGATTATGAGGAGACTTTTGCACCTGTGGCAAAGATTAATACTGTCCGAATTCTAATCTCACTTGCAGCAAACAAAGATTGGCCCTTGCACCAGTTTGACGTGAAGAATGCGTTTCTTAATGGGAATTTGGAGGAAGAAGTGTACATGGATGTGCCCCCAGGTGTTTAGAATTACCCAAGTGATGTTGGCAAGGTGTGTAAATTGAAGAAGTCTTTGTATGGCCTGAAGCAGTCTCCAAGAGCTTGGTTTGGAAGATTTTCAAAGTCCATGAAAGCTTTTGGGTACAAACAGAGCAATTCTGACCATACCTTGTTTATCAAACGCAAGAATGGTAAGATTACAGCTCTTATTGTGTATGTTGATGACATGATTGTTACAGGGGATGATCCGAAAGAGATGAATGAATTGCAAAAGTATCTGTCAAAGGAGTTTGAAATGAAGGATCTGGGACAACTGAAGTATTTTCTGGGTATTGAAGTTGCAAGGTCTAAGAAAGGGATTTTGCTTTCACAAAGGAAGTATGTCCTTGATTTACTTGCTGAAACGGGGATGCTGGACTGCAGACCAATGGAGACACCCATTGAGATGAATCACAGACTTGCTATTTATCCTGATCAAGTTCCAACTGATAAAGGGAGGTATCAATGTCTTGTAGGAAGGTTGATTTATCTTTCACATACTAGACCTGATATTGCTTATGCTGTGAGTGTTGTTAGTTAATTTATGCATTGTCTTAGTGAAGAGCATATGGATGCAGTATTTCGTATTTTGAAGTACTTGAAGATGGCGCCAGGTAAAGGGTTATTGTTTCAGAAAAAAGATGAATTGGAAGTTGTTGGGTACACAGATACATATTGGGCTGGTGATAAAATTGACAGACGTTCTACATCTGGGTACTTCACTTTTATTGGAGGGAACCTTGTCACTTGGCGTAGCAAAAAGCAAAAAGTTGTTGTCAGATCAAGTACAGAAGCTGAGTTCCGAAGTATGGCACACGGAGTCTGTGAAATGTTGTGGATTTGTAATGTCTTGAAAGACCTGGGTTACAAGCTGAAAAAGCCTATGGATTTGCATTGTGATAATACAGCTGCCATTGAGATTGCACATAATCTAGTTCAGCATGATAGAACAAAGCACGTGGAGGTTGACCGTCATTTTATTAAAGAAAATCTTGACAGAAAGGTTATTCGCTTTCCATTTGTAAACTCAGAGGAGCAATTAGCTGATGTTCTTACTAAAGGAGTGTGCAGAAAGGTATTTGACAGCTCAGTTGACAAGTTGGGCATGATAGACATCTATGCACCAACTTGAGGGGGAGTGTAGAATCGCTGTAAATCTGATGTAATTAGGATTTTATTTAATTAGGATATCCTGTAATTATGGAAAGATTGTTTCCTATTAGAGTTAGACTACTCCTTTGTACTTGTATATATACCCTCTTGTGGGATGAATAGAATTATTAAATTAACCCTGAATTGAAGTATTCTTTTCTACTACGTGTAGCAGAGAGTTACGAAGAATCCAATGTTATGACACACTTAGCATTAATAAGATCTTCTTTGTGGTCTCTGAGTTGCAAGAGGTATATACTGTTTTCTATGTTCTGATTAGCTTGCATAGGAATCTAGCGGTGGCCACAGCAAAAAATTCTTAGCTATCTCAAGTATTTCCTTCTACGTACTTGAGAGAAAATTTCCTATCCATGTTAACAGATTTCGGTTCAGATTTATCGTCCATCAACAGAAGTTTCTAGGAGTTCCTGCAAACAAATCAAGAAAGGGTATTCGAGAACGAGCAGTCCTCGCTATTATCTATCTTTCATTGAAGGTGATGAAGAAGACAAGAAATCTGATTCAGACGAACCTCGTGTTGTTGTTCTGTCTTCAATTGTATTGTAAATGTGGAATTCCTTCAGAATTAAAAATATGATTGGAAGAATTGAAGACTATGAGGCACTTTTAGGACATTTCTAATAGCTCTTTCCTTTCCCTGCTACACGGTTTCGGGTGTAATGAAAATTTGTTATGAATGAATAATGAGATTCCTGAGCATATCAACTATTGAAGAGAATAAAGAATATATAGAATGTGATTCAAACATGATTGGAAAACAAATGAAGCATAATTACCCAAGAGGGGTGTTGTGGAAGTGCTTTATCTCCGTCTTTGGCTTGGTCCCAAAAGAGCCTTCAGTTCTTACAAATTGTGGTCAGTTTTTACTAACTAAGTATTATTGTAAATGAGATCACACTGTCAATTCCTTGAGCTTATTATTGTAAATCTCAGAATCCTCAGTTGTTTACATTTTAGAATGTTTGCATCTTGAATACTATCATTATTGGCTTTTTTTACTAGTTGTGCGAAGTTTGATTTTAATTTCAAACTATTATCAATATTTGGCTTGACCTTTTAACATATGTTACATTTAAGGCCGAGAATGTGTGTGTTTCATGGTTGACATATGTTACTTACAACCAACGATGAATATGCAATGCCATTTTCATACTAACCCCATGTGATCGTAAAATGTGGCCGTGCAACTTGGAAGGCGTTGTAATTGTTCCAATTGAAATGATTGCCCAAATTCCAAGTAAAACCCCTTATTAGGCACCTCCACATTTGGTTCTTCCTCATTCGAGACTGCCTCATATGGCACTAGCTCATTCGGATCAGTATTGGAAGGACCAGGCCCAAACGGATCATCTTCGTCATGATGAAACCCAAACGAAGGCAATACCAACTCACCATTTTTATGGTTAAATATTAATGCCGACATGAACTTGACACAGTTAGCCTCACTCAATTTACATTCACAAAAAAAATCCCACCCTTTGAACTGGATTGAATATCTGTCTCCCACCCCCATTCCGGCCCCTACCATGATATACTAAGTTTTTTTCAAGGTGGGTTTCAAGCAACAGTGTGTACTCTACCGGTAATTCATTATTCATTAATGCTTTAGCAAATCGACTGCAAGTAATATTCTGCACTCAACAATATACCGATGTCATTCCATTAATATGTAACAAGTAAATTGAAAAAGCATGTCAATGAAACTCTAATGGGAAGAGCAGTCAGCATTTTATGTTTGATTTACTTCAACTACATAATGTCTATGTACTTCAAAATATGCCTTTAATTTATTAACAAAGAGCGTACCACATGGTCATTGAGGTTTTCCCCAATAATATAGAAAAATTGTTTATTTAACCTTTCCAACCCATTGATGCTGTATAAGAGTTCCACAGAAGACTGGTTTGGAGAGCATTGCATTGTTTCCCTTTTTCATCAAATCTTGTGACCTGGAAGTTCATAATTGTGCCCTTCGTATTTGAAAATGAGATCTAGGCTCGGCTTCCCATCGTTAATGGCAACCAAAAATTGAACTCAACCTTCCTTCTTCAAAATACATCTCCATCCCCTCGGGCTGAGTTACGCAAACTCATATCACTTGACGTGTTCCATTTAGAGTCATATGGGCAGAAGGAGTTCGTTCATTTCTCAAATGTTGGAGCCTAAACTTTTTAGGAACTTCCGGCACACATTGGAACCAAAATATAAGCAATAATGGAGCATGAGTTATATTAACAATAACTATTCCCAACTATCTAATATAATGATAACCAATTTATATAACCTATATATAAAGCAACAAATGGACTACAAAATCCATAAACATCATTTTATGAGAGTTTAACTTACAAGACATTCATAATTCTTAGTTGGGCTGATGTGTGAGTGGAATAGGGCAACTCATATTGTATCGTAACTGCACTGCTATTGGTTTCCATCAACCTTACACCTTGCAGTTGTAATGTCCATCATATACAAAAACATCAAAATACAACAATTTCAGCAACTATAGTTCCCAATATAAAGGCAACAAAGTATAAATTCTTGAACATGTATATATTTGCACTACACGATCCATATACAATATGGCTAACGCTAGATATATTAAAATCGTGGAGTACTGTTGAAAATTTCAGCTTCTGGATAAACTTTTACCCGATATTTTGATACGATTAGATAACATATACAAATTTCTTGTATGTTGGGACTTATATGGCTAGTGGTAGTGAGACATGCACTCTCTATATGAATCGGTTATCATGATCATAACCCATGAGCTTATATAAGCAACTTGGTCAGCGTTTGAAACCTTGTTCCAAGTGGACTTCCCACATGCACATGAATAAAGACCAAATGAAGACATGGACATTATTATTCCACAATTCCCTACATCTCAACTTTCATAATATAAGACATGAATTTTCTTTTCCAACATCACATGCATCGGTTTGGTACTTTGACTAGATCGACATGACCTCTCTTTTTGAAGAAGTAATGTGTCCATGTGGGTTATCTGATCAATGCTATCCCTTAACCCATTTTCTAAACTTTAATAACTACTAGAAAAGGTAGCCCGCTCGATGCTGCGGGAAAAAAGTTGTTGCATTTTTTGTTCATTATTTAAAGATTTATCTAGTTTGGTTAACAAAAATAACTAAACTGTGCTAAAATGAATGGAAGATAGGAGCAGTGAATTGAAGCAAAATTGTAAGACGATAATTAGTTGAAATACATGGGATGTTATCAACAAATCGGTAAATGGAAAAATAACTATCATAGCATGTCACCGCAGCAACCTCCAAAGCCTTATAAGCTGGACATGCCATATTCCTGTGATAACACTAGAAATGGAGAGGCCTTGGATGTTAGTTTGGGCTTTGTGTTTATATATGAAGCGAGATTTCCATTGCCTGCAAAACTCATCTCTTCCATTGGCTGCAAAAAACAAAAATATGGAAACCCTTTTAACGACCTACCAAAATCAATAAAATGTCAAAATTTTGATGATTGATTTTAGTTTTCGTAGTATTGTTGTGCTTCTAGAGCAGGTAGATTTCATATGTACCACTTAACCACCACAACAACATGAACAATGTCATCTATCTCAATGATTTGAAAGAAAATACTCATCTTCTTTACCTCTTTGTACTTCAACATTCTTTATCCAAAACCAAGGTATGAAACCCACAATTCTAGATCTCGAACTGTAAAACGCAGGAACCTATGTCAAGTAAGCTTCAATATAGAAAGCCAAATGAACCCACTTCGATAAAAAAAATATATAAAAAAAACATATATAGGCAACAAAGCTTGGATACGTACATGGGTTGTCTTTCTGGGTTAAATGTAAAATATCAAAATGTAATACTAAAAGCTGAGAATTGATGAACTATATATAGTGGAAAGGAAAATTGCACCTGGATCGTGGTGTGCAATTTATAACAACCAATCAAGTTGTAGCTAACAAAAATACGATGTAAACTGATGTTATTACATAAAACAATCAGCAAAGAAAAAACTATCTTGCTTCCGCATATCAACAGAACTTACCAGTGATCAAAAGTAAGCCAGAAGAAATCCACTTCAAAAAGATAACCCCCTGTCTTTCAACCTTCCAGCCAAGATGATGAACGTAGTCACATGGGTAATGCTTGGTCTGCATATAAACACAATGGATAAGTAAAAATTTTCTCTTGAAATCACAACTAAACATTTAAAAAAAAAAAGGGAAAAAGATCCAAACGAACTCAACAAAATTGAAATCAATATGTTTATTAGTAATTATAGTTATGACTGTTTTAGGGAATCAGAAATTGAGAGGAATTGCTGCTGTATATTCTCATTGATAATAGGGGCCTCTTTATATAAAGGATTACAATGCATAGAATCTGAATCGTACAAGGGAAGTAAATCTACATTGAATAGGAATCGAAATCCTTCTAATGTAACCCTATTACCACTAGGTCAAGTAACCTAGAGTTTGGGCTAAACACAAATAGAGATATCCTTAAACAATTACTAAATTTTCAGACGTTTTAGTTGAATTTTCCAATTATCTCATTCATTATTGCAGCTTATTGAACAGAAGACAATTTATAAATCAAAGTAGAGTGTAAAATTTTACGAACATAGTGTAGTGATATAAAGGTCAAGGTTTAAGTAATATAATTCTAATACCATCAAAGAGACTAAATGACACAAAACTGAATGTTCTAATTACCTGTTCAAGCTCAATAGTGGCTGGTGAAATTCTAAGGCCTACGCAATCTTCAATCCAATTTGAAACTCTGGCCGACAGATTGATAGATGACAAATCTGAACAGTCGAAAAGAATTTATCAATTGAACCACAAATTGACAATAGCTAACTATCTATAGCTTCAATGAATGTGTGAAAAATGGAGAAGATATTGAAAAGCAATTAGTTACCAAGATTAAAAGGAGATGGTAGATGTTACAGATCAAATACAAATCTGATATAAAAAGGAAATAATGATTCCAAAGAGGTATAATCCAAACAACAAATAATCATTGGAAAGAGTTGTGAAAAGTATTGAAAAGTACAAAACATCATTGTAAAGAGCTGCAAAAAGTAGATAAACAGTGCAATTCAAATACTATAGTGCTGAAAACTATCCATGTGAAATGGATCTGTGATAATACTGAGGCTATCCATGTTAACATCCATTGTGCCACTATTTGGACTATCTTTATAAGAGTCCATAGTGTTTCTACCTGATTGGATTATCTTCTTTTTAGATTGTAGGTTATAAGTCAAATAACTCATTTGATTATTTCTATTAGTGATCAAATTGCAGTTAGCAAAAATCTAAGTTCTGATGTTTCATGGCGATGGAACATACAATAGACAAATGCTACAACTGTAAGAAATATTAACATCTTGAAATCTGATTATGAAAACAGAAATATTGCACTTACTTTAATGTGTCTATCCACTGGGCTTATGCGTGGACTTGAATATTAGATAAACGAAAACTATTCAGAGCCCACTTACAGTCACAGGCTGTCTTCTTCTCCTACCCTAAGTTGCTTAGAGCTGCTTCTGCCTCCGTCACAATTATTTCTCTGGTTGGAATTGATATTAATCACAAATTCAGAAGCAGAAATGAAGTCAAGAAAGAAAGAGGGGAAAAAACACCTTATAGAAGATAATTCTGGAAAAAAAAAAAACCATTAAAGTTTTTTTTATCATACATTCTTGATGAAATGACATGAGTATTTGGATAACAGAACAGTCATTCAAGTAACCAAACTAAGTGTTTCTTCCTTTTGAGAAGGGAATTGTAAAGCAACGAGACCTCACAATCTATTTGAGGTAACTGTAATTCTATCGGTATGAAGTATATATAAAGTAGCATTAACAAATCATAATTATAAGTATTGTTTGCAATTAACTGTGATAATAACTATACTGAAACAACAAACAATTCACATTCATACGTAAACAGCACCATCAAAAATGATTCTAACACCCAGGAAAATTAAAAACTTTCACTCTAGACATCCAAATCTTCACACTGTTCCATTTAGTTCCAAGCAATAAAGCATCAAATTCTTCAATACCCAATTCAAGCTTCAAAATTTCACTTTACTCCTCTATTCTATCAGCAAGAGAACACACCTAATATCCAAATAACACACCACAACTGCAAAACACATCACATCAAATTGTGAAAACAAAAAAATAAGAACACCTAAAAACTAAAAGAATTGAACCTGAAGAATTAACTCCAAATTGGTAGGGAACAGATAGCCTCCTGAATACTATTCCCACTCTCAAACCGCTCCATATCCTTTTACACTCTTCTATTACCAATATCTAACCAGAAACAGAAAAACAGAGCAGATAACGATAAAAGCGAACATAGAGCACATGAAACATGAAATATGGCGCTTACTTTAATGTGTCTATCCATTGGGCTTATGTGCACATTTTCCAGTCTCAACTCTGTATGGTTCAGTAAGTAATTAATCTCAATAGAAAAAGCATCAGAAAACATCCTCATTCATTGTTTTGTCGAAGGAAAATTCTATGCAAAGAAATATATTCTAATAGAGAATGATACATACTGCAATTAACATATTTCATTAATAATCTAATCATCTGTAATTGGTGAGAAACTGCAAGTCCTCCAACTCTGTCATCTCCTACCCCTTTAACAGATTCATTGTCCAATGCATGAGTATCCTCTGAGATTGGAAGTCAATGTGATTGTTGAAGCCAATGTCCTAAAGAAAAATTACCATGATACTATGATTTGAGTGCTTAAATGCAACTTACGATATTATCGTAAGGGCACGGTCATCAAAGAGTGGGAAATATTTGAACCCGATATTATAGTACCACGGGGATTGAAAATCTAACTCTAATCCTTGGTTATGCCGATTACTAAGTCACCAACAATTTAACAAACAAAACCTAGAAAAATAGCACCAAGCTATTTACATGCCCGGCTCGGAACAACCAAGCCTAAAATTAGTCAAGAGAACCACAAGTGCATGCGAAAACTCACAACCAAATGGTATGGACAATGAAAGTGGTTTGTGAAATTTGATTTTTGATTTTGAAAAATAAAATTGACAATTGAAAATTAAAATTGCGACTAAAGATAAAGATAATATAAACTAATCAAGAAATGAAAATTAAGTCACTAGGGTATCCTCCTAGCCAAATCTAATGCACAAATATGCTCCGACAATGGTCATTCAATTCATAATGGCATCAAGAACCATACCCAAGGCTTTTCAAGGCTCATAGGTCATTAGATTTCTTAAAGGGTATTCCTACTCCGGATCAAGGGTCGTAGAAACTCAATTGGGACAATCTAGAGCCTTGTTAGGGCCTCTAATTGCATCAAAAGGCTAAGAGTCCTAGAATCAAGGTTCTCAAGCTAGCTAATACGGCAATCAAAATTGGTATTGTAACTAACCATGTTCTAAACAAGTGTCCTAGCCATAAATTAGAGAAGTGATTAGGTCTCCTAATTTTTTCTAGACATGCTCATCTACACATTCAAGAGTTAATCAAGCTCCTAAGCATGCATCTAAGCCAAATAATATAGAATAGAACATATGCCAAACACGAAATTAAAAACCATTAAATCAAAACATATTTATTACATTAAATCCATGCTAGGGCTCAAACCCTAGCTTCCTAAATAGACTACTCACAACCCATCCACAAATCAACAACAATATTCATCAATTAAAGAGTGAAAAGTGAAGAAGAACAAGTCACAAATTGCTATGGAGCAATTATGAAAAGCCTTGATTTATGGCTTCCCACTATACCCAATCTTAAGTCTTGATGTAGATGAGATCCCTTGAAGCTCCTTGAAATCCCTTTGAGAAATTGATGAGGATTTGATGGAATTTTGGTGAGGAGGAGTCTAGGTAAGGAGAAATCTTGGTGAAGAAAAATCTTGGTGAGGAGGAATCTAGGTGAGGAGAAGAAATGATGTGGAGAGGTGGTGTGTTGGAGAAGAAGAGAGAGAGAGAGAGAGGGCGGCCGTTCTGGTTCTTGTTAAGAGGAAGAGAGTCGTGATATCTCCCCTGGGAATAGGGTTGGCTGCTATATATATGTGGGGTAGCAGTGGTCATGTGTGGGTTAATTGGATGATAATAAAAACCTGTTGGTTTGGGCTGCAGCTAAGATTGAGCAAACGGGGGATTCCCCCGCCCCCGCGCCCCCCGCCCCCGCCTCCAGTTTCCCCCACGCCCCCCCCCCCCCATCTGGGGATATTTTCAAATGGGGGATACCCCGCCCCCGCCCCCGCGGGTAACGGGTTCCCCGCACCCGCCCCCGCCCCCCGCATTGGTCAATTTCTCTATATGAAGTTTTTTTTTTTTTCCTTCCTATTTTAAAATTCTATTTTTTATCTTTTCAGATTTTTTCTTTCCTTTTTTGACAACAAATAAATTTTTTTATTCTTTTTATTTTTTTTGACAAACAATAAATTTTCTCTATATGAGTACTTCAAAATCCGACTGAATAAATGTTATAAGAAACTACTTAATCATATTAATAGACAATTAATAATCCGACTGAATACAAAAGTTGGTGATCCATTGAAATTCTACTTAATAATCGTACATTAATCATTCTAATCCCCAAAATCCTACATTCATCAATAATTCCGTCTTCTTCCAATGTCAATCATAAAGAGTGACGTTATCCTTCATGGTCTCGGCTAAGTCAAAATCATCATCAAATGTGCTATCGCCTTTTGAAGTAATTCCTGCAGCTGATAAAAGAAAAAAATAATTTGTGTAAAAATAGTATGAGTATGCATATATAATAAAATTATTATTATTGTATACCTTTCATTTCATTCCACATCCAGTCTCGGGCGCACATAAGAGCCTCCAAGGTGTCTGCATGTAGACGGCTCCGATGGGAGCTCACAACTCTCCCACTAGTGCTGAATGTCGACTCTGAAGCAACAGTGGATACCGGTATAGCCAAGATGTCTCTCGCCATGGCTTGCAAGGTGGGATACCGTATTCCATTAACCTTCCACCATTCCAAAATATCAAACTCAGGGGAAGTTCTAGTTCTTGGTATCAACTTCTCTCCCAAATAATCCTCTAATTCAGACTTTAGGCTATCCTTCTTTTTCTTACTAGAAACATATAAATCGAAAGATGCCAAAGAGTCGTCATCCAAATCAAAAGGTAATGAAGATGGAGAAGCTGAAGACTGAGATGATACTTGACCGGCTTGTAGGCTTAACTGATAATGTTTTGTCAGGTTATTTGTCAACTCTGTGATTCTCTCAACTTCCGATGAGTGCCACTCTTGATAAATCAGAGGAAAGAAGTTCTCAATCAACTCCATCTTGTACCTTGGATCTAATATGGTTGCAATAGTCATCATGCCATGAATGGAATTCCAATACTTGTCAAACTTCAATGACATTTTCTCCGCCATCAACCTCACTTGAATGTGTTCGGACTTCAACCAATCATTGATCCCAATTTTGATATGGCACACATTCAGGAAATAGAGATTTGCAGTTGGATATTTAGTCCCAGAAAACAACAAGGTAACCTTATAAAACAAATTCAACTTATCAGTGCCCAATCTTCTTCACTTGGTATAGCCTTGTACTCACGCTTCAATCGGGGGAAGACATCCTTATACTTCAATGCTGTGTGTAGCATAAGATAAGTTGAATTCCATCTGGTTCGGCAATCCAAAATCAACTTAGTTATGCTCTTGAAATTCATTGTTTTCACCATGTCTAAAAACTTCTCTTCTCTTTTTGGAGTTGCCGCCCAATAGGCCACACACCCTCGAATCCTCTCAATAGAGCCACTGATCACCTCCAGACCATCTCTCACAATTAGATTCAATATATGGGCACAACACCTCATGTGAAATAGCTCTCCATCTACCAACTGTGAACTAAAGGAAATTCTTCCTAAAAGATCATCCAGCATTGCATCATTTGTAGAACAATTATCCACTGTTAAAGCGGACAGCTTAGCATCAATCCCCCACTCAGTCAAGCAATCCATCAAAGCATTAGCAAGTACTTCAGCTGTATGCGGACACGGCAGCCAGAAGAGGAGAGTGGGTCTAACAGTTCGGTGGGGCACACAAATTTGATGGGTTTGATTAATTAACCATATTGGTTAATTAATATGTTTTGCTGCTGCATTTTGTGTGTTGCTCAATTAAACAATTATGCAATTTCTCGATTAAGAAATTAAGCAATTGCTCAATTAAATAATTAAGCAATTATACTTAATTGCATAATTAAGATATTACAATTTCGTCTTTTTGTTAAAACTCCGAATGATCCAATTTTGTACCATTTCTTCTCGTTTCCGTAACTCCGCTTATTTTCTACAACATAAATAAAAATGAGTTAATTACATAATAATTGACTCGAGGATTAGCTTAATTCTAGTATTTTAGATATAATTATACATATAAAAATGCGTGTTATCATACTACAATCATATTAATAAAATACATAACTCAGTTAATTGATTTTGTATATAACAGGTCAAATCTCATAGAACACTCACTTGGTTGTGCGTACACATGCAAATTTATAGCATGTTGAATGAACTTGAACGCTTGTAAGTACTCCATCCATAATTGGTCAATACTGTTGAAAATTAAGAATTGTTCAGTGTCCTTTATTAAGCCTGGTGAAAAAAAGTAAAGGAAGAGGTCCACCATAACACATATATTACAAACATGAAGGCAACCTTGATCAAACAAAAAAATAACTTTCATACTACAATCACTTTGTTTTAGTATTGCCTTCTTCCTCTTTCAATTCCCAAAAGCTTCAAAATTATCTACAGTACATAGCTCCTCCACGTTCATAAAACTCTTCAATCAAATATATGTACATCATGCTGTCATAGAAATCACGGGATGAAAGAGAGAAACTGCATTCGTTTTGAGTCTTCATTTTTGTTAGCAAAACCCAGCACTTTTGTTTTGACTAAATGTTATACAAATACATGAACGATAAAAATCACTATATGTTCTTTCACATAAGTATATGTTGATTGGTACATCCTCATTCTTGACGTTTATGCCAGAAAAAAAAAAGTAGAAAAAATAGGTATCTATGATTATATTGACGTATAATGTAATACACACTTTTATTCATAGATTTTGTAGAACATCTTTGTAAACTATGTTTTTAGTGTATCTATTTGGCATATCATTGTTATTATTTATTAGAATTTTCAAACCATTTCTTGATATAACTCTTGAAAGTGCGACATATAATTGTCCATGAGTGAAAACAGGATCAGGTAAATACATGCCAACTCGATTTAGTGATTGACCTTGGTTTTTATTAATCATCATGGCATAACACAATCTAATTGGAAACTGGCGTCTTTTCAGTTGCAGTTAGAACAATTCTCAGTAAGTAAAATTTTTGGCCTGTATTACTTCCTGTTAATATTTTTGCTTCTATTAATCGATCAAATAATTTTGTTATTATTAATCTTGTAACATTACATAAGCCAGATACTTGATTTAAGTTTCTCAATAACATGATCGGCATGTCAATTTTTAAAGTTAATATGTGTGATGGTAATCCACTAAATTTAAGTTTATTCAAAAATTTGTAGGGTATAGAAGATTAATATTTTCATTACTTGCAGAGTTCAATGAAATGTTATCTGGACTTAAATAAGTTGTTGTGTCACCTGACAATAAATTTATAGGGTAATCATTTATATCTTGAATTGTAGCATTTCGTGGTGTAACAATTGCACGCTCTTTCAGATAGTCAAATTTGTTGTAATTGATGTTAAAATCTGAATAAAATGCAAGAAAAATTGTTTCTATTGGATTTGTATAAGAATGAATAAGAAATCATTTGGAATCTCAACCTAAGATGTATCTTTATCGTTTTCACAATCAATTGAATGTATACGGCCTTCTCTTATTTGTAGCAGCTAGCTTGCAAATTTTTTTTTTTCTTCATCAGTTAAATTTTTATTCGATAATCTCATATTTTCAGTTAGATGAAATATTTTAAACAATGACCAAATGTATGAACAATTTAATGAAGCTTCAATTATTTGCTCTTTAGTTCCTCTTGTAACAACGGGTAAAATCTATCTGAAATCTCCACCTAATAAAATAGGTTTACCACCAAATGGTTTTTCAATTTGTGTATTATTTGGGTTGGATAAAATATCACCCAGAGATTTATCTAATGATTAAAAAAAATGTTTGTCACACATTGGAGCTTCATACCAAATAATTAATTATGTTTTCTCAATAAATTTTGGAAGTTGAGTGACTTTCTTTATTGGACATATTGATAAATTATTAACTGTGAGGGGTATTTTAAATCTAGAATGAGCGGTTCTACCATTTGGAAGTAATAATGAAGCAATTCCAGATGAAGCAACTGCTAAAACAATTTTGCCTTCAGATCTTAGCTTGCTTATTATTGCCATAGAAATGTTTTACCAGTTCCTCCATGACCATGAACAAAAAAGGTATTCTTTGTTTTTTCTTCAATTGCTTTGATGACTTGATCATAAACAATTTTTTGACATGTATTTAAATGAGCTACTAAATCTATATGGTGACTTTTTAATTCAAGACAATTGTAATCTAATTCTTCTCCTAACAGTCTATTATTTAACAGTAACAGAATATTTGTATCAAGCATCAGTAATTGGTGATCTTTTAATAAACTTGATGATATATTAAATATTTGTTCTAATTCAAATAAAAGTTTATTTTTTAATTCTGATTCTGGGAGAGTTAAATTTGGATTTCCAAGTTCAATTATGGCTTTATGTAAAATATCATCACACATGTTTGACCAATGTGAATCTAATAACACTTGGGGATTTGCAACATCATAGAATAAAATTATTGTGACAAAAAGTTGACGCATTTCAGATGCTGTTGCAACATGTGAAGAATCTATTAATGCTTCAATCCATTCTTTGTCATTGCCTAATAAATCTAATATTCGGCAAGCCTCTTGATATGAAGGATATGTAATACCATTAATAGTTCTTATTGAATTGTAATCACGACAAACCTTTTGAATATTTAATAGCATTCTCATAAAATATACTCCACCTAATGGAGGATGTATATGTGCTATTCGACCGATAGTTTCATATTGTTTTCTTGGCGTCCAACATTTTTTACGATCATTCCAGACAAATTTAGTTGGAAATTCTGTATAAGTTAATTCACATGCTTCTAGATAAGTTATATTTTCTTTAAAGCATCCAGTAAGCATAGCATCTTCCATACTTTTATGTTTTATAATTGATTGAAGAGATTGAGATTCATAGAAACAATATTTTGTTCTGAAGGCATAAGAATTTGCAAATGTAGAACAGCTGGATGTCGAGAATGAATTGGATATTCAAACAACCTCCACACAGATTCATGAGGAGTTAAATATCAACAATTAAGATAGGTTTGAATTTCGTCATTTAAATTTTCATGTACTAAAATTCGAGCTCGATCTAGGCCTTTATTAATATATTTAATTAACATAGATTGAGAACACGATTCAACATTAATGTGAGTATTATATTTTAATAATAAATTTGAATTGTAGGGCACAACAAAATTATTTCCAATATGGATACCATTTTTTATTACAAATTTTGTGTGACCATCACGGCATCAATATAAGGAGATTTAGAATTTATCCGATATTACAAATTTCCAATATTTGTCCAAAAGTCCCATGAATCATGAATTCGCTAATAATTTTGAAAAGCTCTGGATTGGTATTTTTGTCTGGCAATTTAGCTGAAAGAACAGAATCTATATCAGTTACTGTATAACATTTGTAATTTCTTTTCAACCAAAATAACATATGGGCGTGAGGGAGTCCTCTTTTTTGAAATTCTATCGTACAAACATCTGCTTCAACTTCTCCAAAAGTTTCTCCAGATTTAACATATTTGATTATATCATCCAATTTCAGTTTAAAAATCCTTGAAATTATGTCGGGCCTATCTTCTGGTTTATATCCAGGTTTGTTTTTAAAATATCTCAATATTTCTGGCCACTTAACATTGCAAGTGAAAGTTATAAATAGATCAGGATTGCCATAATGTTTACAAATTACCATTGCATCTTGATAATTGTTGATCATGTATCTAGGGCTTCCAGTGCGAGAACTTGGCAAAATAATTTTTTGTCCTCGATTACGGCCTTCATTAATTCCAGTTGAAGATGCGGTGTAAAGGTCTTTATAAGTTTCTCTTCTCAAATTTCTTTGATTTTTTTCTAATGTAGTCTGAACGATGTTTATCAATCGTTGCATTAAGAGTCGACTAAGAATTGTTGAAACAATCGTCCACCTTTTAACAAAGTGCTCATTTCATTATTTCTATCTTGAATCTGATATGCAATAAAACATCGCATCGATATTTTATCTTTTTTTCTTTTCTTTTTTACTGTTTGTTGCAGTTGTTTGCATCAAAAGATCAAGTATATATCCATATTCACCATATGGAAAAAGAATTGGATATTGTAATGACATGTATTTAGGTAATCCGCTTCAAATGTCCGTCGTTTGATTGAATAACTATGTCTTATTTAAATTGAATTCTCCAATGTCACCAACAATTAGACCACCAATTTCTTCACTTGTTGGTTCCTCATATTGTTTACTGTCAGTTGGCTGGCGATTAAGCATAGTCATATTAAATGAAGACAAATAACTATCTTCAAATTTAGCTCTGATCGTTCGATAAGTTTTAACTAATTCGTTAATTTCATCAAACATGTTAATCCTGTTAGAAATTTAAATATTTATTTATTAAATATTTAATTTTATTTGAATGGAAATTGTAGGAAGTTAAATTCCTTGTAACTGTCATCAGGAAGTTACAACATATCTGTTGAAAGAGTTCTACTGAAACAATGCAACTGATGCATTTAAATCAGAAAACACATTCTTTCATGAACAGACATTTGACTCCTATAAAACAAGCATCAATTCCATCTTTCAAAAATTAATTGATCTTGAAATTCCTTTTCTTCAAAAGTTTCTCCTAAAATCATTCTAGCATATAAGAGAGTACCACACAATTTGTGTTCATCCGTTTTCTAGATTGCAGTGCTTCTTCTAGAAAAAGTTGATCGTTGAAGCTGAGGTATATTTTCAGTAGCGTGGACGTACAAGTGTTTTGGTTTTAGTCATCCGCTCTGTAGAGAGTTGGTGAACATGTTTACTTATTGAATTGCAATTCAATTTAATTTGTAAACTCTCTGTAATGTAATATGTGACTCTAAAGTACGAGTCAGTATTATCATTGTGAGCTCGATTTGTTTAGTTGCTTAATTTAAATGAAAAAAATTTCGAGTGTTTTCTTGTTCTTGTTCTTGTTGAGTTTTTGCGTTTCGGATTTGGATTCCTTTATTCAAAATTCGAGGCGTGACAAGTTTTGACGAACTTCATGTATTTGCATTCCCATACAAAATGTTGAAGTTTCTTACATGCTGATCCAAGAGAATCTCAGGTAAATGCATCTTATGCATACATGGTCAATCATGCGTATTAATTAGTGGTTGGTTTAGGAAAGTATCTTTGGGATTTAATATTTTGTATTTAAAGATATTTTTCTGTTTGCCAAATCGTGTTATTGATTTCCTAAGTATTTTAGGATTTGGTGTTTTTAATTGATTATTTTTAACACAAAAGATTGTTTCCTTGTAGAAGTCTAATTAGGGTAGAATCATGTTTGTTTGTGTGTTGGATGGTCCCTTCATATATGGAGGAAATAGACGGTTATAGGGTGACGCAAGAATTAGTTTGGTAGTCTTGCTTGCTAAAGATCAGTTTTGTCATAAGAGTCAAAGACACCTATTCCATGCTTAAGTGTTATTGGTCGTGTTTCTCATATGCATAGAGTCTCTTATTCCAAGCACTGGCCTTTACTTTATTTAGAGGATATTGTAAGGGAGGCTGTGTTTGTATCAGTATAATATCAAATAGCATTTTAAGGGGGTAGTGGTGCGATATTTTCGACCAAAAATATATATTTTGGGAAATAACAGAAATCTAGGCCAGACAACACAAGTATATTTATTTTCATCTCATGACCCAATAAGCCAGATTCGACCTAATTTGCCTAATCGATTCAAAATACACTAAAAAAAGTGCTCAGATAAAACTCGACGAGGTTCGAACCTTGGTCGTAGAAGGAAGTGAAAATGGTCCCAAGCCATCTTGGTGGAAGAGATCCTTTGCTAGTACAACACTATCCTTCTTTATATAAAGACTTTATTCTATTTGAGAATTGTTTTATTTACTTTTTGTACAGTTTGTTTAATTGTAACTAGTAATTTTTCTTTTTAAATTTTTATTTTAATCTGAATCAACTACTAATGTTATGTATGAGAATAGTAAAGTAGCCACCTTATAAAAAATAAGTATAACTAGTTTTTAATAAATGTTTTGCTGCCATCAATTTATAGTAGTTCACTTTAAATGATAATAATTCATTTTTAACATTACTTTATACACACACACACACACACATAATATATATATATAGGGTAGAATCATAGATATATATATGTGTATATATATATATATAGATATATATATATATATATATGTGTGTGTGTGTATAGGCCCTTCCACTAAGGGATTCATTTTTTTTTGTCTTTTTTAGGGATAGGGCATTAGACCAACTTTTCAACCACATTTCAGCATCTCAACCGTTCAGTTTTTAGGTCCTAATATATAGATCACTTCTACAAATTTTCAACCAAATCGGTGATCGTTAAGGTATCAAACTATATTAAATCAATGGACGAACCAAATCTGTGTCAAACTTGAATCGTTCATAGTTACAATCTTAAATCGCTATTTTGAATGCCTTAACGATAATCAATTTGGCTGAAAATTTGCATAAATGAACTATATAATAGGACCTAAAAACTGAATTGTTGAGATGCCAAAACGTGATCGAAAAGTTGGTCTAATATCTTATCCCTACAAAAGACCAAAAAAGTAAATAAATCCCTCACTAGAAGGGCCCTGATATATATTTATATATCTTATTCAAATAGTATAGATAATTGATGAAATATAGATAATATAAAGTTTCAACTTAAAATTGTCATGTTTTTCTCACAACTTCCACTCATATATTGTCGATTTTTAATCGATGTCGCTTTTTTCTCTTCTACTTGATGTCCACAAAACTACAACAAAACTGAACAAATACACCATTGTGAATGGTGTGGATTGAAGTCAAAGACAAACGTGATTGGCGTGTAATAGCAATAGCCACCTCCTTAGACCAAAAAATGTTTTAGATACTAAAACAAAGAACTTTTCAAAGTCTGACCTACGCGCCTCACG
>CM045497.1:25995344-26362595 GCA_024704745.1 Rosa lucieae | reverse complement strand
TCGGTGTGAAATTTTGCTATGGTGCCTCTGGCAAGAAAGGAATAAAAGGAAGTTTGACAATGGAGAATTCAGTCCTGTCAGGTTAAAGCAATTCTTTGTATTATCTCTAAGGGAATCTGCAGGCTTGGCTTTTGCATCCTCTTCCACAACCTCGTCAGTACTCCCCATTTTTTCTTTCTTGGGCCTATCTCCTTTGCTAGCTTCTGCGCCTAGGTACATCCCAGTGGTATGGAACCCTCCACCAGTAGGCTGGTTCAAAGTGAACTCAAATGGTTCCTTTCATGATACTGACCATACTGGATATGGTGGGGTTTTTAGAAACAGCGATGCAACATTCTTGGGCGCCTTCTCTTGTAAAGCAGCTATCTCTTGGGCTATCGATGCTGAGATACTGGCAGTTATTGAGGTAATTAAGGTGGCTTATGAGCGGAACTGGTTTTCTTTGTGGATTGAGACAGATTCCATGTTGGTTTTGCATTATTTCAGTCATCCTAGCATGGTCCCATGGCGTCTCCGCACCCATTGGAAGAATTGCATGTACTCTTTTGCCCAGCAGCAGGTTCATATCTCTCATACATATAGGGAAGGAAATCGTGTTGCTGATAAGCTTGCAAATTATGGTGCCATGAATATTGGTACACATTGGTGGAGCATAATTCCCCAATTTTTAAATAGTTCTTTTGGTCATGATTTCACTGCGAGAACAGATTACCGGTTTGCTTAAACAATTTGTTATTTTCTTGTTCAAGTTAGCGAGTTCCCTAGTAAAGTATCTTTGTATTTGTAGCTTTTCTTTTCTGAGGTGGTTTTGGCCTAGTCCCCCTCCTCATGTACTTTGGCCTTTCGGCTACCTTTTATTAATAAGATTTCTAGCGAGGGAAGGGTGGTGGGCCCCCTGTTGTAGTGGTCCCCTTCGGGGTTGTGTGGGTGCTTAGGCTCCCCTTTCAGACCATTGCAGAGGAGCTAATATCGCCTAATCCTCGTTAGTTAAAAAAAAAAAAAAAAAAGGAACAGTCATAGCAAAATGTTCCTAGACATCACACTTACTATGGATGAGCCTAGTTTGAAGGAAGACTAAACCATTGGCATTTACTACAAAAATAATATGGCAATTGCCTACATCTCTTTGAAAAGAAAAAACTTAAACAAAATGGCCAGTCTCTTGATCTTAACCTTTGAAGTCTTCAATCCTCCTTGCAAGATCGCCATCTTGATCTTCTTGCTCCATGTAATTTGCTTCCCTTGCTTCATGATACATCTTGTATGCATATGCAACATTCTGGGATGCCTTGCTTGCTTTTCCCAATGTCTGAACGCTCCATATCGAAGACAAGCATCATTATGATCAGGCTCCCTTGATCGAAGCACTTTATGGGCGCACTCAGGATTGTTTTTACTCTTGGTGGCGTCACCACCATTGTATACGCTGAAAATTCAAATTAATTTCTAATGACCTTTCAGAAATGATTTCGTGGTCGTGGGCACAAGTGCCAAACCCGGAGATGATGTGGAATTATTTTCAGACGAATTTAATTCGAAATACAACATTTTTTGGGGGTCACGAATTTGACTTTTTATAAATTAGGATTTTGGGAAAACTTCCGTCATGGAAGTTGTAGAGCGCGTCGATACAAGTTCGTGCATATGCGGAACGCAAAAATCGGAGTTTGTATGAAGAAGTTAAGGTTTTCGGAAAAAGTTCCTATTTTTGTATAAAGGACAAAATTGTGCAAAAATTGTAAAGAAGGACAGATTTCCAAAATTGGAAACCCGTCCCTCTTTCTCTATCCCCAAGCCTGGTAACTCTCTTCTCCTTCGACCGACGATTTCTCCACTGTTCGGCCACCGCTGGCCACGTACAACCTGCAATAGCTTCGCCTCATCCTCCCCTTGAAGTTTGTGGTGGCAATCGAGCATGAAACGAGCCATGGACGATGCAATAAGGGTGGAAAGAAGTGGTGATGCTACTTCGGAGGTCACTCTTAGAACTTCCGATTTCGGCCACCTCAGGCGAAGTTTCTTGAGGGCTTTTGAAGCTGAGGGCATAGAAGCTTTCTTCTAAGGTGGCTTGCAACGATTCGACTTATGAAGATAGAATTTTGGAGATTGGGATTCTAGGGTTCATCGGATTTTAATGCTTTCGAGGTAAATTCCTGTCAAATGGCTTTGATTCAGACTTTGTGCTAGTTATGAATGTTGTTGTACATGTTGAGAGGAAGATTTTGGCATAGGTGTTGCCACCCAATTCAGAGGTTGACGGCAGTGCTGCCACCATCTGTGGCGGCGTTTTCCGGTGGCTTCTGGCCACTCCAAGGACAGTTTCTATTCCTCTTTTCGATCTACACATTGATATGAACATTTCAATGTACAATACATAATTTTTGGAGATTGCATGAATTTGTTAGGAATTTTATGGTTTAGATCATTTTGGTTTTTGATTCGTGAGGTTCAAACAGTCCGATTGACTTGTAGTTTTAATATATTGACTGTAGAAGTGTTATGTAGACTTTGGGCGGTCTCGGATGAAGTTTTGCCTCTATTGATTAATTCGGGAATTTTAATTATTGTTGTGATTCGTGTACTGAATCGAGGCTATATTTTCGATAGGTGGTTGATAGAGTATGTTCTATAATTACCTAATTTTTTGTGAAGACGCAGCAGGAATTTAGAGGTGAGTGATTCACACGTGGTTCATTTACGAATAGAATTTCATTATCATATATTAAACGCTAATTTGTGAAAATTATTTTATGGAAATAAATATTTATTTTAAATTATATGAAATTGTTCAACTACGGTTCATGGGTAAGTAAAATGAGATTTTAATTATAAAAATGAATTTCTCGATTTTCGTGATTGTGAATTATAGTTGATATTAGTAGTCATTCCTAAGTGGATGACTATGTATATATTTACGTGAAATATATATCTGGGATGGTGTGGCGTTGGGTGAAGAAATAATGGTGACTGTATTTGGATTACTACTTTGAGCATTTATGTATTGGTGATTTTGGGGTGAATTGTATGTGTTGCGATGTAATTTTCCAAAGAAATAAATGTGATGAGATGGAAATATTTATAATGTTGACTTTGCATATTTGAGGGTTATAGCAAATTATGCTTGTAGTTTAAAATGTGGAAACAATTATTTGAATGAGGATTTCTATACTATTTTCGGAGATTAAAAATGAGATTCCAAATCAATATCCTGTTGCAGTCAAATATGTGGTTTTGAAGAGTATGTGAGGTTGTCTAACATTTTGAGTCTTGAGTGACATTTAAATGTTTGGGTCTATGGATCGAGGATTACAGTAGTGATCAAGGGGAAGGACTTGCTTTCATATTAAATTGTGAGTTAAAAATAATATGATTTTGTCACTTTAGTGATGTATGTTACCTTAGGAGATAAGGTTGTCGAGTTGGAAGACGAGTCGTTTTGTGGTCTTTTATTGGAGTAGAAAGGGTGGATTTTGGACTTTAGCGGAAATTGTTTGACTTTATTATTAATTTTTATTTTATTTGAATTGTGTGATTTTATGTAATCTCCTAAACTAAATTATATGCAGTGATTACTGTTTTCTGAATTGATTGGTTTTAATGTAATTCTTGAACTAAAACTCTATGCAGGGATTACTATGATTAATTTTAATGTAATTCCCTAAACTAAACTCTATGTATAGGGATTACTATAATTTTATTGATTGTTTTAATGTAATTTTCTGAACTAAACACTATGCAGGGACTATTATGATTTTTATTGATTGTTTTTAATGTAATCTCCTTAACTAAGTTTTTATGCACGGATCACTGATTTTACTTCTTATTTTGAGTAAAGTTGTGGTTCGAGATTTGTAGTGAGTGTGAAATAACATGTGATGTCATAATTTTGGTAATTGCTTTATGTTGAGAGCCAATGACTGAGATTCGTAGTTTGCTAGAATATTTGTCACTCAACCGAAATATATCTAACCAAAATATGACTTCGGATTTCAGGGTGAAATCCGGGGCGGGTCCTGTCAGGTACTGTGCACTGGTGACAAGATTGACAGATGGAGCCGGTGTGCGGAGTCAACTTCGGTAAATGGTTGTAATGGGAACAGGTTCCGAAGTTTAATTCCATTTCTTGATTGTTTAGTGTTATCTCAGAAGTAGTTGATTAATCATTTATTCTAAATTCGATACTCGGATATATCGATTATTTCTTGACTCCTTGTTAACTCAAGCTTTAGACGAACAAATATTTGAAATAAAAGTATTGAAGTTTTCACCTCAATATTATTTTAAACGTTTTCTCTTGAATTTTGGCACCAATAAAAAAAATTCACACCACCGACCACCGTGGAAGCGCCCGGTTGAAATAAATTTCTTCTTCTTTATTTATTGAAAACGCGTAAACAACAAAATATTCTCAAAAAAAAAAAAAAAAGAACTACATATTTAGCATTCCATTGTATTTAACTAAATAATCGAGTCCGCAAGTAACTGGGAATCCCAATGTCGGTGGGATATGGGAATCCCAATGCAATTTGGAAACCATCATTTCTATGTATATATAGCCCCCATTTGATACCGTTTTCGTAGAATCCACGAGAGAGCATAATATCCAGTTACATCAGTCTTCATCTTTCTTAGTTTCTCTACTTATATTCTTGTTCAAACTAATCAAGATTGAACATGGCCATGAGAATAGCCAGTGACTATTGGGAAGTGGTGGGCGACGCTCTCTGTGACGTATATGTCAACCCAGATTTTGTGGACGTCGTTTCTGAACCAGAAAACGAGGTGCTATGCACCACCAAGTTCTTGATCGATATCCAGGCGGTGATCAGACGCGTCACCTCCTGCGATGCCGAACGACTCTCAGACTTGGACGACGTCATCAGCCGCACAAGTGTGACTGAGGCCTCAATTGAACTCTACTCTTCTAACTCAGACGAAGAAGCTGCAGTCTCCAACGCACTCCGAGAGCTGAAGGTACCACTGAATGAACGTGTCCCCATGGTGCAGAGAATAATGTACAAAGCCTGCGAGATAGAAAATGAGAATAGGTGTTATGGAAGCAGAAAGATTGCTCATATGTCGGTGAAGATCGATCTTATTGTTGTTGATGATGATGGTGGCGACACAGATGAGGATGGTATTGTGGAGTGCTGTCTTGATGGATCACATCCTTACCCGGATCCTTCCATGGTAGAGCAGCTACAGAAAACTGGGGTTTGCCCTATGTGTGATGATGATAGGAAAGTGTGCTTGACAAAGATGGAGAATGAGGGGATTCTGTAAGGTTTCCAATTCTATAGGGATTCTAGCAAACTTGATAAACAAGAACTAATTGATCATTCTTTGTGATAGATATAGGATTGAACTACGAAATATATCTAACCAATCTGTCACTCAACCCCAAATACAATCCCGCACATTAGAGTGACAGACAGGAAGGACCTATTCAACTCATATTATAAGTTTTTTCTCATGTATGTTTTGGCACACCATCCATCCATCCATACACAGTACAAGAATGCTTACCAATGAATGCAAAACAGTGATTCCCGCATTAGTTCATTATTGAAACAAAATTATTGATTTAATTACAATCATATGACCTATTACTGCAGACACTAGGGGATTATTCCAGCTCAATGGCGAAAAAAATTGGCATTGATGTAACATTCATATAAAATAACATGACTGCTCAGAGTGCTCGCCAAAGGAAAATCTCTAATGGATCAAAGAGGCTATAAACAATAACACCTGAATCTAGACAAGGGACAGATCTCCAGCAGGAATTGATCTCTTGACCAGTTTAGCCCATGATTCATTGGTTTCAGTTATGACCTTGAGAGCATAATCCTGTCAATGAAATGAATGAGTTATGGGAGTAGATAGAAAGCAGTTACACACCCCTCCTACACACAAAACCATATCCAAATCTACTATTTGCAGTAGTGTCATTGTCAAATTTATTAAGTTGAGGAAAGCAAGTACAGAAAAAATTAAACCCCTGACGATGGATTGAGGCAGATCTGGTTGAACAACTGGTGGTACATGTATAATACATATTCACATAATGTGTGCAGGAATGGAAAGCTTCCTTTTCAAAAGAGAACATAACAACAAAAGAAGAGAAATCAGAGATTCTAATCAGATGTCCCAATGAGACCATTTGGCTTTAAAATAATTTATGAACTATCAACTGCCTTAATGTGGAATTGTGTTTGAAGTACGAATATCTCAAAACCTCCTATGTCAATACACATGAGTGCAAAGATATGAGTAGCTCTCCACTTCCGCTAATCCTTTCCCACACCGCACCCGACCGACTGCCTAGGTTTGTCAAATCTTGAAGCACTCAAGTCCAATGAAAATAAAACAACATAGTGGCAAGCATTATGCATTTATATCTGCACAATGGCACTTGCCAAATACTTAAGCACCATAACCCTCCTCAAGATAACCCAAAAATCAGATCTAACTCGGCCAAATGCTCCTAGCCACCACCATGTATAATGCAACAAATATATATTAAATGAGCTGCACAACAGGACTAGCTTCTTAATATTGAACGCAAATCATGGTATGCATCCTTGCAACATCTCCTTGCATTTTTCAAGTATGGAATTTACTAGCTACTAGGCCATAGGATTAGCAGCTTCTCATTAGATTATAATAAATAAAATAGACAAAGATAAAGAATAAAAGGAACCAATCTTGATGATATAAACTTTTCGACCTAAGGAAACATAGAAATAGCAACAAGCAAAAGAAAGAACACCAAACTATTTAAAACAGAAATGTCAAATAAAATTACCTTGTTGGCTGGCTTGTTTCCAAGACCAAACTTGTTAGCAGGCTTTCCATCAGGGATCTTGTAGTCTCTAAACCAGTCCCTTATTGCAGTGAGGGTCCCCTGAAAAACTACACAGTTAGGCCTCACAGGTTTTGGCACTTTCGACTGCATTTATTTATTTGTCCTTTAACCCCTTTCACACCTATGAAGTCTACAACATCAATTAGCAATTTATTAATAGTGCAAATACAAATGTCGACAGTGGCTGAAGGATTTATCATATACAAAAGGTCTGTTACAGGAGAATGAGATCTCATGCACAACAGAGCCTTTAGTTGTGTCACTTGTGTGACTGTTACAAGAATTCTATTTCATTTTCACTTAAACATGTTCCTAACTGGCACATGGAACATGCCAAATTCAATACCAATCCTTCTAGCTAGTCTATCTAGTTTATGATAGAAGGTAATAGTGACTAAATAGTAATATGCCTATCATAAAGATTGACTCAGCACAAAAGAGAGGGCAGACATAATCCATTTCACATACATTAACCATATAATGAAACAACAAAAATTAATTTCCCAAAATATCATATGATATATGCACATCAATTAAAATATCTCTGCTTGGTTGTGCTTGTGAAATTAGGGAAACATAATAGCAATTGGTTATAAGGCAGCCAAAGGATTTACTGTAAACTGAAAACATCTAAATAATAAATACACACATACCGGGAAATGCTTCTCGACGTCATCAATGTCATTGACCAGAGAAGCTTTTGGATCATCCAATGAAATTGCAACTATTTTCCAGTCAAGTTCCCCTTCATCAATCATAGCTAAAGCAGCCAAGGGTTTTACTTTGAGAATTTCACCAACCTTTCTCCGACTTTCACCAATCTCAACAACATCAACTACAAAGTGTAGCAAAAATGAAAGTCTTTATTTTACCTTTTTCCGGTGACACATAAACAAAAGAAAATAGAAAAGTCAACATACCTGGATCATTATCACCAAATGCTCCATCCACTTCGGAGTTGGCAAGGGATGGGTCTTCCCATGTTTGTGGAAGCAATCCATAATTCCAGTTTATATTGTAGCTAGGAAAAATTTGACAAAACTATCAATAGGAGATCATTTTAAGGAATTTAATTTAATGATACTAGATAGATCACAGACATATGATACATGTAGAAATGTGATAGTTGCAATAGAAAGGAACAGTGTGATACGTATAATCCTAATGTGGAAGTGGGCTATTATTACTAGAAAATCGTGCATGCCGGATGATTGTGCAGTTGACATTTCTACGTGATTGACAGATGGCGTTCTCTTAACATATTACTAGAAAATCGTGCATGCCGGATGATTGTGTAGTTGACATTTCTACATGATTGACAGACGGCGTTCTCTTAACATAGTACTAGAAAATCGATCACATATGATGTAAGCTTACAGTATCTGTTTAGATTAAAATTTAGTATCAAAATTGTTTAAAGTAGTGTCTGTAAGAGTGCATCCTATATGGAAATTGACAAACAGGGTTCTCTTACTGTAGATATTAGTATCTGAAGGCGCAAATTGAGGGAGGTGGAGCCGGCAAGTTAAACTTATAAGTAGTACTAATACAGGTATCCATTTTGTCTCATTTTGTATTGGTAGAGTAATACTTAGAGAGATATCTATAATAACGAAGCCAGAAAGCCTAGAGGTTAGCTTTTTAAAACCAAGGATTACCTTTGGTTGATTAAAATATGTAAAGATGATGAGTTTATACGATAAAGTATAACAGGGATAAGTTTTTCAAAACCAACAAAATAATAATAATAATAATTCAATCAGCAAAATTGCAGCACAAATAAACAGTTGGAATAGGGATGCACAGATAGCCAAAAGTTGTTGATAAAAGTAACAAAGGAAAAGAGAAGAAGTAAGAGAGGAAATCTTACGGGTAGTAACGAAGTTTTCCTTTCTTTGTATCCTGCTTAATGGGAGTGTTTGGCTCATCAGTAGCAACCTCCATCTTTGCACTCGATTCTTTGGGTATCTCAACAATAAAGTGGAATGCACCATCGCCCGAGCGCAGAGGTATATCATGCCAAGGTGAAACCTAAATATAACCAGCATGTTGTTTCAGAAAGTCCCGTAATTATCAATCAGACTCCCAACCCCATCAAGCAGTTAAACTCGATTTTCGCCGCAATTTCATATACACAGTCACTCCAACAAAAATGAAATCAAAAACCAACTCGGACACAATCAAAACAATAATCACAAAACAAACCAGTGCAATGCACTACATATCAGTTCAATCATTTTCCTAGCTTCCATTAACGTAACAAAACGCACAATCCGGAAACACCGAAAGTTGAAATTCCAATTGAAATCTTAAAAGAGAGTAACGAAATTGAATCAAAAATTGAAACGGCTGAATCGAAACGCAAAGTACCTTCTGGCCGGAGCCGTCAACGAGGAAGACGCGGTAGTCTAGGGTTTCGGGGAGGCCTTCCTCCTTGATCTGAACCTCGGGGTTGTAAATAGCCCTGCAAGTTAAGGACCTCCTCCACGACGACAATGACGGCGCTGCCGCGTCTCTTCTAGTAGTGAAGCGGAGATTGTTCCTGTACGGCCTCTGCTTCGCCAAGAACGACGTCGTCTTGGTCAGCAGGCACGAACTGTTGGAGACGGCGAGCACTCTCGCGGTGGCCATCGCTTCTTTCTTCTTCTTCAGAGAGAGAGAGAGACTGAAGTGAGTGTGTGATTCTGAGCCCAAGAGTAGGGAGGGTCGCGAGCACGTGGCGGTATTTGATTGGTTTGTTTATTATTTTCTTTGTTTAGCCACAGAACACGTGGGCGTATCTTATTGGCTTGTCTTATTCAGTGACACAAGGGGGATGTATTGGGACACCATTACGACCAAAAGGACAAAAAACAAATCATGGTGGGCCGGGTGGCCATTTTTCGGGTTAACCCGCCCAAATAAAATTACCCGGCCCATCTCACTTTGCTCTGCTGCTCCGTTTATGTGTGACTCTGAGAATCCAAACAAACGGCGGGAAGAGAAGACTGGTGGGTCTAGGGTTTCAGACTTTCAGTGTGGCATGTGAATCAGGTTGAATTATCAGTCACACTCAGTGCAAATGAAGGTGAGGGTGGTGTGTAGGAAAGTGCGTGATTACATTCGATATGATCTGAAAGAGATCGCGTTTCCGTCATCGCTGCCGGACCCTCCTCATATCAAGAAGCGCCGCAAGCTCACCTGGCACGAGCGCTTCTTGGTACGCCTTTCTTTCATTGTCATTCTCATTATTCATACTCATGCCCACTTGATTTAATTCTCTATTCTATGATTCATATATACCTTCGGCCTTCAGGTGTTGAAGGAGGCTTCTAGGCTTTATGCTGCCAGCTGGGTGCGGGATATTGGTCCTGAACTGCGGCCTAATGATTATAAGAAGGATGAAGAAAGTGAGAGTGAACCTGGTGGATCAAAGAGCACAACTAAAGACAAAGAGCCCTCAACATTAGAGGATCTTGGTAAGTAATCCCCACATATGGTGCTGTGTATCAAACACAGTCATAAGATTATAGTTGACGGCAATTCAAAAAGCTTCAGATATTACCTAATCTGTAAAAACCTACACTAGTTTCCTTCTTGTTTTATTTTTCTCGAATCTATATCATGCCTGCATTCATATGACTACTGTTGCCTGAGATATCTCATTTGCCTTTTCTGTTATTGATTTGAAATGTATTGACTCAAGTTAGCACAAATAGTAGTCATTTAATCCTACTTCTTCATCAATCTAGCCTGTCAAATATATACTTGTGCCAATTCTGCTTCCAAGTACTTTGGGCAGTCAGAGATCCAAGCAACTTTAAATCATTTCTGTTTATGTTTGCCTCACCCTGATTGAACGAGAGATAAAAAAAAAATGGAGGATGAAGTAAAACTAGTATGGGCAAGAATGAAGACATTAAGGAGAGGTGCTTATGTTGCAGTCCAGTTCTATCTGGCTGGAACTTTTTGTATATGGACTTTGCTTTAATATGTCTATTGCCTGTATCTGTATTAGAAATCATGTGCTGCAAACTACTCTTTTGTGATAAAAACTTGTTGGCTTTTCGGATTCATCTTTTGTTAACAAAGTATATGTATATGGTCCTGCATGTTTACCAGTTCTTTGTATGTAATCTTTGGAACTTTGTTTAGTTGAATGGTTTAAAATCTGACTTTGTTTTATGTTTTGATGTTTATCTGGAATTATAATCAACAGCTGTCGCTGCTAGAGGAGGAATGGAGACATTAAAGCCCGCGCTGCAACGGATCTACATGACAAGAGCTTCTGCTTATAGGGATGCTCTTAAAAGTTTTATCCATGGGTACCAAGAAGGCATTCAGCAAGTTGTGGAGAAAAAGGAAGATTCTAAATCCGACCAGGAAAGTGATATACAAAATAAATCTACTTGACATCGTTTCAAAAGGCAGTATCACTAGGGTTCCTCAGCACACCAACTTTTCGCGGAAGTTGTTGACGCGGCTACTAAACAAGTTCTTGAGCTTCACTGTATCTCATTTGCTTTTCATTTTTGCTTTTTTGAACATCAGTCATGATAGTTCATTCAAGTGTTGAGTACTATGGAGCACATTCGAGAAAGAGAAATGTAAATATAATGGAATATACTTCAGTTTGTAGACTACTCAAGTACTGGTGTGAAATTTAATTTGCCAATTCGATATAGAAATACATCTTTGTACATATTCAATGCAGGCACTCGTTGTGCAGCTTCATAGTTACCTATCTGTAGCCAGAATGACATTAGATACTGAAAAACTATAGAAAGGAAAAATAATTAAAAAAGAATGACATTAGATACTAAACAATTATACAAAGGGAGGAAAAAAATGTTTAAGAAAAAAAAATTTGGGTATAAGATCCACCACAAGGGTGGGTAGCCTTAACCAGATGTGTGGTAACAGGTAAGTCCGAAGACTGTTCCCGTCCCTGTCAGGGGAGATGCCAACCATCTCTCCTTTCTACGAACACACACTCGGCTTGAATACAAGCATATATAAAGATAGGCACGGCATGTCTGCTCTCGATGTGGGAAACCTTGTGAAAGTTTAACAACGTAAACTGCAGCATTCCAGTCAACTGATTTAGAGGTCAGATTTCTTTAAGAAAAGTGAACATCTGTTCTATTTAACTATAATATTTGATGCATTATTATTTTGAATTTGGTATTAAGGCCACGATTATACAAATTTATAGAGTAAAAGTCCCAAGATACTTTCATGGCATAGGACTAGACAATACCTCCACCCTTACAATCATACAAGCTCTTTATTTCAATTCATACTGGAGTTAATAGCTTTTGGATTCCGTGAAAGGAAAACTCCAAACCTCTCCCTTACTCTTAAACTTCAAACCTCTCCCTTACTCTTAGACACCATGAAGAACTCTGGAAGTGTGAGATAGATTTACAAAGTAACAAGCACCCAGGGGAAGACAAGAAGTAAAACTTCATTATTTATTTACTTTCCAGAACTGTCGAGCAAAACAGACTACAAGTAAATAGCAAAAGGAAAAACACAGCACATGTAAAAAGTTGCAAGTACCCATAAGAAAACGGGTTTGATTAACTTTGCTTGGTAAACAATCGGAGCATCAAGCTTTCTACAATTTCATACCACATCAAAATTTGTTTGAGTGACAGTTACATTTTATGTAACCAATGACCTACGATATCCCAATTATGAGGATCCTTCCAACAATTCTTTAATTTGACTTTCTACCTTCGTCTTTATCCAAGGATAAGGTAATCCTTCAATCACCTCAGCGCCAAAGGAATAGACAAGAGCCCTTCTTGCTGCCTCTAAACTGATCCCGCGTGCCAGGAAATAAAAGAGCTGGGTTTCTTCTAGGTCACTAATTGCAGCTCCATGGGAACACTTGACATCATCAGCAATGATCTGAAGATTTGGTTTAACATTTACGGTGGCACGGGGTGCAAGAAGAAGACTTCTTGTTAGTTGCCCACCATCTGTCTGTTGTGCATATCTGAAAAAATATAAAAGTGAAGATCTATAAGGGACAAACACAATGCCTAACTGCACTGGTGAGCAGCAAATGTGAACAATCTGTACAGTGATACAAGACGTTGCCTCAGAAATTAAGAAAAGCTATTATCGAGGTGGCAAAACTTATTAACAGGAAACCCTTCTTCTTCTTCTTTTTCTTTCTTTGTGAAAATGAAAACAACAAGACTTTAGTTGCATTAAAATTCTATATGCATTTAGCTCCAGTGGTGAAGAAATGCATAAATATATAAACTGAGAATTTTCAAGAAGACAAAAAGTGATGTGAGACAAAGCTAATAAGCCAATAATAAATCTTGAAATTGGATGAAAAAGAACTACCTGTTGACCTTTACATTCCCATCAAAGACGGCTTTTCCTTCAGAATGAGACACAATGCACTTATGAAGTTGTCTGGAATAACCTCGTGGATGGTCAAGGACTATGCTACTATGTAGATCTTGTGTTTGATCCCCGGCAGACAAGTGCAGGGTTGATAACTCGGTGATTGTGTCAGGTCCCAGTTGCTGAACATGGAGATTGTGCCTGCTCAACCTTCCACCAGTGCTAATCTCGACAAGCTCATATGTACTGGCTGATTCCTGGTTAAAAGTTAAATAAAAAAATGACTAATGCTTGTAAAGATTAAGAAATCCTCTGTATGGGGACCAAGATAAAAAATCATTGCCTTAAAACAAATGGTATTCATACACCTTACTAAGAATGACTAAAGTGCATAAAGCATATAGAGCTTAACAGAAAATGAAAATTTATCAATATATATGAATTCTAGGGACCAACTTCTTTGATGAAAAAGTTTTAATCTCATTTCTAACACTAAAATTCATGATATGCTTGCTCAAATATCTGCTAAAAGTGGCGGTCATAAATTTCGTCATGAATGGACAAACTGACTACTTTAAATAAATTTCCTTAATTCTTTTATCACATAAACCAGAGGATCCAGGAAGATAATCCTGCAGAAACACAACCAGCAGGATTTTTTTTCTCCCTTGTCTGATTAGAAACGAAGTTTTACTGAAAGAGGAAACCAGAAACAAGAAGCAAAACTGCAAAAGTGATGAACAAAAAGATTACAGCTACAAGAAAGCAAACATAAACAAATAAGCCAACAACATTACTATCCTAGAAAAAGAGATAAAGCCTAGGCCAAAAACATGAAAATTCAAACCACTGCAGCCTTCCAGCCTAGATTATAAAGGACGAGTATAGTTTTAAATTCAACCGAAACTGAAGCTCACGGCTACAAGAAAGAAAACATAAACAAAGAAGCCTACAACATGACAACTTGTCATTGACAAGCATAGAAAAAGACATAAAGCCTAAGCCAAAAACATAAAAACTTAAGCCACTGCAGCCTTCAATGCAACCCAGAAGAGCTTTAGACTTGTTCCTTTTTGCCAAAGATTTCACTTGACAGAGCAAAGCACCCTGCTGCGCAGCTAACAACAATTTCTGCCATAAATTTGATGCCACGCACATAAGGAAAAAAACATGATCAGCACTGTCTCCTTGAAGCTTACACGGGGGGGGGGGGGGGTTTGTTTATAGCTTTCCAAGTTGACGTTGGACGAGAAACAATCGGGCAGAGCTGTTATCGATGAAAGGACTTACATAAGAATCCTCCAAAAGACTCGAGGTTCCACCTCCTAACATCTAAATGACTCCATCTATGAGTTCCGGCATTGAAGATACCTCTCCCAAATTCTTTATCAGATTTCATCTAAAACCAAAGTCCCAGCTCACAGGATAAGAGAGCTCACTGGTAAACTGGTTAATTGTTGCAATTTGAAATATTGATAATCTGAATAGTTTTGGATGACCTACCAATTATATGCAAATCTACATCAATGAATTATTTGTTTCTTCTCATTGTTCCATTTCTAATGCTATAGCAGAAAGAACCAAATGTCCATTACTCCAAATTATCGATATCTAAGCTACCTAAAGAAAACTTTAACAACCAATGCACCAAGTAACAAAAAAGAAGAGAAAATAGAGCACAAAGAAATTACCTGGCGAACCGAAGTCCACTTGATGTGGGCAGCATTTACAGACTGGTTCTGAACATATGAATGCCTAACTTTCCCTCCTTCTCCAACCACAACCTCCAAAACAGAGTTAACCCAATAAGCCTTATCCCCATCCCCACCCAAAAACTCCTCAACCACACCAATCTCCCCTCCCTTCTCCACCAACACAAGCACCCTCGGATTCGATAAAGGCAGCTTATGTGACCCAATGTCACCTCCTTCATTGGCAATGTAGCGCAAGTAAACAGGATTCTCCACCCGGCACCCTGCCGGAACATAAACCACAGTCAAATCCGGCGCCCCAATTCCATTAATGGACCAAAACAAGTCTCCCTGAGAACTAGTGGACAAAAACTCAGACACCCTTTTCAGGATTGTCTCGTCCGAAAGCTCCAGCAAGCTACCCACATAAACCCCATTGGGCAATTCACCCAAATTTGACAAATTCACAAGGAAACCATCGACAATATCCAAACTTGGGAACTGGGCATCGTCCGGCGTGGTTGGAAAGCTTGGTGGACGAGAGATTGGCGTGATTTGAGAGTTCTTGATGAAGGAGGTGTCGGTGAATCGAAAGGGCTCGTCTTTGCGCGTAGGCCATGGGGTTGAGAGGACGGTTTGAACGGAAGAGTCTCTGAGGCTTTGGAGAGATGAAGAAGAAGAAGAGGAGGAGGGGAGTGAGTCGTCGAGAGACTCCGCGAGTTGGTGAACGAAGGGGTCGTAGGACAGCTGTGAAGTTGAAGAAGAAGAAGAAGGTTGGAGAGAAACTCTGGTTTTAGGTTTTGGGGTTTTGGGTGTGGAAAATAAGGATAGGGGAGGTCTTTGAACCTGGGGTGTAAATGCTATGGCAGCCATTGCTTTCTATTTGCTCTGCAGTGGAAGTCTTCTGTTTGCTGTCTCACACCTCTGGTATGCTTTTGAGGGGCCTGTGGTAATATTTATTTTTACCGAGTGTGAAATTGAAACTAAATCAAATGTACACCACATTTTTGTTTGTAAAAAATGCTCGAGGAGAGGAGGACTCTTTACATAGTGATTGCCGCCATCGGACCATATCGACTCTCCGGTGGTGCCGTGATATGGCACATTGTGCCTCAGTGAACCAACATTGTAACTTGTAACTTCTCTTCTAGTTATGGTCACTAGCTTTGCACTTCTACAATTGGATAGTAATTATGAGTTAATGATCTAATTTAGATTAGTTTAACTTAAATGATATGCAACTGTAGTTTTTAGCGCTTATAAAACAGCATCATGATTTCTCAATGCTCCTAATGCTCATCTCGGGAGTTTGGAAGGAACGAAACCGACGAGTTTGGTCCGGTAAGTTTCATTCACTTTATCAAGTTTACTTCCAAGTCTGGTCACTATTTCCTGGTTTCAAGTCAATGAGGCTTGCCTCCAAAACAACATATGGCCGTCCAATCAAGCGGTGGAGCCCAACTCCGGCTAGTTGGCTCAAAGCTAACATTGATGGAGCCTTTGATTTGGTATCACATAAGGAAGGAGCAGGAGTGGTGATCCGAGACTCTTTGGGATCGGTTGTGGCTGTTGCCTACTGCGGAGGCTTGATAACGTTCTCTGGGCCAGCTTTAGCATGTAGGATGGCTTTCAGATGAAGTTCCAATTTGGCTACTGTAGTTTTGTTTTTAAGTCAAACTACTTGCAACTTGTGCAAGCTATTCAAGCGGAAGGAGATGATACTTCGGTGCTAGGAAGGATTATTGATAAAATTTTCTTGACCTTTGTTGAATAATAAAAATATTTCCACTATGAGTAATGCTAGCTAGGTGAACCACCTTTTGGGGAACCACCTAGAGTTCACCTTAGGTGGCAGTTTATGTGGCGTATCTATATCATCAAAGTATAATTTCATATTTTTATATTTTTCTTAATTACGAAATTTTTTTTTTCTTCCTTGATTTTATTTTTAAACCCTATTTTTTTCTGTGCGATCTGATATGCGAGACGTTGTTTTCTCCTCAACTCCTCGCACCCCTCCTTCACCCTCTCACCTCCTCTTCAATTGATCAACATCTTCTCAATTTGATTTCAGTTTCCTCGCAAGCATCGTCAACAAAAGCTCTGCCTAAACGTGGTTAGTTTTTTTTTTTTTTTCCCTGAGTATGAAACCCGAATAGCATAGCATGTTTGAAATTAGGGTTTAGGGTTTAGCATGTTTGGAAGTGGATTTGAATTAGGGTTTAGCATGTTTCTTGTGTTCTTTTTTTATCCTGAATTATTTCTAGCTAGTTTGCTGCACTGGAGGCCTTTTCTCTTTGTTTACTGTTGTCGTGTTTCTTAATATGTAGAAATTAATATGTGCTATTCATTCCGTGCTTCAACGTGTTTATAAAAATCTCTTAAAGCAGTCCGTAATTATAATGAATTCAGCTATTGGATGTCAATTCAAATACCTCATTGTCTGCATAATCCCAGGGCATAATAGTTCAATCAAATATACAGGCTTATTGATATGATGTTCATATGTAGTAGCCTATGAATATTTCAATTTTACTTCTCTCTTCCCCTAGCCTGATTGTGGATATCAAACTTAGTATTAGTAGATTATATTGGCTACGAACTCAGTATTTTTTTTTTGGGGAAAGGGACTGCTTTGGTTTTATATGCGCATTTTATTTACTCATCTGCATCTGTTCAGTAGCCTACACGTATGTTATTATACTTCTCATTTGCCTTGTTTCTCTGATGGTTAATTGTTTTCTGCAACTTTTTTCTTGCCAAAATATCGTATGAAATATTGTTGACATCCAAATTTGGTTATTGGATTTAGTTGTGTCACTATACAAATACCTGCTATTACCTCAGTTTCAGAAATTAATAACAAAATATAACTGAAAAATCTTACCTGGAATGTCAACATGGTAAGAAATAGAATAGGTAGTTGAATCCAAATGTATGCATGCTAGTGTGTGAATAGACCGTCACAAATATTAAATTTTAGGGTTATTATCACAAATGGTACCTGAACTTCAATTTTTATCACAACCAGTACCCGAACTTTTCGATTTCATTTTAAATGGTACCTAAGGCCACCTTCGGTCACTATTTTGGCCAAAAAAGCCAAATCTAAAAAAAAAAGTTCAAGGCAAGTCTATTACCAAAATATCATCACTATATATGATTGCAATCCTTGAAATCATCAAAAATCATCACTATGATTGCCTCCCATGCAGTTTTTAGTCGGAATAGTGACCGGAAGTGGCTCTAGGTACCGTTTAAAATGAAATTGAAAAGTTCAGGTACTGGTTGTGATCAAAATTGAAGTTCAGGTACCATCGATAAGATTGAGGTATAGTTCAGGTACCATTTGTGATAATAACAGTGCCGGCCCTGAGGCTAGGCGAAGCAGGCCCAAGCCTAGGGCCTCATATTTTAGGGGCCTCAAAAAAATTTATTATGTAGGCCTGTAGATAAAAAAAAAAAAAAAAAAAATCAATCTAAACCACTTTGTGTCTTCGTACATGCAACATGGCCCTCTGTTTTCAATACTTCCATAGTTCCATTAGATTGAGACGCAAAGCAGCAGAGAGGAGATGATTTTCCTCTTTCTAAGTTCAAGTTTTTGAAGCTCTTTCTCAATCCAAGACAAAAATCCAATTGTGATTGAACATCTCATAAGGTTTCCTCGGTGGCTATCGAAAATCCAATTGTGATTGCGAGGATCAGATGAAAAAGTAAATTCAAGAGATTGAAGAGTTGATTTTATCTTCCAAAAACGCAAAAAGGTAAGATCTTTGAAGGTTTTTATTTTCGATTTTGAAGAAATTTTGGTTTTTTCGTTCTCTATTTGTGTTTTTGATGCTCTTGGCCTTTTGTATTCCATTCCTTTTCAATTTTGGTTTGAAACATGTAATTATGAAATCAGTTAATGAGCATGATGTTTTGAGCAAGCTGATGATCATGTAACTGGTCACGTAACTGACCATGTAACTGACCAAGTAACTGTAACTGGTCATGTAACTGGTCACGTAACTGACCATGTAACTGACCAAGGAACTGGTCATGTAACTGGTCACGTAACTGACCATGTCACTGACCAAGTAACTATAACTGGTCATGTAACTGGTCACGTAACTGACCAAGTAACTGTAACTGGTCATGTAACTGGTCACGTAACTGACCATGTCACTGACCAAGTAACTGTAACTGGTCACGTAACTGACCATGTCACTGACCAAGTAACTGTGAGCACACTCTTGTATTACAAGATCATAGCTGTGAGTTTCTTCAAATTGAACAACTCTGTACCTACCACTTGATTTATCCAACTTAATGATATCTAAGCAGATTATAGCAAAGAGAATCCAAGCAGAGAAGCCGTTGTTTTGGATGTGACATGTTTATATAGTTTATTGAACTTCATCTTTTTCTTTTTTTCTAAACCAGGTTTGAGCAATTTAAGACTTTTGAAGAGAATTTTGGGCTTTTGTTTGATTTGGACAAGTTAAGGTCTGCAGATAGAGATAGTTTGAAGAGTTTTTGTGCTAACCTTACAAATTTATTGAAGCATGGCGAGATTTCTGATCTTAATGAAGATGATCTATATCATGACTTACGAATGTTGAGTGAAGATTTACCCAATGAAACAAAAAGAGCTATTGATATGTTGAATTATATAAAAGAAGTTGATGGCTGTTATCCAAATGCTTGGATTGCTTATAGGATTTTGCTAACTATACCAGTCACAGTTGCCTCTGCAGAAAGAAGTTTTTCAAAGTTGAAATTGATCAAATCTTACCTTCGGTCTACTATGTCACAAGAGAGATTGAGTGGTTTGGCTATGATATCTATTGAAAAAGATATTGTTGGAAAACTTGATTATGTAAATTTGATTAGTACATTTGCATCTAAAAATGCAAGACAAGTCATATTTCAGTGATACTTTGAAATTGGGATATTGTTTTCTTTTGTAATGTTTGAGCATTTATTTTGGGGCCTCAAATTTTTTCCGGCCTTGAGCCTCTAAACTCACAGGGCCGGCCCTGGATAATAACCCTAAATTTTAACCCAGCTAGTACATCTAACCAAAGCAAACAGACATAGTAAAGCCTTGAATGCATATTCCCTTGTTACAGACAGTTCTTACTTCGGAAAAATCCTATGTGGATAAATTATTTAGATATATTCAGGTGCTTAAGGAATGGAACAATCATCCAACGATTCAGAGGACATTATTCTCACTAATGATGAAGGTATGTTGTTTATATTAAAATTTTCTTGAGATAATTAAGAGTTCTGTTTTGTTGGCACATATGTGAATAGACAAAATTACTTAAATTGTCTAGGAACAGTAGATGATTCATTAAAGAGCTTAGAGGATGATCAAGAAAATGAGGAGGAAGAAATTATTCTCACTAATGACCAAGGTATGTTGTTTATATTAAAATTTTCTTGAGATAATGAAGAGTTTTTTTTTTTTGCTGGCACATATGTGAACAGACAAAATTACTTAAATTGTCTAGGATCAGTGGATGATTCATCAAAGAGCTTAGAGAATGATCAAGAAAATGAGGTGGAAGAAATAATGCAAGTGCTCAGTGTTGAGATGAGTTTTGATTTTGATGAGGCCTATGACTATTATAGAAAATATGGGAAGCAATTACGATTCCCAGTGAGAAAGAGAACACCAAGAAAGGGTGATGATGGGATCACAAAATATATAACTATTTCATGTGGTCGAGCAGGAAAATTTAAAAGTAAGTCAAGTAACTCTCTAAAGCCGCTTCCAAGTGTGAAGACTGATTGCAAGGCACTTATTAGACTTGGTAAATCCCTTGATGGAAAGTGGAAAATCAATTCTACAAAGCTTGAGCATAACCATGGTTTGAGTCCAAGAAAATCTCGTTATTTCCTAGTCAATCGTGAATTAAGTTCATCAATAAAAAGGAGGCTTGAACTAAATGATGTTGCTAGAATAGGGTTAAACAAGAGTTTTAACTCAATTATTGTTGAAGCTCAGGGATATGAGAATGTACCATTTTTAGAAAAGGATGCTCGAAATCACATTGAAAAATTTAGGCGATTGCAGCTCAAGGAAGGTGATGCTACTGCAGTTCAGACTTACTTTTTGGATATGCAAGCTAAGAATGCTAGTTTCTTCTATGTCATTGATATAAATGAAAAGGGTCGATTGAGAAATTTGTTTTGGGCCGATGCAAGGAGTAGGGCGGCATACCAAGAATTTGGCGATATTGTTACATTTGACACTACTTACCTGACGAATAAGTATGAAATGCCCTTTGCTCCATTTGTATGGGTCAATCATCATGGGCAATCTATATTGCTTGGATGTGGTTTGATTTCAAGTGAAGATACTGAGTCATTTGTTTGGTTGTTTAAGTCTTGGCTAGCATGCATGTTTGAGAATGCTCCTAATAGAATAATTACTGACCAAGATAGAGCCATGAAAAATGCCATTGAGATTGTCTTTCCAAATACTAGGCACCGTTGGTGCTTGTGGCATATATTGAAGAAGATTCCCGAAAAGTTGAGAGGATATACAAAATATGAATCTATCTCGATGACCTTGCTAAATATTGTTTATGATTTATTGTCTCGAGTAGAGTTTGAAGAACATTGGGACGAGATGATTAAGAAATATGAGTTGCATGAAAATAATTGGTTGAATGTCATATGAGGAGAGAAATCGCTGGGTTCCAAGCTTCGTTAAAGATTGTTTTTGGATAGGAATGTCTACCACACTACGAAGTGAAAGTATGAATTCATTTTTTGATGGCCATGTCAATTCCAAGACTACCTTGAAATAGTTTGTGGAGCAATATGAAAAAGCAATGAGAAGTAAGGTGGAGAAAGAGAACTACGAAGATTTCAAGTGTTTCTCATATAGTCTTCCTGGTGCAACTCATTTTGACATGGAAAAACAAGCACATGATATCTACACAACTTCAACGTTCAAAGAGTTTCGAGATGAATTAACAGGTAGAATGTATTGTGACTTTATTTCAATTGAAGTGGATAATTCAATTTTACAGTACATAGTTTCTGAAGATATCAAGATTGGGGAGATGAAGAAATCTGTTCATTTTCATGTTTCATTCAATGAAGAGAAGGATGAAGTTGACTGCAATTGTTGCCTCTTTTAGTTTAGAGGTATATTATGCAGGTATGCAATATATGTTTTGATTCGTCATAAAAAAAAAAACGATTCCAGATAAATATATCTTGAGAAGATGGAGGAAGGATGCGAAGAGATGCCACACAAGGGTTAAAATCAGTTATGGCGGATGGGATGCTAGACCTGAATCACAAAGACTTGACCAGATGCAGAAGAATTTTGCTAACATTAAGGAGCTAGCATACGATTCTGAAGATAAGTGCATGATTGTTATGACTTGTTTGCATAACTTAAAGGATGAACTATCCAAACATGAGTCCAAGAACACTGGTGCTAGTGGTGGTGCTAAACCAATTCCTGGCTCACCTATCAATAGAAATGGGATTGTCGACTTTGATGGTATTTCAAATCCAAGTCAACATATACTTACTCCATTGGTAAATAAGAGCTTTTGTCGCCCACCATCTAAAAGGAAGGTATCTAAGGTAGAGGAAGAAGTAAAAAAGAAACAGAAAAGAGAACAAAAGAACAAATGTGGTGGGAACAGTAGTAATGAAGAAGTAGGAGTGAAGGTATGCAACATAATAGTGTAAAGACAGAGAGCTAAGGTTTGACGTCTAAAGCTTCCTCTATATATACATACTATGGTGGAAGTTTTTCAGAATCTTCCTGCACTCCATTCAGCCATCTCTCTCCCTCCATACACGTTCATATCCCTTCCACAACTCAAAAATGTCATGAAACCCTAAATCAAAATCGGAAATCCTCCCCTTTACTCTCTAAATTTCGGATCCTCTCCAATTGTTCAAGCATTAAAGCCGTGAAGCAAAGCTCCATCATCTCCAACACATCCTTGTCGTAGTCATCATCCTCCACCACCTTTGAAGACCTTCTTGCGTTCTTGAATTTCTTCAAAAGTGCAACCATGTCCTTCTATCTTTTGTTTTCGGTTTTATTATTTTGTAACTTAAAAATCAGATTCTATAGCGTTCTATGTTTTTGGTTTTATTGGATGTTTCAATTATTTGGTAGAGTAAAGTCTATGTTTTGATGTTTAGTTTCAATAATTATGAAGCATGAAAACGTTTTAGGTTTCTAGAAGATATAAATTGCGATTTCAATATGTGATGATGTAAGTTCATTGATTTTGTGCTTCAATCCCACCGTTTATGTGTTTTGTGTTCTTTGGTTGCAAACTTAGAATATTGAGCATGTAATTAAATTCAAATTAAGATTGCTAGCGTTCTAGGTCTTAATTGCTAAGTGGAAAACCTATAATTCGTTAGGTAAATCAATGAAGAGTCTTGCATGCTTGTATGACGTTCCAAATTGTGTTCTTGGCTTAAATCAATCAAACTTCCAATGTGTTTACTGCGTTAAGAATGTTTTTGTTAGTGATTAGCTACCACTAGTAATTGCAAGATTAATAGGGTTAACTATGGTGCGTTCATCTAGTTAATTTAACTAAAGGAAGTAATAAGAACTTATGCATGCGTCCATGGTTTGTTCTTGATTGATTTCTTCATTCACATGTTTTGATCAGTGATTTATGATTAGAAAACGTTTTTGTGTTAATGATTGTTAACTTCATCATACATATTTCGTATCACCCCTTATCTATTTTGATTCATAGTTTGATTGATCATTGTAATTAGTTAGTTAGTTAATTAGTTTAGTTAATAGATCAAATTCGAAATTCCCTTAATTCTTTGTAATTTTCGTATATATTATATACTTGTAACTAATAACTCTTTTCTTTGATGTGTAAATGACAGGAGCACCCTCAATCCCCGGATAGAACGATACCCTACTTACTCATACTATAATTCGATGCAGAGTTTAAATTGACACTCATTTTGAGTGTATCACCCGCCCCCATTCTCCCCCTCCCCACACACACACACGTTTTATTCGTGATTTCACTAAAAAAGAAAAAAGAGCAAAAAAAACAATTAACCATCAGAGAAACAAGGCAAAGGAGAAGTTTAATAACATACATGTAGGCTACTGAACAGATGTAGATGAGTAAATAAAATGCTCATATAGAACCAAAGCAGTCCCTTTCCCAAAAAAAAAAAAAAAAAACCAAAGCAGTAGAGAAGGCTACTGAGTTCGTAGCCAATATGATCTACTAAGTTTGATATCCACAATCAGGCTAGGGGAAGAGAGAAGCAAAATCGAAATATTCATAGGCTACTACATACAAACATCATATCAATAAGCCTGTATATCTGATTGAACTATTATGCCTTGGGATTATGCAGACAATGAGGTATTTGAATTGACATCCAATAGTTGAATTCATTATAATTATGGACGGCTTTAAGAGATTTTTATAAACACGTTGAAGCACGGAATGAATAACAAATATTAATTTCTACATATTAAACACGACAATAGTAAACAAAGAGAAAAGGCTTCCAGTGCAGCAAACTAGCTAGAAATAATTTTAGGATAGAAAAAAGAACACAAGAAACATGCTAAACCCTAATTCAAATCCACTTCCAAACATGCTAAACCCTAAACCCTAATTCTAAACATGCTATGCTATTTGGGTTTCATACTCGGGAAAAAAAAACTAATCACATTTAGGCAGAGCTTTTGTTGACGATGCTTGCGAGGAAACCAAAATCAAATTGAGAATATGTATATCAATTGAAGAGGAGGTGAGAGGGTGAAGGAGGGGTGAGAGGAGTTGAGGAGAAAACAACGTCTAAGAAGATGTCTCGCATATCAGATCGCACAGAAAAAAAAAAAGGTTTAAAAATAAAATCAAAGGAGAAAAAAAAAATTGTAATTAAGAAAAAAATATAAATATAAAAATAAGAAATTATGCTTTGATGATATGGATATGCCACCTAAGGTGGGCTCTAGGTGGTTCCCCAAAAGGTGGTTCACCTAGCATTACCACTAGAAATGACTAAATTAAATCCAAATAAAAAACGTTGACTCTTTAAGTAAACCGATATTCATATAGAGGGAGAACGAAGTGCTTGAGTACTTATGTTCCTAAATATTATGGAAAGAAACAAAAATTCCAAAGAATAAGTTGCATTACCAAAACTTTTCACTTTTATAGTCCAGTCCCAACCAACCTGAATTTTCATAAAGGCGCTAACATCTACTCAATACTTATATTCATACACACCACCACTCATAGCAGTTATAACAACATTAGCCGCTCAGGAAAAGAAAACAACAATACAACATTGAGATAGTGCAAAAGATATTTCAGCAGCTATATAAGAATTAATTGTCATCAGCCTCCTCGTCATCGGTCTCTTCAACATCAACCTCCTCATCATCGGCCTCCCTATCATCAGCCTGGTTAGCGGCCCGGTTATTCAAATAGCATCTGAATGCAAATGGCCTGCGCCCAAGAAGCAAATACCAACATGTTAAAAAAACATACAAAATTCAACAGAAAAGAAGAATACTTTGTAATAAAAAATAATAATAAAAAAAAAAACAAGAAAACTTATTATCATCCAATAGTTAAACCACTAATCCAACTCATATTGCTGCCACAAGGCATATCAGAAACACAAGTCCTCCCAAAGAAGCTCATATTACTGCCACAAGTCCTCCTAGAGAAGCTTAAGGATATATTTCTCATTATCACTCCACAACATTTCCCTTTCAAGTGTGGGCCTTCAATGAAAAGTTAAAGAAAAGGGTAATATATGATGTAATTTCTCTCTAAGAACAAAAAAGAAGGCAGCACAAATGGCCAGTGATCATGGGCTGCTTTAGCTACAAGTGCTAAATCATCCCAGCAATCAAGGATACCATCTATCACATCCAGGTAGAGTTGGAGGTTATTAATGAGACAATTAGATCCATTTGAACTTATTTTAGGACCTGTACTATCATTCACCAATGTATTCCAACGACGAAGGATGATCCTAATCTTCGCCTGGATATTAAACAGGACTTCTCTATTCATATAGAGTTCAGAGATCGTAGGACATGTGATACTATTCTCATCCTCTTTTTGCTTGTCACTTTTACTCTATGATGCATGGAAACGCGAAATTGCCGGCGTATCCCGTATTGATCTGGGAAATGGGTACGAAATGGCTCGGAAACTCTTAGAAACGGTTTGGATACGTCCGTATCCTATGCGGAAACGTAATAATGTAAATAAATCAGAAACGTGCGGATAATACTGACTTTTTACTCTGCAAAAATTGAAAAAAAAAAATGAAAAAAAAGACCAACCTAGATCGAGAGAGAGAGAGATGCGGCCTAATCTCACTATCTCAGCCGCTTCATCGTTTCTCTTCTGCAAAAGACGAGACCCAGATCGAGCGTTTCTCTTCTGGCTTCGTCGTTCCTCTTCTGCTCTTCTTCACAAGTCAGAATCTTTTCTGCTCAAGACTTCTCCTCTTCTTCTGATATTTGTTATGCGATGTGTGTATAGCAGCAACTATGGGCTAGCTAGTTCTTTTCCTCTTTGCTTTTCTCGATCGATCTGTTTATTGATTCTAATGGCCAGGTCCGTTGCCTCCATTACATATATTCTAATGGCTCCTCTCCTTCTTGGCCCATCGATTACCTGCACAGCCATTATCTTTGGTTTCAATCTAGTTGAATCTCCAACTTCCATTTCTATAGTATTTAGATATTGTGGGTTTTGGTCAAGATAATTCAACTACTTTCAATGATGTTAATTATGATTGTGACCAGTATTGTTACTTTGTTCATGTGATAATGACACGGTACCTATTTGAAGCACATGTGTGATTATGGCAGAATTAGTAATTTGTGAATTGTGAACCTTTCACTTGATGAACCACAATTAGAGGGGGTTTTGTTTAATGTTGATCATGAAGATGAAGACCTTGAGGATGTTGTCCAAGTTGAATGAAGTTGATGGTTGTTAACTTGTTATTAGTTGTGTTAACCTTTTATTTGAACCTTTGGATTGATAATGGTTGATTGTGATAAACTAGTATTTTGTTTATGTTTCATTTTTTTTTTTCTAAATATATATATATATATATATATATATATATATATATATATAATTGGCGTTTCCTTCACGTATCCGGGTACTCGTACCCGTATCGATGCTTCTTAGCTTTTACTAGAACCATCTTCCTTTCTCCAAAAAGCAAGTCCTATCAGTTTCTTGACAAATCTCTTTGTCGCACCTTTCTTTTTCACTGGAGTTCCTTCACAGATTTTCAAATTGCATTCTGACTCAATGTCTCGTACTACAACATTTAATTCCTTCATTTCCTGTTAATAACATTTAGTCATAACAAATCCAGTGGTTTATCACCAAGCAATTAATCCAAAACATATTCAAAATTCTAAAAGATCCCAAAAGATGATACAAGGATGGACTCGAAGCCCTAAAAAAAGGTTAAAAATCAACCACGACGGACATAATCAGTCGAGGTAAATTGAATTGAATTAAGAACCTAATATTGAATCAATGAAATCCCAGATGCATACAATAATTAGGGTTAAGATCGAAGATAACCGATAACGCACTAAGAGATGGAATTCCCTTAGAGACCTGCAAACTACTCTGGCAGAAAGAAAGAGAATACAAAGAGACATAAATCACAGAATTCAGAAACGCGCTTTTAATTTCGTACCTCCGCCATTGTAGATTAGAGACGGCGGTGGTACAAGAAGCAGGTGGTAGATTATCTTTGGTACGAAACGTGGGCTGCGAAAATCCCGCGTTGGGCATAAAAACAAAGGACAATTCCTAATTGCCCAAACGGTGCTCTCTAGATGAAGGGAAAAAAAAAAAGAGCTGAACAAAAGCTAATATAGGGTTTCTTGACAGTTGCACGACAACTTTGGCTGCAGAAAATAACTTCTCCCTTCTCTCGTCACCAGGATTACGAAGGTGTTTAGGATCCTACACTGGTGAGAACTATATCCCTTCTTGGTGACCCCGATACTGACAATGGCACTTGTAACCAAGGACTGAAAAATCGAAAAAATGGGCGAAATTTCGCCGAAAATTTCGTTCTTTTGGAGGCCCGATATATCCATAGCATACCATGACAATTTTGGTCGAAATTTTCGATATTTCTCGATATTTCCCGATATTTCCCCATACATTCCAAAAAACCTACAACAACACCAAGGATTGAACCTTGGTCATCCCACTAACCTTTGAGAGGGTTTGCTAACTCTGCTGCACATACCTTTTATGTATTAATCACAACATTCTAATATATATTCATTTACCTACGAATCTGAAAACTTAGATACACGTCCAATCAGTAACTAACTTGAAACACTTAATTGCTATATTGAATTTTCTTTTACTAAGTGTTCAAAAATTTTGCAACAACTTTTCAAATTATAACTTCTATAAATAGTTCAAAATCATCTTCATACCTTGCACCAAATAATCTTCATACCTTGTATCTCATAGGTCTTCTACGTGGTTCTAAATTACTCATGTAATTGAAGGTGTAATGTATGATATGTACAAAAAATGTATATAAGGCGTGATGGCCTAGCCTCCCATTGAGTTTCTAGCCATAAAAAATAAAAATAAAAATAAATAAAAATTAGATGTTTATTTCAAAAATTTTAAGAGTTATCGGCGATTCAGCATTTACCATTTCATCTTAAATTATTACAAATTACTATATAACAAGGTTTATTCAAGGTTTTCTTTCTATATATAGTAGACAATTGATAAAATAAACATATCTAAAAGTTTCACTTAAAATTTCCATGTTTTTCTTCAAATTTCCATCATTTTTCTTGATTATTTGCCAAAATCGATATATCCTCGATATTTCTGCCAAAATTTCCGTTTTTGGGACCATCGATATTTCCTCGAAACTCGATATTTTGGTCCTTACTTGTAACCGATCGACATGGGTGGTGAAGAAGAGCAAGATATGGATCGGCACTCCACAATTGATCACCGTTGCCATAAAAAGAATAAAAGAAATAAAAAAAATTGGGTGAAAAATCTCAACTTTTATCATTTTATGTCAAATATTTTATATATAATCATGCTCTATTAAGGAGGTTCGTTACTTAGTTAAGAAATGGATTTTCATATTTTGACTACTTTTCAGTCACATATTCATATATTAACCGTTTAGTTTTTAAGTCCTAATTTATAGATCATTTCTGTAAGTTTTCAACTAAATTAATAATCGTTAAAGTATCGAACTCGATTAAATGAATGAACCGAATCTGTCAAACCTGAACCGTTCGTCTAAATTACAGTTTTGGATGTCTTAATGATAATCAATTTGGCTAAAAATTTGCAGAGATGACCTATACATTAGGACCTAAAAGTTATTAAAATATAGAAATCCGTACCTTAAGTTGGCTATGGACTTCCTTAGCAGAGAAGGCCTGTATATATATATATTTCATAGGTCGAGATGTGATTCGATGCCATAGTTTGGCAAGGGAACTGGTTTCTTATTTCATCCAACACGGCAACATTCAGGGCAATTAGTACACCCGATGACCCAAAGATCAGTTTCAAGCGCACCCAATAAAATCTCTCTTTAGAGTGGTTGAAAAGTACGTCCATTTATGTGGGAGACATTAAGGCCTACACAAATTAGTTAAGGACGCTCGAGTTGCTTCTAAGTTAGCAGACTCAAAACAAAAATGATATCATACCTATTTTAGTTTCTTCTTTTGTCAAGTTCTTTTAACAACCTGAAATAAGCAAAAAATTTGTAAGATGCATAAGCAGTGTCATATCAGTAAACACACTAAAACACCCAAACATGTAACTGGTGCAGTGAAGATCAGAAATAGGAAAATGCCAGCTAATTGAGCAAGAACATATAAGTTGTATGAAAATCTTGAACTCTGGTGTGAGTCTCAGTGTGGGACGTCATCGAAAGAATATTGAAAAATACAGAGCTTAAATACTATTCATTATAAGCTTGCAAGGTGTTTTAATAATAATAGTATAATACTGCTGGTTGTATTCTGTGCTGTGCAGTTCTTTTCATTAAAGGCAATATTTAATTATTCAAAGAAGAAACATCACTGCAAACAAAAAGTAATGGTCCAAACACATAATATCATTTCCATATGGGTTTTTTACTTCAACAGTGTCTGAACTCTTCGAGGACTTTTGAAATGATACCTGAACTTTCAAAGTGATCAAAGTGATACCTGGACTCTAATTTTCTTGTCAACGGAATACCTACGTCAGAATTCCGTTACGGCTCCGTTAGTTTTATCACGTGAGGCACACGTGTGGCCCTAAAACAGAGCAAAATGGCTTATTTGCCCTCAATTTGTTTTGTTTGGTCTGACCAAGACTTTTTCCCTCCATAAATAGATGTAGTTGAACCCTCTAACCGTTTCCCTCCAAAAATCATTGACCAAGTTGGGCATGACTTAATTCACATAATATGGGTACCAAATAGCATCAACAAATAAAACAGTACCATCTCCAAGGAAAATCTGGTACTATAAGTGAATGGAAATGAAAAAGAAAAATTGAAAACAACAAGCTTGTAACATAATAGATAGTCATTGCTCTAGAACTGCACAAATTGGTCAACCAAAAAGGACATAGCAAGTTCCCAAAGTTTCACAAAATGGTTGACAAACCAACAGCAATGTCATGTGTTTGTTCATAGCATCATAAGCTTACATACAACCTAAACAAAAACAACACCAAAAACAGTGTTTTTTCTTCACAACCCTGCCCATTCAGAATCAGTTTGGCCTTGCTGCCTTGCCTTTTTTGCTGCAGGATTTTGGCTGCCTTGTGTTGGAGGATCATGCATAGTTTGTGAACTAGAAGGCCCTGCATCGGTTTTCATCTTCTTCCAACCCTTCCTAGACTTGATCATATTATCATTCAATAAGGGCCTCCCCTTTGAAGCTGGAACTTTTGCTGCCTACACAACCATGCCAGATTCAACACAACCAACAAGTGAACACAACCATATCCATATTGAACACAACCAACTGTTGGAACTTGTGAGATTAAGTAAGATGACTAGCAAAAAGGGAATCATGGTTTGGGTTATGGGGTTAATTCATATGTTATTTCATCTAGAGTCACCTCAAAAAGGTAAATTACATTGCAAGGTAGAACAGAGGTCTGCAAATTCTGAAATTGTGTTTCTGAGCTTTTGATGCAGCTACCTTTTTACTGAAAACTGTATATTTTGGTTCGGTATTTGAATTTGGTGTCTTCATAAAAGTTGCAGTAGACATCTCAAAGATCATTTTAGAATTGGAATCTCTTGAAAACGATTTTTCTATAATTAGTTATGATTTTGCAAAGTTATAGGTCTGCAAATTCTGAAATTGTGTTTCTGAGCTTTTGATGCAGCTGCGTTTTTACTGAAAACTGTACATTTTGGTTGGGTATTTTAAGTTGGTTTCTTCATAAAAGTTGCAATAGACATCTTAAAGATCATTTCAGAATTGGAATCTCTTGAAAACGATTTTTTTAGAATTAGTTATAATTTTGCAAAGTTACAGGTCTGTTGCATTAGCAATTCTGCTGGAAATGCAACTTGGTTAGTCCCACATGGAAGAAGTTTTAAAAGCTTATACCCTTCATAAGGACACATTCTTCTAAAGACATAAATGGATGACAAGTCTAGGTGTGGGCTTTGGTGGGTTTTTCTATTGGATTTCCCATAGAAATATGCATATATTAAAAGTCAAAAGATGGCCTTAGGCCTTGGGGCCCTCTATTGATTAAAACTAATTCTATTTTTTGAACATCAGGAACAAGTCACTAGCTGAACAGGAAATCACAAACCTGCTGCCTTGACCTCTTCTTATTTTGCTTGAGTGCGTTGGAACTCCCTTCTCCCTGAAATGAGAAGAGTCTATTAATATCAACTCCATGATGTGTAATGTAACCAGCATAAACAATTGGAATTACTTACTGCTTGTTGTGCTGCTGCTTTCTTTGCCTTCTAATTGGGCAGCCCAATCTATTATGCCCTTTCTTGAAGCAAACTTGGCATGTCATCTTCGAGTAGGTTCTTGGCATTTTGGTTGTGTTAGGGGCTGGTGGTGGTTGCTTGTTCTCACCTGGCTCCTTAGTTCTCTTCATTTTGGGTCTGCCAGCTTGCTTTTTGTATGGGGGAGGTGCTATTGGGTAATCCACCGGTTCCCAATTATCCTCACCAGCAATAGGATGAATAATTGGATTGTATGACTCCATGTAGGTAGAAGGGAAGGCAGTAGGCAATCGTCACAAAAGAGAACAGGATCTGCCTTTTTGGTTCTAATGGCACAAATGGCATGCACACAAGGAATGCCACTCAATTGCCACCTCCTACATGTACATGTGTGCATCCTCAAGTCCACTGCATGCTTGCTTCCATGATCTCCCCCTCCAGTAATTTGGAACTCAAACTCCCCTGAATGATAGGCTCTGTAACAACTAGTCCTCTCTGCCACTTTTTCAATAATCTTCTTAATCCTTGGACCAACCATATCCTTCCATCTATGTGCTGCCACTCTTCTATTTGCCATTCTAACCATCAATTCCATCCTTATCTTCTCCAACATGGTTAATATAGGCTTGTCCCTTGCTGGAATTAGAGCTGCATTCCATGACTCACACAAATTGTTCAATAGCAAGTCACATTTTGAATCTTCCCTGAAATAGGCTCTACTCCACTGTTCTGGATTCTTGTCCTCAAACCATTTCCAGGCCACATCATCCAATTGTTGCAGCTCCTCCATGTGTTTCTTAAACCAAACCTTTGTGCTTGATCTAGCTGCATCCCACACAAGTTGTTTCAGCCCCTCTCCTGGATGCTTAGCCTTGAAATTGTTGTACATATGCCTCACACAATGTCTGTGTTCAGCTCCAGGGAACAACTCTCCAATGGCAATCCCCAAACCCTTCTGCTTGTCAGTGATGAATGTGTAGGCTGACTCCCTTTCAATCCTCAAATCCCATTTCAGGTACTCCAGAAACCACCTCCAAGTATCTGTGTTTTCCACCTCAGCAATTGCATAGGCAATGGGGAACATCCCATTGTTTGCATCAACCCCCACTGCACACAACAACTGACCTGGGTGATGACCCTTTATATGGCAGCCATCCAACCCAATAATGGGTCTGCAACCTTCAATCCAACCTTTCTTGCAGGCAGCCAAACATACATACATCCTATGAAATCTCCTCACCTCCCCCACCATTTCAGTCTTTATTTCCACTGTGGATCCTGGGTTGCTCCTCATCAACTCCTTCTGGTAACTTGCTAACTTGTTATACTGATCTATATAATGTCCTCATTCATTCTTTTAGCCTTGATTTTCCCCCTCGAAATTTTCTGAACACTCACATCCAAATTGAACTTCTTCTGGATATGGTTTTGAATCCCTTTCCTAGACCAATCTTCATCCACCAACAAGTCCGCTTGAACCTCCTTGGCTACTCTATTGTAAGTCAGGTGATGACTATGTGTAAGGTGGGAACAATTGTGCTTATCATTTAGAGTCTTGATGACAAGTGTGGATGGGCCTAGATCTGCAATGTTGCTTGCATACAACCAAAAAGGGCAGCCAAGTTGACACTTAACCTCAATTTTCTGTTTACTGTTCTTCTGAAACCACAACCCTCTTCTACTCACTAGACCACACTCCCTTATAGCTTCTTTGAGCACCTCATTATTTGGAAACACATGGCCAAGTACAAACTTAGGGTTCTTCAAATCCACCCTTCTATTCCAACTCTTCAGCTTAATACCTCTCCAAGTAGGCATGGGAAGTGGATTCCCTTCCTCATCTTCCTCTATTTCAGAACCTTTCAAACTGCCCAGATCTTCCTCTGTATCTCCACCTTCATCACTACATTGTCCTTTAAATCCCATGTCTTCATATTCTTCAACAATTGTGGGATTTGACACATTGGCTTCAAACTCCACATCATCTTCAGAATCTTGTGGATCATAATCACTGTCAATGTAGAAATCTGAACCCTCAGAGCTGGTATCTGTGTCTTCAACTTGCTCATAAACCTTTGAACTACTCTTCCTGGTGTTGTACCTTGGTTCCTTAGTTTGTCTCCCCTTCTTCTTGGAAGCAGGTCTGCCAGAATCAACAGCAACCTTCTTGCCTTTCTCAGCTTCACTCAACTTTTGTTTCTTCCCCCTTTCAGATTCACCAACCTTCTTCCCCTTCTCTGATTCACCAACCTTCTTCCCCTTCCCTACTTCTTTGTTCTGCTTCTTGCCCTTCTCACCTTGGTTCTGCTTCTTGCCCTTCTTCTCTCCGAATTCAGTTTCCTTTGCTTCAGCTTGGCTTGGTTCAACCCGACTTGGTTCACCTTCAACTTGACTTGGTGGTGCTTCAAATTGGCTCAATCTCTCAGCTTCAGCTTCCTTTGCTTCTGCTTTAGTTGGTTCAACCTTATTTGCCTCACCTTCAACTTGGCTTGGTTGTGCTTCAAATTGGCTTGCTTCAGCTTCAGCTTCCTTTGCTTCTGCTTTAGCTTCCTTTACTTCAGGTTGGCTTGGTTCAACCTGACTTGCCTCACCTTCAACTTGGCTTAGTTGTGCTTCAAATTGGTTTGCTTCTGCTTTAGGATGGCCTGGTTCAGTTTGGGTTGGTACTGCTTCAACTTCAGTTGGTTCGGATTCTTGTTGTTCTGCAGCAAGCACACAAGGTAGCCGCCTTCCTTCCCACCTCTTTTGCACGGTATGTTTCACTCTAGGTCTTGGTCTTGGAATGTGCTTGTTGTATCCCACCTCAGCTTGCTCCTCAGCCTTATTCCTTTGCCCCTGTCCAATATTGTCATTTCCAGCTTCGGCCACACTTTCAAAAGCAAACAAGTCAGGCACCAAGTCACTAAGACCAGTAAAGGTGCCTTGACTTTGCTGCCTTCCACCCTCAGTAGCTTCCAAGTCTGAGTCTGAGTCCAAATTAATGACCCCATCTGCCCTTACCTTCTGCCTAACCCTTTCTTGCCTTGCATTAACATCTCCACAACCAACCACATTAACTCCACTTGAACCACAACCTGACACACCAAGCCTATTTAGCTTACTCCCAGCAATGTTTGCTTCCAGTTCCACCTTCCTTTTCTCTGCTGATGTTAATCTATTCAAAGGATTCTCCCAATTTGGGTCCACTGGCCTCAAATCATCATCCTCTGCCTCCTTCTTCCTCCCCCTCCCTCCACCAGTAATGAAGACACTAATCTGCCTTGTCTTCACTGGAATAAGCTTCACCATCTCAAGTGCATCTGCATCGTTTCTAAGTGGCATCCATCCCTCATTGCAGTAAGTCCTAGGCATCTTGTAGTAATATGAAATTGGCTTCTCCCTGTACCCAAGATCCCAAGCAATGTTTCCAAACTCTGTCCATGCAATCTTATCAGGATCTAGGCCATGTAGCCAAATTTTCCCACCATCCTTGTTGAACCTAGCCACTTTGTACTTCTTCGTACCATCAGGCATCTTGTCAAAGTAACCACCATGGTGTATTTCCATGGTGTATAAATCCTCTGGAACTAAAATGAAATTGAAAAAGCACAAGATTAATGCTCAATCTCACATCAAAATTGCTTCCCAAAAATTCCAGAAAAAGCAAAACAACTTCAAAATTGCTTCCCAGCACAAGATTATGTTTCCCAGAAATTCCAGAAAAAGCAAAACAAAAACAAAACATATATAATCCAAGTTCATCAAATCGAAATGGGTACCCAATCGAAACAATAAAAATTGTTTATGCATATTCAAACAAGAAGAATCCAATGCAAAACCAGTAAATGACAAGGAAAATACTACTTATCAATACAAGGACCCATCCCAATCTAGATTTAAATATTCTGCCCCAAATCCCCAAACCCTAAAAAATATTTTCATTTTAATCTAAACCCTAAATGGTAATCTGAGCTAACAAAACGGGATTCTCTGAAAACCATGACCAGTTCCATGTTATTACTGACTTTATCAAAAGAGAGAGGAATGAACACTTACTATCTTCTCTTTTGGGTCCAGATTCTCTAAAGAATCTCCACATCTTTGCCATCGATCACTTTTTGTGGGAATAAAATTGAATGGAGCCCTTTTCCAATCTGGTTGATTCGCTTTTGTCGATCTTTTTGTTTTGGGAGCAATAGTTTGGGACTGATTTAGGTCTGAGATTTTCCCAAAGTGTGGTTAGTTTAGAGGGAATTGAGTTTTTGATCGACTTTAGGGGGGGAATCAGGAGAAAAAGTCTGTTTTGCCCTCACTTTTTTGATCACGTGCGCCTCACGTGCCTCCGGATTACGGAGCCGTAACGGAATTCTGACGTAGGTATTCCGTTGACAAGAAAATTAGAGTCCAGGTATCACTTTGATCACTTTGAAAGTTCAGGTATCATTTCAAAAGTCCTCGAAGAGTTCAGACACTGTTGAAGTAAAAAACCCTTTCCATATATAACTTAAATAGGGATCAAGCGTCTCTCTTTCTGAGTTCAAAACTACTAGCAGCAAGTGATCTTGTATTTGAAAATTTAAAAACAGTACGTGTGAATGTGAAATAAAATAGCATGAGCTAGTAAAAAAAAAGGAGTTTTTTTTGTTCCCAACGTTATTAAGAAATTTATGCAAGGTTATCAAGAAAATTTATGACGACAAGGAAAAAAGAAGCAAGGCTTACAGCATCCTTATTCATATCAAGAACTTCTGGTACAGAGGTGGCTACAGAAGATTTCTTCCGCTTGTCCTGTTTCAGCTGCATCCAAAACTATAGTTAGCCACAAAATAATTGGTAATATAGACTTCAACAATCACCAAAAGAAAATGGCAAATAACTTTATTATGCTATCGTTTAATGATGATGTTAAATGTATCTGTACCCTTCTGTTGTTTAACGCACTGAGATTTTTAATCAAACTGCTCGTAGTTTTATTTTCTAATAGAGCCTAACAAGTCCACCTAAAAACCAGTATTGATGGAAACATAAGCAATCAAAATATACATTTGTAAACCTTACAAAATGATGGAAAATTTGCTTAAAACAAAATTTTGAATGAAACTTGAGGATATGTTAAACCAATGAACGAAGCATCAAAGTATTCACTGATAATTATCAGGTCCATCTGATACTCATAAATACTTTGGAAATCAACATGGACAGCTCCTATCAGTGGTTCATTTGATCTTTATTTTTCCTTTACCCAGGAGGGGGTAACCGATCTTGGGTTCTCTTTAACAAATAGGAGGACCGAAGCTACTTGGTAAAGTGCATCAGACTCAGGATGTGGAGGACACCTAAACCAGCAAACATATGATTTAAGGAAAAGTAACGCGCTTCTAGAGAACTTGTTTATGGCTTAAAGCCTTAAACTGAAGCAGAGATAGAACGGTCATTAAAACTTTAAACTGTAGTTGGCATTTGCAAGCCAATGAAAGCATTTGTAGTATTTCCCTCTTAACCTTTCTTTAGTGAGACATCGGTTAAAGTTTCCCTGCTATCAGTTTCCAAGCATACTACCTGAACATCCCCACTACTATCACAAGTGATCTGTCAATTGGATGGGAAATAAGCAGAAGCATTGTGGTCGCAATAATTGAGGTCAAACAGAAGAGAGAGAAGGATAATCCATGCACAAAATATACATGAAGAATATGCTTAACAACTGACTAGAGACGAGGTATTCCATATACAATAATCAAATACCTAGGGAAGTAGCAACAGATAAAAATGTACTTTATGGTCCAACATATATATCACCTGGTTGGTTAACTAACACGATCTGGCATTCAAAAACAAAAAATTTACAATCTAATCACGTTTCTTACTCAAATTTATTTTACCTTGTATGTACTGGGATGATTGCAATGTTCCTTATCGATGATCCCATTCACATTAACTTTTTTGGTCAGAGGAGTGGTATTTCTTTTCACATTCTGATCATCCAAAGATGATTTTGTAGCTACAGAATCACAAGATGAAACTAATTTTTTCCTCAGACTAATCTCAGAATTTTTAGGTGCCCATTTCCATCTGATCCAAGAGCACATGGAGAGAGCCCGTTTTCACCTATGTCCTGTACTAGTGCCTATGTCGCCCTTGATAACATTAGATTCTGTGCTATTCTCTTGACACTTCTGCCTACGTTTTAGAAGAATACTTGAAGGCTGATGTGTGAGCAAAGATTCACCAACAAGAGTATAAGAGAAAAATTATTACGACATCCTGGGGCATATAATTGAAGCGGTAAAGGAAGCTTAGATATACATACAAAGAGATATTAGATATAAATATGAACTACTCTTTGGACAAAGTGCTCATCGAAACATGATTGAGCAAGACTCCTAGAATTAGACTGCAGAAAACAAGTAACCATAGGATCAGAAGTTAGCATTTGATGAATTAGTACATCATTAACCGAATTCCACTTTTCATTGGAACTTTAAATCTTACTCAGTTAAAAGGTAAAGATAGGAATTTCAAATTCTTATTTAACTTCTAGTAGAAATGCTTACTTCATAGAAGGATCAAGGTATCAAAATTTGCCCAGGACCATCTGACGAGGAGAGGCCATTACGATTTGTTTTTTTTTTTTTGAAAATGAAAAGTTCATTGAATTAGCGATAGAAATCGCTTAATGGGGCATCCCAATGGGGAGCATACAAAGGCCAAAGCTGGCTTGATCCTAGAGCTAAGATAGCACAAATCAGAAGGTGTACTACACCAACAATTTGTCCCTTTACAATAAAACTCTGCTCTGAAACACTTGTAAAAAAATTAACAAAAACTAAAGGTAAAACCCCAGCCTCCTCAAGACAATTTGTCCCTTTACGATTTGTTGATGTCTCGAACGAGTGTCCAATGTCTGCTAAAAGGTCCAGCCTCTGTATTAACAACCTAATTTGCATAAATGTGAAAATAAATGTCATTAAAGAAAGGAAATATCTCCTTAGAGAAATATCTCACGGAAGTTTTTTCAACATCAATGGCATCCTCAGCTGTCTAAATTGCATGAAAAATGCAGATCAAATTCAAGACAGAATCCTTGAGAATACTCAGGGCACCATCACCACTACTAGAATTCACTAAATCCCACAATAAAACAGAGGACTGCAAAAAGAAACATAATCCAAAGACTGTCACCATAACTGCATTTATAATCAGTACAAAGCAATCAACAATGCAATTAAGTTATACATACTAGTAAAACTGAGCATATATTTCTCCATCCTGACAATCTGCATGGAGGAAATCTTTATCATGAGCGAGAACCACTGTGTATGCTGGAAAACTAGTCATTAATCCTTCTTGCGCTCCAGTTATTTGATGCGCTTGACCTTCTCTACTTTAATCCTTGACAAATTCTGTCATATATATTTGAATGACTAAAATGAAATGTATCAGCAGACAATATCCGATAGAACTCTAGACTCTAGAGCAATGACATGATTGATAAATCAGAAGTAGCATACATCATCTTGGAGGCCCCAATCTGATAAGTGGCTATTGCAAAAGCACATGCATATCCGCCCCTTCAGCAGTTTGTGTGTTTTATCCAAAAATAATCTTCGAACCAAAGGAGAGTCATCCTGGAATGTATCATGAGAACAAGTATAACTAAAATGAAATTCAAGAGATATAATGAAAGCAATCAAAATTCTACAGAGTGATATATAAAGTATAAGAGCACATCTGGTCCGAAATACGCCTTATTTGATGAATAAGGATATTCTTTTTTTTTTTTTTTGAGATGACGATGAATAAGGATATTCAACAGAATTGCCTTTTCAAAAATAAATGTTATTCCCATTCCAAAGAAAAAAACTTTGATAAGCAAACAAAAAATGACCATGAAAAATGCAGTTCCAAGAACCATAGGACTACAAAGCATAGAGAAAATGACCTGCCTTCGCTAGGTAGGTACTGTGAGGGGGTTTGAAACCTAGACCACATGGGAGCAATCCTAGGGCATGTCCATTCCTACTTAACCATAGTATAAGTTAATCTTTTGAAAAACAAAATTGCAACTTAACTTATGTTTCCAAAAACAAAAAAATATAACCTTTTCAATTGTTCCATTTAGCATTTCATTTAAGCAGTACACAGATGCGTCAAAAGCCAAGACAATGTCTAAATCATATCTAGCTCTAGAAGTCAATAAAACATCAAAACAAGGATAGAAGTACTAATAATAAAGCTGTAGTCAGTGATTCAATTGTTTTTACTTTCTTCTGAAAATCACTTGGCTCACCAGAATGTAGAACTTATGCCATATGAAATCTCAAGTATAAACTCATATACTGTTGATTTTTTGTTAAATGATGAAATCTGAAATCATACCATGAGGTGATACCATCAACTGTTTCGCCCTATCGCAACATTATTGACAAAATTAGAACTCTGGGACAACTTGCCATTTGATGCGAGTTCCATCATGTGGCAAGAAGCTTTTGACAAGTTGTTTCAGCCCAAATATCTATAAAATCTAGATTCTTCATATGTTGATCAATCCTGGCTTCAGATTCAAGCATCTTCTTTCTCATCTGCCTGCAACAACAATTCTAATTTGTCCATTAACGTAGTCTAATGATACAGGCTACCTATAGGCAATCCTACGAACTATACCAGTAACAAATAAAAGATCCCTTATGCCAACCAGATTACTTGGTAACTTAGGTCAAAATGACATACGTTTTGTCACATTTGAGGTATAGTAATCTTTATGTTCGGCTCCAGTTTTGTTGTGGCTGGTCAACAGTCTCTTTTATGTGCGGGTGTGCCAGCACCGTTGGGTGCGGTCGTCGGGGGTGTCCTTTGACCTAACTTCTTTCGAGCGATTGTGGACGAGGAGAGCATCAACCTCGTCGCGGGGATCTTTTGTGCCTCGTGCTGGAGGACTTTACGTCGTCTTCTTGTGTCACCAAGTCGATACTCAACGTTGTAGGTCGAGCAGAGCGAAATCACCGGGAAGTAAGGAGAACTTGCTAAAGCGTGACTTTAGCTTGGCTGGTTTGCTAGGGTGTTACCATTGCTTGGCTGGTTCCGTCACCGTCGTGGTTACGGAGCTACAGTCGGCTCCCAAGGAGACTGGGACTGAAACACATTAACAGAGGGTTTGGCGGCACTAATAGTCGGCTCCCGAGGAGACTGGGACAGGAGTGTGATCACCGAAAGGAGAGAATAAGTTGCTCTGGAGAGGCTTGGATAATCGTAGAGATTAATTGATTGATTGGCTTTCCTCTGCTCTTTCGTGCTAGCCTCTTATATAGGCTATTCTCGCTGGAAGAATGTAAAATATTCTATTCTAGATCAAGGATAGATGTCCTGTAGGCGCAATACCTCGGGAGTCCTGGTGGATATTTCAGATTAATTGTTTAATTAACCTGGATATGCTTAGAATAAGAGTAAAGATGACTCCCCATTGGATGCAGGCAACTGGGGTATAATATTTAAGCTCATCCTAGCGAGGATTCCACCATGGTAGCGCACTAATATAGTCATGATGATATATTCTTGTTTTTCTGCGATAAAAGGTGATCGCGTGGTCCTAAATACTCAACATATTCCCTTACTTGCAGGGAAACCTTCGTTGTTTCCTTTAATCGTCACGTGGGCGAGGAATCTTTGATGATTGCTATTCGGCGCCGCTGGTTATGGGCTCCATTTTGGGCTTTCGGGGGAACCCTCAATGGGTTCTCCGCGCGACGCGAGGCTAACCCTCTACAAATTGGGCCGCTGGTTCGGCCCAAGGTGCCTGTCCTTCTTGGTCCTAGCCCAAAGATACTTTTGGGCTCAAACACTAGGGTTACTGGGTCTTCCTAACCTGTCGATCAATACCTCTCGACCAGTTGACATATATTATGTCTCAATTCCACTGGACATTATTTCAGCTGGTATTCCAATGGCTAGCCCTGATGCTCCATTTCTAAAAGGAGGGAATACCAGCAATTCTGGTATTCAAAAAGTTGAAGTTTCCATTCAAAACCCAGATTCTTTCTCAGGTTCATTCAAAGGAGCAAAATTGAATGGACCTGGGAATTAAAGGACATGGAAGAAGATGATTTCAGCTCACATTCGTGGAATCCACAAGATGAGTCATGTCACTGGTACCATTCAAGTGCCGGCGAATAAGGGGAGTGAAGAATATTTCAAGTGGAAAAATGTTGATGGACTTGTACTGTTAATTTTGTATAAGGGTATGACTGACAAGGTGATCCAATTGATCATTGGGTGTGATACGGCTGCAGAAGTTGGAAGACGCTCAATGATCTCTATCTGATTGAATCAGACTTTGCTCAGATCTATGAGTTGTTGTACAAGACAACAAGGATGGGCAAGCAGTTTCAGTGTTCTATACCTAGCTAGAAAACGTTTCAACCGAGGTACTAGTAAGGTTGACATGGCTTTAAAAATTTCTAACTTTGTAGGTTCATATACTTGAACTATTGTTTCTGGTGCTTTTGATCATATGACCTATGATAGGAAGTATTTCACTACCTTATCCGCCCCTAATGTGTCATATGTTATAAATGTCAATGGTGAGTCGTTCCCAGTCATAGGTATTGAGTCCATAAGAGTCACACCTACCTTAGTATTGCATGATGTGTTGTATATACCAGACTTGTCTCGCTACCTAATCGTAGTTCCCAACTAAATGTTCAATCCTTGTGCTCTGACATTTTTTCCCATGTGTGTTGTGTTTCAAGATCTTCTAACTAGGGAAGTCTTCGGCAAGGGGTATCTGAAAGGGAGACTATTTCATTTGGATCAAGCTTATGCCAGGGAGAAACCAAAGAAGAATGTCCTAGTTGCTATGACTTCAAATTCTAGAGAGCTGAATGAAGTCTTGTTATGGCACAAAAGCTTAGGGCATCCTTTATTCAATGTAATGCATAGAACTATGCAATCTTTATTTGTTGTCATTGATGAGTCTTCATTACATTGTGAAACTTGTGTTTTGGCAGAAAACCTTAGAGTCAACTATCCATTGAGTCTTTCTAATAAAAGTTTTTGCCTTTTGAGATTATTTACTTTGATGTGTGGGGGACCTTCCACAGAACCCATTGTTTCTGAAATGCTTTATTTTGTCTTGTTTATTGATGATTGCACTCGATTATCATAGGTAGCATTGCTTAAGTTTAAGGATGCTGTGTTTTCTGCTTTTCAAGTCTTTCAATAAATAATTCAAGCACAGTTCAATGATCATATCAAAGTTTTTCATTCTGAGAATGGGAGGGAGGAGTTTGTTAATCGTGACTTTTAGGAATATTTTCAAGAATAAGGTATAATCCATCAAACCACTTGTCTCCAAACACTTAAAAAAAATAGTGTGTCTGAGCGTAAGAACAGTCATCTCCTAGACATGACACGATCAATGTTATTTGGTGCTCATATGCCTAAATATCTATGGGATGAAGCAGTTTTTAGACTGCCTCACATCTTATTATTCTTCTTTCTTTAGGGGCGTATTCTATTTGAAGTCATGTCAACCCATGTCAACCCATGCCTCTATTCCTTCTTTCCATGATTTTCCTACCTGTGTCTTTGGTTGTGTTGCCTTTGTCCACATACCCAAAAAAAAAGGCCAAAGTTGGATGTTTGCGTACTCAAATGCGTCTTTGTAGGCTATGGTTCTCATAAAAAAGGCTATAAGTGCTATCACCCATCTACACAAAAATTCTACATCACCATGGATGTGCCATTTTATGAAGATATGTGCTATTTCTTCCCCAACAGCCCCTCTCTTCAAGGGGAGAACGAGTTTTCTGAAGAGATGTTTGTTGGTGGAGAGTTAAAGAAGAATCAAGACGCAGAAAAAGGGAGTACTAACACCCCAAAATCAACTAGTTGAATTGCCTGAGTCGACTAGTCAAACGAGGAAACTGGCAAAATGGGCAGAAGTGTACTCGACCAGTCAAAGGATAATTTCGACCAGTCGATTCTTGAAGCTGAAGAAGACTCTATTTCGGCTTTCCCCTCATTTGATACTTCAACCCCTGATGCCAAACTTTTTGGTCAAGAAGCTGCATCTCAGGTATGTCTAGTATCTTCACCTACTAACCTTATAAAGTCTATCTCTTCTACATATGTGTTACCTAGTAGAACTACCCGTGGTCAACCAGCAAAAAAGTATGAACCACTGCTAATGTCAAATATCCAGTAACTAACTTTGTGTCACACCATATGTTATTAGAACCTTATGCATCATTTGTGAATCAAATATCCGCTATATCTGTACCTAACAATGTGCATGAGGCTTTGGGAGACTTGAAGTGGGCCAAGGCAATGTAGGAAGAAATGGAGGTGTTAGAAAAGAGTCACACCTGAAAACTTGTACTACTTCCTCGTAGTAAAAAAAAAATTAAAAATTAAAAAAAAAACTATTAGGTATAGATGGATTTTTACTATGAAACATAATGCAGATGGCTTAGTAAGCAGGTATAAGGCGAGGTTGGTGGGGGTTGTCACACCCCGAATTTTAAACACATATAAAATCCGAATATATAATATCATACTTATACATGCGTGAACGTTCAGCCATCAATACAAAATACCTGAAAACTTTTTCATTTTTAACCAAGTACATACTGATGCGCTGAACCTACTATGTCAATATACGTTTTATATTGTTATGGCAATTTAATTCGTAAGCTATTGTATTACATAACTCTATGGAGGGCGAGTATATGTTATTATTGTGGGTTCAGGCATCAATTTGTACTTGGGTTAAAAGGAAAAAGTTTTCAGGTATTTTGTATTGATGGCTGAACGATCGCGCATATATAAGTATGAGATTACATATTGATTTTTATTGTCTTAAAAATCAGGGGCGTGACAGAGATAGAAGGAAAATTTCCGGAAATAGTAAATGGGAATTATGAAAACATTTTCGGAAAACTTCTATTTATACCAAAATGGAAACTTTTTCCGAAAGCCATAACTTCCCCATAAGAACTCCGATTGACGCGTGCCACATGTCCACGAACTCGTATCAACATGTACTACAACTTTCGTGAAGGAAGTTTTCCAAGAATCCCAACGTATAAAAAGTCAAACTTCACACGCCCTCTAAAACTGTAAATTTCGAATAATTATACGTATGAAAACCATTCCACTTCACAAACGACTTACGAATAAAGCATAACAACAATTCTTCGTACAAATAGTCCATTATTAATTACTCAAATAAAATAACGAAAATCCAGGTCATCACAGGGGTGGCTCCCGATTTAGAAGGTAAGAAACAGAGATGAAGGTCTATTGCACATCAATCTAGAGAGGGGTTCACTCAAAATATGGGATTGATAATGATGAGACTTTTGCTTTGGTAGTCAAGAAGAAACTGTTTGGGTGTTTTTGTCACTTGCAGCTAATTTGAACTAGCCACTCTATCAGTTTGATGTTAAAAATGCATTTTTTCATGGGAGTTAACTGAAGAAGTGTACATGAGTCTTCCTCCTAGCTATGCACCAGACACACATAGTGATGTTGTTTGCATATTGAAGAAGTCCTTTCGTGGACTTAAACAATCACCTCAGCCGTGGTTTGGCAGATTCACTCGGTACATGAGACGCTTTGGATACAAGAAGAGCAATTCAGACCACACCTTATTCTTAAAGCACCAAAAAGCAAAGGTAACTATGCTTATTATATATGTGGATGATATGGTGATTACAAAGCATGACTTGGTAGAAATTGAAAGTCTTTGGAAGAAGTTGGCATCTAAATTTGAGATGAAGAATTTGGGAGACTTGGGGATTGAGGTAGCCAGGGGGAGAAATGACATCTTTTTATGTCAGCCAAAGTATGTGTTGGATCTTTTAGCAGAGACATGGATTGGATTGTTGTCTGATTGACACTCCTAAGCAAAATTACAAACTGGCAGAATATTCCAATCAAGTTCCAACTGACAAACCAAGATATCAGAGGTTAGTGGGACATCTGATTTATTTGTCACACACTAGACCTGGTGTTGCTTATGCAGTTAGTGTTGTGAGTCAATTTATGCTCAATCTAAATGAACGACACATGGAGGCAGTGGTAAGAATCTTAAGGTACTTAAAGCCAGCACCAGGAAAAAGTTTAATGACTAAACATCAACATCTTGATGTTAGTGTGCATATAAGTACTTTACCTTTGTGGGAGGAAACCTTATCTGGAGAAGTAAGATGCAAAAGGTTGTTGCAAAGTCAAGTGCTGAAGCTGAATATAGAGGTATGACACATGGAGTATGTGAATATGTAGCTATGAAATTTACTTCGAGATTTAGGTTTTAAGCTTAAGTCAACAATGCAATTGTGCTATGATAACAAAGCAGCTATTAACACATCACATCATCATGTATGACATGACCGAGCAAAGCATGTGAAAGTTGATTGGCACTTCATTAAGGAAAAGCTGGATGCAAAGTTAATCTCCTTTCCTTTTGTTCCAATGGAGGAGCAATTAGCAGATATACTTACCAAAGCTGTATCTAGCAATCTTGTTAATGTAAAATTAGCAAATTTAATATGTTGAGTTTGATTTACATTATTAGTTTCTTGATTGAATTCAAAAAAGGAATATATATATATATATATATATATATATTTATGTGTGTGTGTGTGTATTAAGACATTATTTTTCCTTGATCTTGCCTATTATGTGTGTGTGTGTGTATTAAGACATTATTGTTCCTTGATCTTGCCTATTACGTGTTGCCTCATTCTCCTCCTCCTCCTTTTTTTCTACCAAGTCATCTCTTTTTTCCTCTCCTTCTTCCATGCATTTATATTTTCTTTCCAACACATACTTCTCAATTCTTTGTCTATTTATTTTTCTCTCATATCTATAAATTTTTGTGGTTTCCCCTTTCTGAGTTCATTTTTAGGTCTTACTAATGTGACTTATTCAATTCGCAACCACCTTTATTATAGGCTTAGTAAGAATTTCGCTTATCTTTGATACAGAATCAATTATGGTGTTATAGATAAAATTTGTCCTACAATTTAATTAGACATTTTTATTTCATATTAACAAGTTAAAAAATAAAAAAATTCAAGTTTCTCTATTCTCTATAAATAAGTGTTAGGCCTATAATTACCTAGTAATTATTCCCCTATTTTTACACTTTTGCTTAACCTTTGTTTTTATTCATATATATTTATTGGTTTTTCTTTATCATGCTAGGAAATGAAGGAGAAGATTGGAAATGTCCTAAAAAGTCATATTTAGCACATTTTCCTACTCCAATTAGGGGAAACCGAGCTAAGCAAGGAAGACGAAGTGGCAGCCTAATCAGATGAACTTCAAATGTGCTAAAATTTTACATAGACATTCTAAACATTCTGACTATCATTTCTTATGAAGACTGAATGATTTGGTTCGGAGTGTAAGACTTTCAAAAAATCAGTGCAATTTTCTGTACTAGAAGATGAAAAGCTTCAAAACCGGACCTATACAGATTCTAGTAGAATTTCCACCAAACCACGGTTTACTAAGCCCTAAAATTTTACAAAAATGATCTACCTCATGGATGAACATTTGATATGAAAAAAGCGAAGGCCAATTCCGAATTCTTGAAAGAGATTTAATTGAATGAGAAAATTCGATACAAGTGCGCAAAATGACGAAAATTGTGTCAACCCCTGATTTCAGTCAAGTTGGCTAGCTAAGAACATGTGTGGACAACACAGAATGGTCGTTAACTAGGCTTAGGGACTTTAGGCGTGAAGATGTGGTGTTGGTTGTTTTGAAATTCAAAATTTGAAAGATGACAAGTGGCCTCTCTCCTACATCTTACACATTTGCATGTCTCCCATTTATTTTCTTGCTCTCTTGTACAATAACCCCCCTACCCTTACTTTATCTCCTCCCCCAAAATATTATGGACTTTTAAGTCATTTTTTGTGGATTTAAAGACTAGATCCTCATTTTATGCTTACACCTTTCTCCATTACATCCAACCCTTCATTTTCTTTGATATTCATATGAGCATTTTAATGCGACGTTATTGTTATTTCCTCATATTTACTTAGTTATTTCCTTAAATGAATCTTTCTTGTTTAGGAAAGTTACTATTTTTAGAAAGTTTCCATTTTTAGTAATAGTTTCTATTTTCAGGTCCTTGGAGCAAACAAGCTGGAATAAGCTCAAAAAGGGAAAGAAAAGCTGGAGAACGTTGGAGGGAGCTCAAGGACTGCATAAATGAGCTGAAACGAAGAAATAAAGTTTTCCTGGTCCAACCAGGAAACCCTGTTCAGAAAAGGAAACTTTGTCAAAGCAAGACTCCTGAGCAAACAAGGAAGCATGAGTGGAAAAATAAAGGAAATTGACATTGGAGGAAGATTCCTGGAGGCACTAGGAGACATCATGGCTTGAAGATGACAGGAGGCCCAAGAATCTTCTAGATTAATGTGGATTTTCAGCAAATGAAGAAAGCCCATTAGATTTTGGGTTTGTGACGCATGAGAGATATTTTTGGAGGATTTATATGTGTTTGCCGTGAAATACAAAGAGGAAAAGAAGGAGACAACGTTGAAAATCAGAAATATAATTGAAGATATGCCTTGGAGATTTTCTAGGGAGAGTTTTAAGGGAGGAAATATTCTTGGAGGAGTTAATTGTGTTGTTGCCATAAAATAGTAAAATACCAAGAGGAAAAGAAGGAAGTAACGTGAAAAATCAAGGAGATTGGCGCCACACAAGGAATGATATGCCTTGGAGGAAATCAAGGAAGAGTTTTAAGGAAAGGAGGAGTGTGTGCAACAAATAAAAGATATTCTTGGAGAATTAAAATTGATTTTGCCGTGGAAATAAGGAAGTTAACGTGAAATTCTCAAGAGGAAATCAAGGGTGACGTTGGAGATAAGGTTTGGAGAGTTTTAAGGAAGGGTGAATGCTCAAAACAAGTCTAGGTTCATCCCTACATTCCCTAAAGGAATTTTGGCCGAAAATAAGGAAATAAATCAGATTTAATTCATAGATATTTCGGCAAATATATATTAAGGGATTATAAACTTATTTTGGAGAGTTTTGATTGGATGGATGACACACCAAAGGTGACATGACACTCTATGATTGGTCGAAGCTATGTGGAATTTTCTGAATGCTTGGAGAGCCTTGGTTGTCCCCTATATATACTCCCCTATTCTTGACGTTAAGAGTTCCACACTCCACACACCCCATTATTCAGAAAATTCTCTCCATAACGTCAAGCTCTCTCTCCACCCTCTAGTGCAATCCACGGTTTCAAGCAAGGAAGAAGAAGAAGAAAAAGGAGCCATGAGCATCATCATCCATCCTCCACCTTGAAGACTTGCTTCCAAGATTCAAGCATCCAAACGTCAACCGCCCATCCTCATCTCCATCTCATGGTGTAATTCAACCTCTTTCTTTGTAACCTTGTTTGATTTCGTTGGAATTGTTTCTAGTTGACAATAATATTTGAACAAAGTTTAATTCTGAATTTCTTATGATTGAATGAATTTTCAATTCCTATAATTGTGATTCTAAGTTGCTTTTGTGAGATTGTTCAATTAAATTTGCTTTACAGAAAACTTTTATATGTTTATGTTCTTTGGTGGCCAACTTAGGATATATGCATGTAATCGATGCTAGATTTAAGTTTGTGATTCACCTAATAGTTTTGTAAACTTGAATCAAAAGTAGTAAACGTTTTGGACAAGAATCGAGTTTAATTGAAAAGGATTGCAATTAGATGAACTTTTTCATACTAAGTTGTTCACTTAAGTTGATAGCCTTTCACTATGTGTATTGCATTGAACATGTTATGATTAGCTAGCTTTCTAGACTTTGATTGCATGTTTGATAGGATTGATCTAGGTGCTTTCACTTAGATTAATTAGCAAGGAAAGTAAAAAATGGAAAATCATTTGCTTCAAATGTTTTACATGATCAACTTCTTTCTCATGACTTGGAAGAACAATTGTAGGGTTGAATCGAATTTGATTATGGAATTGGTTTTGATCTTTGTTTCTTATGTTTCATTCTTGTACTTGTGTTTGTATAGTTTTATTTGTTTTAATTCTTTTAATTTTCGAAAACCAAATCTTAAAAACCCCCTTTATTTCGTAAATTTGTATATACTTTATTTTATTTTTGTAAATAATATACTTTGTTTTATTTTAATTCTTTATTTGTCTTACAATGACAGGTGTACCCTCAATCCCCGGAATAGAATGATCCTTATTTACTATATACTAACGATGACATCTTATAGGGTTAAATTATATGCTTGCTTTGAGAGTATCAGATATTCACCCTCCATTCATCACTTTTGGCCTATAAATAGACCCTCCCCTCACTTTGAACGTTTTATCATCTTCCTTCATCAATTTTCATCTTCTTTCTCTCTCTATTTCCTCTCAATTCTTCTTAGTTCCTCATCTTTTAGGTATTTTTGTTTAGCCTTTGTGTAGAGAGAGAGGTATAGTATCTTTGCTTGATAATCAAAATCGGAGATTCTATACCGTTTGATCAATCACACTTGTGAATACATCCAAAAAGCCTTGTTCTTCATCTTCTCTTTGTGTTTGTAGATTTGTATAGTGTTTTGGGTTTGAGAAAACTGAAAATATTATACTTTGAAGCATTACATCTTCTTGTTTTGCATCCAAAAAGCTTGTTTGGGATTGATTCATCTTGGTTTGGTATTGATACACCAAACTAGTGGGTATTATGACTTCTTCTCACAATCTTCTCTTTGCTTTTATGCTATATTATTCTTTTTAGGCATTTACATATAATTCCATGCATAGTGAATAGTTGGGTAAGCCCACTACTAACAAAATCAGCAACTCACACTGATTTTAAACACACTGACTCTCACATTGATTAAAAATCAGTGGGTTTTAACTTATAAATACAAATTTCCATGTGAAATGCCAAAAATAACAAAATTATTATTTGCAAACTAATTTTCATTAATACATACTTCTGTTACAATGAGTTTTCACACTGTTGTCTGTGTGAAAATGGAAATGGCATTGACATATGTATAGAGTGTTACACAGTTATCTGTAAAAATTGCTACTATCTCACGGACACCCATCTGAATATTGGACTGATATAGTGACATGACATGTTTGCATCTCACAAAGATATCAGTTTGTATTATTCTTATTAAGACACATACATATCAATGTGAATTGAGGAATGTCAAAAATGCACTGATACCTGTATGAAGTTTTACACAGTTATCTGTAGAAATTGCTACTATCTCACGGACATTGGTGTAAATATTGGATTGATATGGGGACATGACATGTTTGCATCTCACACATATATCAGTTTCTATTATTGTTGTTAAGACACATATATTAATGTGAATTGAGGACTGTCAAAAAGGCACTGATATAATTAGGAAATTTTACACGGTTATCTGTAGCAATTATTGGTTTCCCACAAATATTTAAGGGAATCATTGATTGACCTATGGAGATGACATGTTTGCAGTTCTTAAGATATCAGTTTGTATTATTCTTGTTAATACACAAAGATATCAGTCTGAATTGAGGAATGTGAAAGGTACACTGATATCTGTATGAACATATACACAGTTATCTGTAGCAACTGCTACTTTCCCATAGATAGCCGTGCAAATCTTTAATTGACAGATGACGTGATATGTTGTTGTTGTTTTCAGCAACAGATTAAACCTTTTTGTGTCTCTTATCTTCTCTCACTCATCATTCTGATATTCTCTTCGTTTTAGTGGATGTTCTCCTTGTTCATTTTGATGGAAGCCCTCCCTCATCATAGTTCCATTCCTATGTTATTTTCAAGAGGTTTGGCTCTACTATATCCATTTCATATTAGAAGAAATCTACCATTTTTATCTCATTTTTGTTATATTTATGAGTTTTATCTTTTTGGATTAAATAGATGTTATACCTCTTCAATGAAAATTTCATTACATGAATTAGTTAATTATTAGTTTTATGTTGTAGAGGATGATGATATATTGCCTTTTCTATTTATAGAATGTTTTTGTTATAAATGCTGGATCAGATATGTATATTCATGTTATAAATGATGCTTGTTATAAATGTTTGATTGTTATAGAATGTGTTTCCAATATATTCAAGATACAGATCTTAGATTGATATTTTTTTTTTCAAAGGTTAATATTTTATTGATGGTTTGTCTCTCTTTGAAAAGTTGAATATTATTTTAACATTTAATTTTTTAGATTATGTATCCATTGAAACCATAGTACCCGTTTAAGAATTTGGTATTGGAATTTGATGCCTCCATGCCTAATTCTTGAATTGTCCAATTTTTGGACAGTTTAGTAATATTATATTATGTATTGCTTATGATATCTATTTGTTGTTATATGTTTCTGAAACTTCCGTCGGCTTGAACCTATGATCCCATTGTGCATATTAAGTTTGTATACATGTGGGATCATAGGCAGAGTGCTGCCGAATTTTTCAAAGACATGTAGCAATGAATAGGTGTCCATATATAATGCAATATATAATATATCATTACTGAATTGGTTAGGATCTACACCTTAGGAATGAAGATATAAGGGGATAGTTAATTCATTCATTAATGTGTGATTTTAATAATTTTCTTATCATGCAGTTGTTGATCACAATTCATATTTGACGAAGATGGACAGGAAATTGGTATTTCTTGATCGGAGAAGATGAATATATTTTGGGCTACAGGCATTTATCAATCGTTCACTCAAGATTTCTCTTTTTGCAGATAAGATCAAATGCCCTTGTAAGGAATATAAGAATCGGTATTATAAAACTGCAATGGTGGTAGAGGAACATATGCATGTTATCGGTATGTGGAATGAATATGTAAAGATGCCCTGGTTGTCACATAGTAAGCAATTACCCCATGGCCGGTCCTGATATGGCCGGTCCCTCAGACACACACCATGACTCTGGTCCAACCCCGGATGCAAGAAAATTCTATGAGCTATTTAGAGATGCTGACATTGATTTTGTCACACCCCAAATTTTGAATAAAGGAATTCAAATTTGAAATGCAAAAACTTAACAAGAACAAGAAAACACTTGGAAAATTTTTCATTTAAATTAAGCAACTAAACAAACCAACATCACCAATGTTAATACCAACTTGTTCTTTAGAGTCATATATTACATTACCATGAGTTTAAAATTAAACTGAACAACAATTCAATAAGTAAACACACACCCACCACTCTCACTACACAGAGGAAGATTAAAACTAAGAGTACCCGTCAAAGGAAAATTCTGGTTTGGTTCGGTTTTGAGCGGTTTTTGACCCCTAAAAACCGAAAACCGATTCGGTTCAGTTCGGTTTTTTTGTTTCGGTTCGGTTTTCTTCGGTGCAGTTTTTTGGGCTTCTGTTCTGCTTTCGGCTCAATTTTTTTCAGTTTTCGATTTCGCAAACCCACCCCTAATTACAGAAAGCTAATAGGTGATCATGTAAGACTGAGTATTATATGATTACAGAAAGCTAACAGGTGATCATGTAAAACTATGAGCACTCTGAATGAGAAGTTGATAGTCTATCCTTTCTCCAGAAGTCCTAGTTGCTTTCATCCTCACAAATCTTACCAATGGATTTTGGGCAAGACGCAAAATCGAGATCAAAAGCTCATTCACAACCACAATGTCATTTTATGTTCACTTTGCCTTTCGATGTCTATATGGCGATGCGTCCCGCATATAGACGGCGGAAGCTAAGTTAGATAGACCGAGCAAGGTAATTCCTTTATTTCAATGTCTATATGGCGGTGCGTCCTGCGTATAGGTAGCAAAAGCAAAGTGAAATAAACCTAATGGTGGGTGGTGTCTCTCCCTCATGCAAATGAGCCTTCATTACACGATACCCATATAAATAGAGGATTCATTGCAAGATAGCCACATAAATAGAGCAAAGATATAAACTACCCTAGAAAAATATATGTCGAAGCTTCAGGGTTGCGTAAGGTAAAAGAGCACCTCTTATGAGGCAATAGCTCCTACGACGTCTGCATAAAAAGCAAAGCAAAGACAAAACCTCACTGCTTCTTGCATGTGCAGCATGGATGACACATTATTCACTCACATAAAAAAAGACTTATCAAAGACTCTTGAAGTAGTGGTGCAGTAAAGTAGTGAATAAATTGGTTAATTACATACTAATAATTATATTCTGGTCACCACGTTGTAAGCAGAAACGAAAAAAATGATAAATGCCTTTGCTTGCCAACACTCATAAGCCATCACGTCTAGCATGCATCAAGAGTTGAACAAGTATAATCAATCCTAAAAAAAGATATGTGAGAGTACTCTTAGAAAACTACATGGGTCGACACTTCTCCAAATTGTACCTACATTTTCCTATCTTGCTAGAGTGAACAAAACTTGAAATGCAAACAGGAGGCAAAAAATAATCAACGGCAGATGACAGTGTTGTGCTCTCCCATGTATATAGAGATGAAAGCCCAAGAGTTTGGAAGGTGTCCAAATCAACTCTAGACCTACTTCGAAGTTCCGGGCTTAATTATCAAATTACATGTCCACAAATTTTAGGGCAACAACAATCAAGCATGTGCAAGGCCTATTTCAGTTCTAAAAGCCCAAGTGTAAAGCATGACATGGTGCCCAAATCAAAGCGATGGATACTTTGTCAAATTGGATGCCTAACCAAAATAAATTTTTATTTGACAGATTCAAAATATATACACATCCATCAAACCTAAAGTCGATGCAAAACCGAAAACTCAAATTCTATGAACTACAATGGTTTGATCGCTTCACACGACATATAGGCAGTTTAGCGACCCATTAGATGAAATCGCAACTCCAAACAGAATTCCTGACTCCATTAGTCAAATTCGGCTGGTCTCAAATGAATCATAAACACCAGTCAAATTCTCCCAACACCAGAAAAATCAAATTCATTCCCAAATTTCACAAATAAAGTCCAAATCAAATTCAAGGGCTTTAAACCTTCTCCCAAGCACAAATTCAAAAATAAATGGGTCATCTACCCATCTAAATCCTAACTACATGTGGTTTGACCCCGCAAAGGGTATGCAAGCAATGTAGAACCAAATTTATCTACATGCAACTGGTTCTAAACACAAAATCGAATTCCTGGTCCACTTAAATCAAATTCGTCCCAAACACTATTCTCATTCTAAAATCAAAACCCTCCAATGTGTCATCCACTCATTGGAACTCTTGAACTACAAGTGGCTTAATCTTTCTCCAAGAGTACGTAGGCAACCCATTCAAATATCCGAATGCAACTGCAAAAACAAACAAACACACATCCCATCAATTGGTTTCTTCATAAATGGAATCAAAGAGTGTTTCCATATAATAAGGGATTGTGATTAAAAGACACATTCTGTCTTGAATGAGTCGAACCCGAAATAATTAAAACTCTGTTCGCTAAATGAATACGAGTAAAATTATGTTGGGTGACATTTTCGCTCATTGTGTGCAATTTTTACTCAACAGCATGAGCATGTTAGATTTGGTCACTTAGACTTAGCAAAAAGGAGGTTAGGTGTGATGCCTCACAACCCTTTTCATGTTCATTACATGTTTATTTACTGCAGGCAGTTCACGTTGCTGCTCAGTATGGGCAAACATCTTTCTTGAACCACATCGTTGCAAAGTATCATGCTGATTTTGATGCACCTGATAATGAGGGCAGGAGTCCTCTTCATTGGTATGAAGCAATTAACGGTGGCATATTGACATAGTTTGCGTTTAAATAGCTATATTGTGGACATCGGTTTTTTAATCTTTGATTCTCAGTGTACACTTGTACTCTAATGAGTAAACTTATTTATTTGTTGGTAGTTTTCTGTACAAGGACACAATCACTGAATACATTGTTGTAGTTGTTATCTTATAGAAAATGATTGATTTACTTATATACATTGTATAATGAAGAAATTTTCTCCATCTCTTTTTTATAAAATGTGGTTAGATTGTTTTATTGGAAAGTTAGTTATTCGTTATTCTAACGGTGGAATATTGACATATCAGGGCTGCATATAAGGGATTTGCAGATACAGTTAGGTTGCTTCTGTTTAGAGATGCAAGCCAAGGGAGGCAAGATAAAGAAGGTATACCAAATGTGCATTTTGGTTTCTACGTAAATATGCTGTAATATTACATGTATGTTGTCAAAATGTTTATAAAATTTGCAGTACACTTTGTGGCTTCTTGGCTTTTTGTTGCATCAATTGGACAGGTTGTATCAACCAAAAAAAGAAAAATGTTCTTTCTTTCACTTTTGTTTTCATAAGAATATGAGATATTGTTTCCTACAAAAAAAGAAAAAAAGAAAAAGAATTGCAATAGGTCTCACTAGCTTGCTCGTGTACAATAGTTTAACTGAATTTCTACTAAAGGAAAGCGGTTAAGCATGTTTAGTAGTAGGTGTTTGGAATATGTAATACAAGACAATGGGGATGGTGAAGCTTCTAGCTAATCTGGTAAAAACAAGAAACGGTTTTGCTGAGTTGGACACTCCAGCTCCTTGTGTGGCTCTACTGAGTGAAAAGCACAGCTCTTTTGGTGCGAGAAAGAAGGGTATGGTGGTGGGAAGATTTTCTATGATGGCTGTGATTTGGTTATTTCGCTGGAAAGCGAGATGAGGTTTTCAGGATGTGATGGTGTAGGACTTGGATGATCTGAGGGAGAGGGTTGAATTTTGTATTTTGTATTTTGATATAAGCTTCAGTTTCTTTGGAGTTCCTGGAGTGTTCCTTTTTTGATATTTGTTCAAATATGATGCTGTTTAATTGCTTAGATTTCTGAGTTGTTTGTTTTGGCTGGCTCATTTAATTATAGATTCCAATTTTGGTGGCTTTCTTATCCTCTGTGCTGTATCTTCTTTCTCTTTCTTAATGAATTTCTTTTTCCCATATAACAATAAGCTAGCCTGGTAAATAGTATTTCATTATAGACATCTGGAATCATATCACACCTTCCCTTACAATCGTGGTGGCTATAACTAAGATTTGGGATGGCTTGAATCAAGTTGGAGCCCAACCTACATTTTGTCCCTACATATTAAATTTTTGCTATCTGAATCTGGACAGAGATGTGCTCAGACACGCTTCAAACTATTTGCTTTTGGGTTGTGTTGGTTGGTTTTAAACAGTTTGGTCAAAAGTCAAATTCGTATATCCATTTCAACTCTAGTTGACCATTGCTTTTACAGGATCCCCCGCCATTGCTTTTAACCATCCATCAGTTAAATCATTTCTTAGATATGCCAAAAAAAGTTAGATCATATCTTTACTTTGTGGTTGTTTCCTAGTTTTAATCCTTGTTTTCTGATGAGTTGTGTAACCTATGCTATTAGGTTGTACCCCTTTGCACTGGGCTGCTTTAAAAGGAAATGTGGAGGCTTGCACTGTGCTTGTTCATGCAGGCACAAAGCAGGAATTAATGGTGAAAGACAATGCTGGTTTCACACCTGTTCAGATTGCATCTGATAAAGGTCATCAGCGTGTCGCTCTTTTCCTCGTACGTAATTCTTACTGATATTGCCCCAGTAGATTTCTCATAACCAAATCTTAACAAGACTTGAAAAGCAGATATCAGAATATGAGGTTTTTCACGTCTGTAGTATGTGGTTGTATTTTGGGAAAAGAAATTTTGATATATCAAATTATCTTTTTGCAAAGGTTGCATAGACTAAAAACTTATTGTTCTCACTTTTCCATCCGGTTATGAGTTGCATTTCTTTTCTTTGCTGAGATCTTTCAGTTTGGTGTATTTTTCATAAGCTTAAGGAAGTCTGGATTTTCATCTACTTTCGGCCACTTAAGCATGCCTGCCCAAATGTTGATTTCCATTCATGATTTAGTTATAACAACAGTTATTATTTGTAATTCCACTTTTGCTTCCTCTTGAGAAAATACAATTTTCTAATGATGTGTAGTTTTCTGCTGTGGAGTAGGAATTCAAAATTTGTAGATATTTCACTTGCGGCTTTTATCTTTGAAAGGGAAAATTGTATTTTACAACAGTTAGTTGACAATTAATTCATAGGAATATTCCAGAAGTACTTTAAATCATAGAAGAGCTTTGAGTGAAGCAAACTAATTTCCTTGAAACATAGAAGTTGAGATAATGACGGGGGGATAGTGGTTGTAATTGTTGGTAATATACTAATCTTAGTTAATGTTGTAGGTTTATTTTGGTACAAATGGAAAGTCAAGAGGAATTAGCCATTAAATTGCAAGAAGTGGATGGATATAGAAGTGTGTCCGGGGTATTTTGCTGATGACAAAAATCAGCTTTGCACAATTAGGCGCCAACTTGCTATTGGAGCACAGTAGACTTGCTATGTAGGAAATACCTCCTTTGTATTCTCTTTTTGATAGTAAAAAAGCTTTTTTAAAGTTAAAGATTAAGATACAGGGGACAAGGCATCTGCCGAAATCTCCAATAGATCTTAGAATAGAATAAATATCAAATTTGCTACAAGGAAACAGAAATATTAGTAAGCTAAATCCCAGCAGCATCTGATCGTTAAAAATGGGCTCAAAAGTCAAAACAACCATCAGTTGTAAACATTTAAGTTGGCCTGGGAATTTTTGAAAATAGTTGAATATAAGTGTATACCTGGCTTCTTTGTTATTTTTTTAATTTTGTTCAAGTCTTTTGCTTTTTTGGTCCATATGGGAGAGTTGCTGTTTTGAGTGGCTGGACTATTTGGATTTTAAACAGTGAAGGTGATTGATTATGTATTTTGTATAAGTGACTTGCTGTCTTTTCTTTCCTCACCTTTTTGTTTAACTCTATGGTTCCTCATGTTTTCAGCTGTATCTGGGTAATTCCGTCATATATACTTTCCTGTATTTCGCTTATGCTCCTCTGGCTAAATACTTCTGAAAACTTTTTGCAGTCTAGCCAGCAGCGGGCTCAAGGAAACCACTGGTTAAAGAGAATTTGTGGTGGGAAGATTGCACATTTTGGTTTTGCTCCTATCTTGTTGTGCACAATAATCAGTCAAACAGTTCTCTTTATGAACTCAGTTCTCGCAGGTATCAAAGATTTTCTGAATTCTGAATTTTCTTTAGATTATTTGCAGATAGATTTATGTTCAGTCGTGGGTCGTCACTGACTTCATACCACTTATGTTAGCTCCTAATCTGACAAAGGTTACTGCTGCTGTTGGTTTCTGGGGATGGGCAGCTATTTCATTTGCAGTGGGTTCGCTCATTATGTTGTACAGGTGCAGTAGGTAATTTTTTTATATCCTTCCTTCTATTCAATACACTCTTAATGGCTATGGTCATATTTCTTTTTAACTTGTTCAAGGGAAAATCTTTTCTGTCCATGGTTTGGTTGAATTTCAACTTGATCCCTGTGTTATCAGTTTGAATTTTTGGTCACTTTATTTTCATGTTCTTTATAGTGGTCAGTAGTGCTTTATTTCTGTTGAATTGTGGTTGAAAGTTGCACGTGAGCTGACATATAGGGCTCTATAAAGTTGCACAAGTCTCTGGGTAAGAGGAAAGATGAAAGAGCCCGTACATGAGCGATATACATGTGATCTTGAATGACAATTTGATGAAATTTGGCAGCAATAACCAGGGTTGAAAACTCTTGAAACAGAGTGACGATAAACCAAATAGGTAAAACAAGGACCAAATTTGAAAGTCGAAAATTTACACGTCTGTTGACTGAACAAATGATTTGGAGAATTAATCCTTTTTTTGTTTCTTTTGTGTTTTTTAACAGCATATAAACTGAACGGTTAAGATGTGAAAATGTATCGAAAAGTGGGTCAAAACTCAAAATCCGTTCCTTAGCTTAGGAACGGACGTCCGCAGCCAAGAAGGGCTGTATATATATATATATATATATATATATATATATATATATATATATATGGAAGTCCAAGTTGGTTACTAATTGTGTAATAATTATGCCAACATTTTTACTTTATTTTATATGGAAAACAACGAGTTCTATACACTATGGATGTTCTCACTCTCTAAAAGACTTGGGAGTTCTTGTTGCATTGTGCCCGTGAGATGAAAGGTGTTTCCTTAGTTAAGTAACTGAGACAACAGGGAGGGGAGAAGAGAGAGGCTTGAGGTCCAATCACATGAAACTAGAGATCTGCAGTTATAAACTGATTAACCAGTTGCATTTGATCTGAAGCAATAAGTTGCAGTTGCTCAATTGTTGATGCGTGTGAACTATACTTATATACTTGATGCCTGATGTTTTTGAGTGGCTTGTCCTGTGAAACCTTGCTTGGTTCTAGACTTCTAGTTAACTGATGCCACATCTCATTGTAGTCAGACAAAAAGTATCATTCTCAAAGGCTGAAGGCCAAAGGTTTGGGAGGTTATTCCCTCTGCACTTAACCCCACAACAACTCTTTTTTGGGATGTCACATCTCTAGTTACCGTGCAGATAGGGTCCCAGGCTTGCAAAGTTGTACTTTAGGGAATAAGTATAGATGTGCTCATATATTAGTACAAAATGCTTCCTTTCTGGTTTGTTACTATAATATCTTTAAAGCTTCTTCTTTTTTTTATTTTATTTTATTTTATTTATTTTTTATTATCTACCATAATGGCGTGCAGTGAAGATCCTGGCTACATCAAAAGAGCAGGGGACTTGGGCAGTCATATAGATACAGAGGTATGCTTCTGTTCTCTGTACTGCGAATTAGAAAAGAAAGTACACTAACTGTCAAGAGTTTTCAACAGCAGGAGTTTCCCCACCCATGTGGGCATACAGTTGAAACTTCAAGAGTATGATGATGAGTTTTTTATATATGATCTGATGATATGCCCTATGTTTTGTTCATGTTCAATCAGAGAAAGCCCGAGGAAAATTATTTACCAAATTATATGAGTCGAATTATGGGGTCTGAGTTTTTGGTGATGAAAGATCCTTCTATTCCGTTCTACCTAAAACACAGACTTCAAAATACAACTCACAAACTTTAATCTCCCCCTACCAAAAAATCAAGGTTCTCTCAGACCGAAGAACATGATATGGAACTGTCCAAGACAAGTCAGTTGCAGTAGGGCAATAACAAACCCATGTATAGTGCAATAAAAAATAGATGATGAAATGATTCCTGATTCAGATTTTAAAAGCTTCATATGTGAGGTGCATCTATTTACCAGCTAAAAAGTTCTGTACTTATAGGTTACATCAGTGTTCTAAAATGTTGTTGCAAATGGTGTTTTGTCGACTGATTCTGTGTAACTCAGCTCACTAATGGCACACTGACAATTTCAGGATCCTCTGTTGAATATTGATTTGAACAATTCATCTGTATGGATGGGAAATTGGTCTCAACTTTGTCCTACTTGCAAGGTGAACTTAATGTCCTATTTCTCCTATTTCTTTGTAAGATGATACTAAAGATAACAAAATTACTGGATATTTGATCATGAAGCATATGATTATTGTGATGTTGCGGTAAACTGATATCTTGTACTCTCAAATGCTTGTGTTTCAGATAATCAGACCTGTTCGCTCCAAACACTGCCCCACATGTAATCGATGTGTAGAACAGTTTGACCATCATTGTCCCTGGATATCTAATTGTGTTGGCAAGGTAAGTTTATTTACTTGAGCATTACTTGTGCTAAGACTAATATGTGTTAGTCCAATCTTCAAGGAAAATAATAGCAGATCCCATACTTTAATTTGAGGATTGATGCTTTTGGGGTAGAGTGGAGTTTGGACACATTTGTATTCTGAAGTCATTGGGTGGTCAAGAAGCCTTGAATGCAAGACGGAGTGGTCTTGCAGACCATTCTTAATTTATGAATTCCAGTGAGGAAAAATGGGGACCTTGGTGATTTTAGATGTGTGAAGTGGTCATTGTCCCATATGTGTGGAATGTGCGGTGGGAATGTATAGGTGAACTCTGGGCGGTTTTAAGTTTAGGATTTTTGAATCTAGTGGTGGTCATGGATCTCTCTGAAGTTCTGACTTGGGTTCCAAACTTTCTGCTTCTGATTATGCGTTGCAGGACAACGACGCTGAAAATAATGCATAGGATTGTGGCCTTGCATGATTTTTGAGCTCTCACAGTCTTTCACGATCTTTGAGCTCCTACACATTTCTATATTATTTTGGACTGGAACATGAGCCAACCACCTCAATGAGCAAATTAAATATCATGTTATAGGAATTTAGGATATGGAGGGTGGAAGTGGGACTGGAAACCTGGGGCCCAGCATTGATATTTGAATTATTGCACCAGCAAAGCAGAGAGAGAGAGAGAGAGGGTAGTTCATTATTGTAAGAATTTCATTTTTGGTTCAAAGACCAGGATTGAGGAATTGGATTAGAATCCCATCAGTTATAGACACTCGTAGACTAAACTGCGTAAGCATAAGCAATTTAAGTAGAGACTAGAGTTTGGATGACAGTAAAGATCTTTTGGGGAAGAATTGAGGTGAGGTACGTTTTACTCTACTAAGTTAAGTCACATTGATCATATGGTTTTCCCAAGGCTTTGTTTCAGGTATGTAGGGGCATTTTGAAAAGGTTGACCTGAGAACAATTGTGGCATTTTAGGAGATAGAGTGATAAATTACGGGGGGGAACTGCCCAATACAGCGTGAATCAACACTAGCTTTACTCTTGGTAAAAAAAGCCTTTGTCCAACATTGAAGCCACTTCTCCACCGTTTCGTCACACCGGATTCCAGAATTCAATAGCTCTAGGGTTCCCTCCTGGAGGAAGACCCAAATTCTTCATCAGCCATGCACTGACCTTGCAAACCCCAATAGTCTAGAAGCCTTGCAATTTTGTCTTCCTAAACAAGAAGCGGAAGTAGAAGAATTAGCTCCACTTCTCCACCGTTTATCACACACCGGATTCCAGAATTCAATAGCTCTAAGGTTCCCTCCTAGAGGAAGACCCAAATTCTTCATCAGCCATGTATGACCTTGCAAACCCCAATAGTCTAGAAGCCTTGCAATTTTGTCTTCCTAAACAAGAAGCGGAAGTAGAAGAATTAGCTCCATCTTTGGTAACGGGAGTGGGGAGGTTTCTGTTATAGGCGTTGGCTTTATCTTTATGGTATTGTTGGTGATCCAAGGGTAAGTGCTTATAACTTTTTAGGACCCACTAGTGGAAAACGATTAGAAGAGATAAGAAGGTTGGAAGAAATCATTTCATTTGAGGAAAGGATTACTGTAGTTCAACCTGTTATCGGCATGTTGCCAATTAACTATCTTTCACACTTATTAATGTTTGAAAAACTATTAAGGATGTTTATGTTGAAAGTTATTGAGGAAGTTGATCTGGATGTAGTGTCTACTGTGAAAGATAGAGGAAGTATTTCTTCAGAAACTTGGTTATGGAGGTTTCCATAAGGGAGAGAGATTCCTTATGGCTATCATAAATAAAAAATATGGACTGGTATGCTGTTATTTGCGATATTGTGTGAAACTTCAAGGTTTCTGGAGGGAAGGGTGGAGATCTATGGAGTTGTAGTGTGTGTTGGCTGTGTTTTGGGGCAATACAAGCAGTCAAATGATATCTGACAATAATATGGGGGTTAGGGTTCCAAATTCAAGGCTGAGGGACATTTGTTTTTCTGTTTTTTGTTATTCTTGCAGATTGAAGGGATTTTGTTTAATAGGCAATTGTCATTGTCATGCAATTTTTGGAGTTCTTCAATATCTAATAAAACTCTTCTTCTATTCTTATAAAAAAAAAAAAAAACCCTGGAAGATCTGTCTTGGCCCTTTATGTTATCCTTTCCTTTGTTTGCACCAGCTTCACTAGCTCACTATTATCTTCTTGCAGAGAAACAAGCGAGATTTCTTTATTTTGATCTGCATGGGAACATTGACATCAACCATTTCTGCTGCTGTCACAGTTCAAAGTATGTTGTATCAGACAAGCTGATGCCACCGTTACAAATTCTCTGATAAATTTTCTTTATACCAAATTGAACTACATGACAGTTGTTTACCCTTGTTTTTTCATGATCGTCAGGGATTTGGACTGCAGTGCCAGCATGGCAAACAGAAGAAATATGGATTCATCATGTGATAGTTCAATATCCAAGTCTTGTTGCATTTCTGTGTATTGACATTATTATTATGATTTCTACTACGACTCTGACAACGGCACAAGCATCTCAGGTAACAGACACAATCCTTTATGTCCTTTGGCTTAAGCTTACTACAGCAATATTCTTGCACCTCACCCAAAACAAAGAGTACTGAAGTACATATAATTAGATGAAACACCTGGTCTTACTTTTCTGTCTAAATGGTTTAATTATATGCTGTTGCATTCAAGTATGCAATTCACCCCAGACAGTCCAGTAATCTGGCAGCTCTATCATTTTTCTCACATCCTTCTTTTCTTCTCGGGTTTTTTTTTTTTTTCTCCTATGGGGTAAAAGAGGAAGGCAAGGGAAAGATTGCCCTAGTACCTGATTTCTGGGAATCTTGAATACAATTTAGGGGATGAATTACATCCCAGACCCTGATTACCAGGTAAACCGTAAAAGATGCCCAGAGGATGTAAACTGGTACATAATCTTGCCTTCCTAGACTCAAATTATACCTCGTGGTAAAGGACTAGGCAGAATAATGTACAAAGAATGCCGGAGCAAATACCAATGGATTATAACGTTTTGAGGAGCAGGATTTGATGAGTTAGATTTTCACATTTGAAATACAAATTTATTACGTAGAGAAGGGTAATGTGAACCTTCGCTATAAAAAAGGTTAATATGAGAAAACTAAAGAAAATAAGGGTAATGAATAGTTAACTGTGGACACCTATGGGATGTACATAGTTAAATAATAGAATTATCATTTTTTTTTACGAAGGCTAGATTATGTGTTGGGGGTAATTTCTGTTGGAAGTCAAGCTACTCATATTTTGGAATTGTGTCCCCTTAAAGTCGCAATGTGTTTTGAAGCCTTCATATATCTTTGTAGAATTATTCATTTGTGAACTCCTTCAAGGTAATGGGTATATTTTATATAATGCAATGTTCATGTCTTCTAAGCAGATAGCTCGAAATATCACAACTAATGAACTGGCAAATGCTATTCGTTATGGGTATCTCCGTGTCCAGATGGGCGGTTTCGAAACCCATATAATCATGGGTGCCGTAAGAACTGTGCAGATTTTTTCATTCAGGGCTATACAGACGATGATGAAATTGCCTGGCCTCCATTGCAGCAGGTTGCCAGTTAAAATATGCAGACTTATGTGAGTACTTTGATCAAGGCTGATGCGATATAGGTACCCAAATCAGATACATAAATACCTGGTCATTTACCGGTTCTAATCCATTATTGCTACCCAGATGTACAATTGAATCAATGAAATGGAAAAAAAGAAAAAAAAATGAAATTCATTATTCTGTGATTGTGTTCTTTCTCATATTTAAAGAAGTCTTCATTTGAATCCTTTACAATTAACAAACGCAAAATATGGACCTTTCAGACAGTTTCACATGGTGATATAACAATTGCAAGATTAATGCAATAATCTGTCTGCAGCCAGCTGACTGCTGTATGAGATCTTTTTACTTTTCTATTTTGTTTTTCTGTGGAATCTGTATCGAATACACACCGGCGCATCGTACGTTTTTGGTAGAATTGGATTTCAAGGGTATTATCTGCTTTCATAATGCTGATACTTGTGCTCTGTTATAATTCCATTGCAAATCTTGGCATTGCGTCACTAGTTTACTGGTGTTATTTTTTTTTTTGGATAGATGGGGACCCAAAGGGCCCAGAGGGAAAAAGAAGAAACAATAATACACAATCAGCCAATGGCTGTTGCAACTATCCTATATCCAAGGACTTCACACAAGTCATCTAACACAAGGTTAGTAAACTGTGGAGGTGGTTGCTCAAAGTAGATAGCACCAATCTCAGCAGATAGATTGCATCTTGAAAGGGCATCCGCAACCATATTAACTTCTTGAAACACATGGCTTATCACACACTCGGAGAAGCTACTTTGTAGATGAAGACAGAAGTTGATAACCGTCTTCAAAGAATGTATATCATCAACTCCATTATTCATTAGACTAACCAATATTTTAGAATCACATTCTACGATCACTTTGTCCATCCCAAGATTAGCAGCCATTTGTAAACCCAATAACATGCCCCATGTCTCGGCTTCCAAAACCTGACCTTGCCCCATATGAGCAGCAAATCCATGTATCCATTACCATGCTGATCTCTAAGAACCCCTCCAGCTCCTAATTTCCCATTTAAATTAGCTCTAGCACCATTGACATTCAATTTGACCCATCCATTACTAGGTTTAAGCCACTTTAAAGCCACACTGGGTTAATAGGGAATTGCAATCCTTCTTCAAAAACATTTTTATTCCTCTATTTCCAAATATACCAACAAGTGAAGGTAAATAGGACATTCCAATTCATTCCACCGTAACACTTCATTGTGCAATAACCATTAGCAGCTAGCCATCCTGCCCAATCAATTTGCATAGCTCTTCTAATACTGTCAAAACAGTTGATCTCCTGCCAAATTTTGTTTACTCTAGGGCAATCTCTTAGCAAGTGCAATAAGGATTCAAAATGAGTACGACATATAGGACAAGAATTATCACTTGTGAGCCTTCTCTTCATCGTTATTGTATGACATATTTACTGGTGTTATTGTATGCTGCGCCAAGTGTGGTTTTCCAAATCACATCGTATTTCTCATAATGGAACACTCTCATTGCATCACATTGCTGGTTATAGGTTTTTGTATTTCTATGTTTAGGGCTTGTTTGGGGGCAATTTTCTCAAAAAACAAATGAAGCATACTAAGAAATCATATGGGAGAACATCTTTAACCTCTAACAACCCTTTTTGCATATTTACTTAGGGGAGAACAACTGTAACAGGCGATAGCTTTTGTTTATGTGAAAGCACTTGTAGCACTACAAAACCAAACTCGTTACATTAGTTTCTGAGTTAAGCTGACAACATCATTGCTATTGGGTTCACTGCAATCATGCATAAGTGGGCAGATCTAAAATGTTTAAATGAAAGTATCTGAAGACCACGACAACATTAACCCAAGTTCTCTGGTCTCAACAATTTAATCTATTTAAACAGAAAGTGAGATCAAGAAAGTGGCTTTCACTGCAAGGTATTCTAAGTCCGCCGTTACCCGTTGGAGGGTCAAAACCGAATTCTTCTGCAGCCTGATTCAACAAGTCTTGGAACAAAGGGTGGTTCAAGTAGGATATCGGAATCACAAACCGCTTCTGCTCCTTGTCTTCCTCTCCGACATAAACCGCAAAATAGCCTTTCGGAACATCCAATGCTGCCATTGATGTTGGTTCTGAATAAGATGAGATGGAATGAGACCTGCTTTTATGTCTCCGGATAATTTGCCTAGCATGAATGACCATGTCTGTCACACGAATGCCCATTGTCTACTGGATGCACAATTTGAGAAATGGGGAGCTTTCCTGATGGACTTGGTCTAATGGGTTGTCTAACTAGTGTGTTTATAAAGGGAAGAGCAGCACAGAATTTTTCGCACTAGTCTCCAACTTGTACTGTGTCATCTACATCATAGAATTTATTGAGTTCTGGCACTTGATGACATGAAAAGTCTATGGGGTACTTCCGTTAGAAGATGGCGTGTGTTCAAATGATTGTAAAGAGAATCTTTTAACGATCTTCTCTAAGTGTGTTTTCGAGTTTAGAGTTTAACTTTTAACTTGAACTTAAACAACGGAGTTCTCGACATAAACACAAAACTAACCTTTTAGGCTTTTACAATAAACTTGTTAATGTTAGTGTGAGTCATCGTTCCCTATTAGGAATAGACTACAAGAGAATATATTGTTGTAATTACTTACCTTGTATATGTTGTGTAGTACGGTTGTAGTACGATTGTAATCTATTTATATACACCACAGAATGGGTGTGATGATATATCAGAAAATTCATTCTCTGAATCTCGTGATATTTGACTTGGTATCAGAGCAAAGATCAGAGAGGACTTTGTCTCTTTAGCTGTCCAATTTTTCCTCAATCCGAAGAGTTGATACAAAACCAAACCCCTAGGGTTGTTTTTTGTCGTTCTCTGAGTCTGGTCTTCGTCTCTTTTGAGGGACCGACCTCTGTCAAACCAAGCTTCAGGTCTTCGTCTTCTTTGAAGGACCGATCTCTTCATCACTCGTCCAACTTCAAGCTTCAGATCTTCGTCTTCTTTGAAGGACCGATCTCCTCATCACTTGTCCAGCTTCAGTCGAAGACCCAGATCGACTTCGGACCGATCTCCTAATTCATTCTCCGAAGACGCCGTCGTTTCCAGATCGCTCAGTTTCCGGTGCTGCTCTAGATCTCCAATTTTCGGCGCTCTTCCAGTTTCCGGCAGCCAGCGAACCTCTCCAGTTTCCGGCGCTCCTACTTCTGTTTGGCCCGGACCCTTGCCGCGCTGTTCACACCAGTTTGCGGCGTCACCCGCATCTGTCTCGACCCGCTTCAGTGAGTCCACCCAGTGAGTCAACTCGCCTACATCAGTGAGCCCACTCGTCTCAACTCGGTCAACCGACTCAGCCCACACACCCAGTTTAGTCAACCAGGTTCCAAAAAAAAAAAAAAAAACTGTTCCTATTTGTTTATTTCCGCTGCTACTTTGGGATTTGTATATTTTCTATTGTATTATTGCAATGGGTGGTGATGACAGTGAAAGTCAGGGTTCTAAGAGGCCACTGAGATACAGAAGGTTAAGGTCTCTGTCAAGAGCTCAGAAGGTGGTTCTTTCGGAGGTAACCAAACTCACTGGTACCAATTTCCGAACATGGAAGAAGATTAGGTCAGTTTATCTCCGTGGAATACACAAAATGGGGTATGTGACTGGAACAATCAAGGCTCCCAGTGAAGATGATGTGGATGCCTATGCTAAATGGGCAGATGATGATGGGCTGGTAATGTCAATTCTATTTCGAGCCATGACTGATGATGTGCTACAGATGGTGGAGGAATGTGAAACTGCTGAGGCAATATGGAAGACATTGGGGGATTTGTATACCAACGAGTCTGATTTTATACAGGTTCATGAATGATGTGTAAATCTGCTAGTATGCACAGAATGGGCAACCAATAGCTGTGTATTTTCACCAAGCTAAAGATGTATGGGCTGAAATTGGATCAGAAGCGTCCTTGCAAAATCAAGAATCAGGGAAGATTTGGTGTGGTACCAGAAGGAGAAGGAGCTAGGAAGGGTTCATGTATTCCTGAAGGGCTTGATGAGAAGCATAGCAGTGCCAAGGGAGAATTGCTCAGAATGACAGACCCTCCTAGTTTGACCACAGCCTTTACATACATCCGCAAGGATGAGTCTCAACAGGAAAGTGTCAAACATGCACAGGTTGAAGTATCTAGCCTAGCCATTCAGGCCAAGTCACAGACACCTTTCCTCCAGCAGCAGAGTTCAGCCCCACTTCATCAGCAAGGTTTCCCACAAGGCTTCACCAACCGCCCTCGTCCTCAGTGTTCTTATTGCAATGACCTTGGGCATGTTCGGGAGACTTGTTGGAAGTTGAACCCACATCTTAAACCTAAAAAGCAAGGTTATAGTCCTAAGGCGAAAGCAGCTGCTGTTCAATTGGTCCAAGAACCGGATTTCTATGGAGTAGTTGGCCAGGATCATCATACAGCAGGTGGAGTTACTCCTACAGCCTCTATAGCTGGTCGAGGTAAAATTGGTATGGCGTTAAAGGTTTCTACTTTTGTTGTGATACATGGATTATTGATTCTGGTGCCTCCGATCATATGACTTATGACAAATCATATTTTACTGAATTGTCTTCCCCACCAGTGTCCTATGTAACCAATGCCAATGGGAAGCATTTCCTGTGTTAGGGTCAGGATCAGTTCGTATTACCTACCTTAGAACTTCATAATGTGTTATATGTGCCTGACTTGTCCCACCATTTGATATCTGTTCCCCAGTTAAATACTGAGTCTAAATGCTCCGTAACCTTTTTTCCTATGTATGTGATTTTTCAGGATCTTCTCACCAGGGAGATAATTGGTCGGGGGTATCTGAGGGGCAGGTTTTTCCATCTGGATCAAACATACGCAGAGAGAAACCAGGAGCACAGTCCCCCGCGCCGCTTTGACTTCGAGTTCTGATAAGCTAAGTGAAATTTGGTTGTGGCATCGCCGTTTAGGGCATCCCTCTTTTAGTCTTATGAGAAAAACCATGCCTACTTTGTTTTATTGGTGTGGATGAGTCTAGTTTACATTGTGAAACATGTGTTTTGGCCAAGAGTCATCGTGCTACTTATTTTCCTAGTATTTCTAATAAAAGTGTTGCTCCTTTTGAGTTGATTCATTCTGATGTTTGGGGGCCATCTAGAGAACCCACTGGTGTCGGGTATGAGATACTTTGTGTTGTTTATTGATGATTGTACGAGATTGTCGTGGGTTTGCTCTGCTAAAAACCAAAGATGAAGTCTTTCCAGCTTTTCAAACTTTTCGTACTCTTGTTCAAATACAATACCATAGCACCATTAAAGTCCTTCGTTCTGACAACGGGGGGGGGAATATGTTAATCATGTTTTCCAAGAGTTTTTTACAACCAATGGGATTGTTCACCAAACTACATGTCCACAAACACCAGAACAAAATGGAGTGTCTGAAAGGAAAAACCGTCATTTACTTGATATGGCTCGTGCCATTCTCTTTAGTGCTCATATGCCTAAGTATCTTTGGGGCGATGCTATACAGGCTTCCTCCCATCTTATTAATCGTCTTCCATCTAGCGTCCTTCAGGAAAATTCCATTTGAGGTTCTTGCATCTCATGTCTCCTTACCTTCCTTTCATAATCTTCCAGCTCGTGTCTTTGGTTGTGTTGCCTTTGTCCATGTTCCTAAAAACCAGAGGTCTAAGTTGGATGCTCGGGCGCTTAAGTGTGTCTTTGTTGGCTATGGAGGGAATCAGAAGGGATACAAGTGCTATCATCCACCTACCAGGAAGTACTATGTCACTATGGATGTTACCTTCTTTGAAGATATGAGTTATTTTTCCTCCACTTCAGATACAGCTCTTCAGGGGGAGAATTCATATTTTGAAGAGCTATATCATGGAGAGGGGGGAGCAAACAGAAAGAAGAGGAAGAAGTCACACAGGCAGGAGGTATTTTGACGGATCCAGTTGAGACCATCAGCCCGCCACCTCTTGAAGCAGTAGATCCAAGCATCCAGGCACCAGTTCCTATGGCTGAAAATGAAGTTGAAGACACGACTGCCCCTCCTGCCATTGCTTCTACCCCTGACCCACAGCTTCCTGGTACGGAAGATCACTCATTTAAGGTATGTCCACCCACTAGTACTAGTAGTAGTGAGTCTAGTGTTGAGCAATATGTGTTACCAAATAGGACCACTCGGGGTCAATCAGGCAAAAGATATGAACCTACTCTTACTGCCAAATCAAAATACCCAGTAGCTAACTATATGTCCACTAGGAGATTGTCTAAGTCATATGAATCATTTGTGAATCAAATATCTGTTGTATCAGTACCTAACAAAGTGCAGGAGCGTTGGGGGATCCAAAGTGGAGGAAGGCAATGGAGGAAGAGATGGAGGCGTTGCAGAAGAACAATACTTGGCAACTTGTGCCTCCACCACAAGGCAAGAAGGCTGTAGGTTGTCGTTGGGTGTTTACTGTGAAACATAATGCAGATGGATAAGTGAATCGGTACAAAGCACGCCTTGTAGCAAAGGGGTTTTACTCAGACATATGGTATAGACTATGATGAAACATTTGCCCTGTCGCCAAGATGAACACTATTCGTTCTGCTCTCATTTGCTGCTAGTTTAAACTGGCCACTCCGACAGTTTGATGTCAAGAATGCATTTCTTCATGGAGAGTTAGCCAAGGAAGTGTACATGAGCCTTCCACATGGGGTATGTAGTTGCTTTCCTGGTGATTTTGTCTGTAATTGAGAAAATCTCTGTATGGTCTCAAACAGTCACCACGTGCTTGGTTTGGAAGATTTTCACAGTTTATGCGGAAGGTTGGTTACAGGCAGCAACTCAGACCATACTTGTTTCTCAAGCATCAACAAGGGAAGGTAACAGCTAATTATTTATGTGGATGATATGGTAATCACTGGTAATGATACAGTTGAGATGGATAGACTGCAGAGACAGCTAGCCTCTGAGTTTGAGATGAAGGACTTGGGTGAGCTTAAGTACTTCTTAGGAATTGAGGTAGCCAGGGGGAGAGAAGGAATCTATCTGTGCCAGAGGAGTAATGTTCTTGATTTGCTGACAGAGACAGGTTTGTTGGATTGCAGACCTATTGACACTCCTATTGAGCAAGAACCATTGTTTAGCTGAGTACCCAGATCAGGTACCTACTGATCGAGCTCGCTATCAGAGGTTAGTTGGGCGCTTGATTTATTAGGCTCATACTAGACCAGACGTTGCATATGCAGTGAGTGTGGTGAGTCAGTTCATGCATAATCTGAGTGAGAGTCACATGGATGCGGTTATGAGGATTCTGAAGTACTTAAAGTCAGCTCCAGGAAGGGGAATACTTTTTTCTAAACATAACAACATTCTTGAGGTTTGTGGCTTCACAGGTGAAGATTGGGCTGGAAATATCACAGACAGGAGGTCGACATCAGGTTACTTTACCTTTGTGGGAGGTAATCTGGTTACATGGAAGAGTAAGAAACAGAAAGTTGTGGCACGTTCTAGTGCTGAGGCCGAGTATAGAGGTATGGCTCACGGAGTGTGTGAATTATTGTGGCTGAGAAATCTGTTACGTGATCTGGGTTTCAACTCAAAATTCCATGCAGTTGTATTGTGATAACAAGGCAGCTATTGACATATCACAAATCCGGTACAGCATGATCGTACTAAACACGTGGAGGTTGATCGTCACTTTATAAAGGAGAAGTTAGATGCCAAAATTATTACTTTCCTTTTGTTCCAACTGAAGAGCAACTTGCAGATGTACTTACCAAAGGAGTTTCCAGGAAGGCGTTTATGACCCACTTAGCAAGTTGGGCATGGTTGATGTATATGCGCCAACTTGAGGGGGAGTGTTAGTGGAGTCATCGTTTCCTATTAGGAATAGACTACAAGAGAATATATTGTTGTAATTACTTACCTTGTATATGTTGTGTAGTACGGTTGTAGTACGATTGTAATCTATTTATATACACCACAGAATGGGTGTGATGATATATCAGAAAATTCATTCTCTGAATCTCGTGATATTTGACTGTTAAGGCCAAAAGGTCAGAAACAATACCTGAACGGCTGAACTACTACAACTATCATAACAGTCTCAGAACCATGCAAATCGTCCAACGCTTTAATCAGTAGTTCAAGAATGGAGAAACACTATCTGGTGTTTTCTCCGTTATCAGACACCGTTAGTCTCTACTGATATAAGCCAAGTTGGAACGAAGGCCCCACGCAGAACCTGGCTGATGGATCGCCCACTGGTTTTCCAGAGATAGAAAGAAAGAAAACCACCTGGATTGGATTCTCTGTCCAAAGTATGTATCGATCAAGTGCATGGCGGCACATGTTGCTCATGAGGTCATTGGCTGAATCAGTAGTAATTGCATCAAAGGCCTCTTCAGTTATGATGGATCTGGGGAACCACATACTGCTGCATGTGTGAGTGAAGTCACACATTAATCATAGAAATGGTAGAAGAGATCAAGTACTGACAGTAGTTCATGTGACCTTGAAGTTCTTGCCCATTTCGAAATGGGCAACAGCCGCAACTACTATTTTACTGCAGATAGCAGATAGCAGATAGCATCATATATAGCGTTACATATGCTCGGGTCCAAGGCTTCAAGCCCCGAAAGTAAAAGTTATTGCCAAAGGCACATGCAGCATAAAATCAGGGTTTCAACCTGGCAAGTGAGGCTAAAGGTGCCCAAGTCTAAGTTCACACTCATGCAAGCAAGCGAGGCTAATGATGTCCATATTTAGTGAGAGTGTGAGACTAACGGTATCCATGTATAGTGAGGCTAACAATACCCATGTTAAGTAAGGCTAACGGTGCCTTCTCAAGTAAAGCTAAGTACACCTGAAAGATGATGTATTCCAATCTTGTGGGAAGCAATCCTGGAATTTTCTCCCCACAGAGAAAAAATTTGACCGAAACGATGGCTACCACCCAAAACTGTGGACTATACTGCGCACATAGTTTTTCACTCAAAATCGTACATTCTTATTTTATTACCAAAATCTTCACACATCCAAAATATTATTTTTAAGTAATTCTAAAACTGATGGAACTCAAAAATCTCGACCCGATCAATTTTTACTATTTTTCGGAGTTGGGAAAATGAGAAAATCATAAAACAGAATCATGTCGATATATTTGCAGTTTGGAGCAGCTTCTAAAAATCTTGTTTACCAATGGTGGATTATAGCACAGAAGAATTAACATAAAAAAAAAAAAAAAAAAAAGGTGTAGACAAGGTTTGACATGACATGCAATTAAATCTAAAAATCTAAACTAAAGCCTTGATCTATTAGATGCTACATGACTTGACAATCAAACTTGTATATTCATCTAAACCGTAATTGGTGTACATCAATATTAACCAATAAAAAGAGCTTACCACGACAATCTCAACTTTCTATTCCCTATCTTCATCTTTCTCTTCTACAATAAAAACAGAAATTCTTCGTGGTAATAATTCAAATTGATGAAATACTCATGTTGTATTTAGAGGAATTGAATCATTATCCAATTGCCCCAAAAATTCTTATGTTTATTTTGTGTGTCATATAGTAGTGATAATATTGTCAAAACAAATGTACGTAAGAAATCTTTCATTATTGTGAACTTTGGATGGTGGCATGAGAATGAGAATGACAGAGGAGTATAGTATATAGTTCCGACGAACTTAAGGATTTTTTCAATTTTTTTTTTAATTTACCCCAATATATCAGTCAATGAATCAACTTTAAAAAAAAAAAAGATATGTGTAAGCACTCCATCGAATATCTTTTGCTAGCAAAACCTAGGGTTTTGAGTATAGAGAGCGACGGCGATGGCTTGCTCCTCATCGTTGGTCTAGTAGAGGCACGATCTATCGTCATCGAGCGAGTTTCAAAGGTGAGGCAGGAGAAGTAGGTTTTGCGGCTTGGAGCGGGTTTCTTTTTTGCGGTTTGGAGCAGGTGTTGCAAAGGAGCAGCTGGCGAATTTGCAGCGGCGATTGAACTAGGTGCGGTATGTGTAGCAGCGGTGAGCGAGGATTGGCTGGATAGGAGGCCTCTGTTGTTGGGCGGCAGTTGGTTTTGAGATCGGAGATCCTAATCGGTCTCTCAAATTTGGCCGTTTGGGTTTCAATTTTGTTGTTCTTCTCTCCCAGTTCTAGCACCAATCGGGTTGCTGCTGGTTTGTGTTCGGTTGCTAAGAGGAGGTGGTGCTGATGCTGCGTTGGAGGGGACGTCCGCTAGAATCTGTGGCGGCGGCGGTGATGATTGGCAGAGGTAGATTAAAGTCTGCTATGGTGTTGTTTTTGGTACCCTTGTGCCTGGGACAAAGTCTTTTGGGCTTGGTCTCAGTCTCTAGGCTAGCTAGTTTGGTTTGTTAAGAGGTACGACCCTTTTACAGGGCAGGAGCCTATAGATGTCTAGTTGTTTTATTTGCATCTATGTCTATGCTTGTAAGAATGTCTCTATGAGTCTTGTGGAAATACTTAGCTTTAGTGTATCACAATTGTGTGCTCGGGGTTTAAGGTTAGGTAGAATAGATGCAGGCAGGTATTGTTATTTGGCATAGACTACTCTGAGCAGAAATGTATTATTAGAGTAGTCTTCTGTACTATTCTTAATCTATGAACCGGGACATACTACTAGTATGTTTCCATAAGGGCAATGATATAGGGCCTCAATGAGGCCTAAGATTTGTGGCCTCAAATCCTAGGTGTCATGCCATGGTAAGTAAATAAAAATTTATTTTCAATTCATAATAGATATCTTGCCACATCATACTATTTCAACACCAACTTTACCCTTTTACGTTTCCTTTTAGATGTTAGGAGGTGAATCAATTACATTAATGAATTTAATTAGGTGAAAAAAAATATCAGCTATTAATTGTATATTAATTTAAGGGATATGTCTACAGATTCTTGATCAATATTTTCTTCATTTAATTAAATTTTTTTCCTTTAATTTTTCTTCTCAAATGGCATTAATATATTGAATTATGTGTCAAGAAATAGACGTTAACTTTCTTTCCAAATATTGATTAATTTCATCCACAAAAATAGCATTAGTAAATTGAATTTGGGAAATACTTAGTCTAAATTAAAAGGTAAGAAAAAATTACACGTTAGCAACCATTAATTAACATCTACAATCTAAATATAAGGGAAAGACAAACAAAAAATAATAAATTCAGATCTAACTTTTAAACCCTAGCTATATAAAGAGAAAACAATGAACAAAATAATAAATACAATTATATGAATATGTATTTTTCACATTATATTTTCAAAATTTGCAGGAATCCAACAAAAGTTGAATTCATATACATGTGTTATACAAATCTGTTAATCGAATGTAAGTGCAAATCTATTGACTAAATTTCATGAAATTTTTTCTACTCTTGATTGAAGAAAAAAAATTGTTATTTAAATCTAAGCATGAGTGTAATGAAAAAGAAATGAAAGAAAGCCATTTTTTTTTTAGAAGAAAGCAAAAATAATTTTTGAGGTAGAAAACCAAAATAATTTAGAGTCATTAGATTTTGGAAGGATAAGATGGTCTTTTTCTCAAGAATTACATGACATGATTTGACAAATAGGTGATTTGTGTAGATGACATGGCATGACACCTAGCATTGAGGCCACAAATCATTTTCCGTTTCCATAATTCAAAAAAAAAAAAAAATGAATCAACTTTTTAATTTACCCCTATATATCAGTAATAAAATCAAGCATATATTTTGTTAAATTTTTACAGCCCCAGGCACAATGAGAATTAATGTATAAAGATGCAAAATAATATTGGATGCATATCAGGTACGAGGAGCAACTGTAGTTTCAATTATGTACATCAAACTGTGCATAAAAAGTGTGATTGGCCTAAAGCATATGACTGCTTCTGTTGAAAGAAGTGATAATTGAATGACAATGGCTTCATGAAAATCAATAGCGACTAGCTGTTGATGCATGAAATGTATGGGTTGATGGCTATTCTGACAGGGCCGCTTAACCTAACATACAGCCAGGGCATCCAATTCGGAACCTGCGAACAGATGATACACAAAAATGTAAATTAGGGATCAAATTTTTCTCCAAAACCAACAATTAATATAATGGCCATTAGAAACCCATCACGGACAAAACCAAAGTTGGGATGCAGAGCACGAATCCTAGCGAGAGTATGTGATAAAAGTAGGTTCAGCATTCATTCACTCTTTGCTGCGTTTTGATCCAGTTCGTGAAAATAGGCCAAAAGATAAGATCAATGACTGCAGTTTATTTTCTAAAAAAAAAAAAAAAGAATTTACGTTAATGCAAACAGATTTTTTTTCAAAAAAAAAATGTAAAAAAAGAATTCGAAATTTACGTTAATTGACGTGGATATCTTTCTAATAATTAGATTACATTGAGGTTGGAGATTTTATGAACTTCACGAAGAACTTTAGAGGAGCCGGATCCATCCAGTTCTATCTAGGTTAACAATTCATTCGATCAAGAACTTCTACTTCAATTTTCAAGTGAAGAAGTCGTTTATTACATAAATTTCTGAAGCAATGAATAATGAAAAAAAAAAAAAAAAAGCAATACAGAATCATTAATTATGTACTTCTTAAACCTTATTACACTACTCAGTGCAGTGCATCCAATAACTCAAAGGTAAAATTCAATTCTATCCCTAGTATATGTCGAGCATAGGAACACACTCTTGATTTCAATTCTTAGGGTCAAGAACCATCATTAGAATGTCTCATCGATTCACATCATGATCAGTATACATGCATGCAATGTTTCTGAAACCGTAATCAAGAACGAAGGTCAAATTATCAAATAAGAGGTTCCAATTGTTGCCAATATCTTCGGAGTTGGATCGCCTCATAAACCTATCTAGTACTGTTAAATTGTTAATTAAGTTGATCATCAATCATACAGATACTTGTTGATCGCTTCCAATATTGTTGGGGTTCGATATATGTATCGAAAAATTCTCTCAAATATTAGTCTTCCATCTGCTGCTGTTTCTTTTTTTTTTTTTTTTTTTTTTTATTTTTTATTTTTTTTAGGAAGAGAAAGTTTTTTTTACATTACTGTAATTCATGGAGATCTCCCTATTCTCTGGAATTGGTTCTGACATTGGAGCATCCCCCAATTATGTCTCTTGGACATAACCATAATCCAGAATATTCTCATGAGATGGATTATTTACATCAATGATTAATGAATTATTTTGTGCCAAACTCGCTTTCTTTCTTAGGCAAGAATCCATCGAACCTTTGGGCCTCCCACACTTCCTGGCTGGAGCCATGGCCTGAGCCATTGCGTCACCCATATAGGGGATGTTGGCGCCATGCTCAGGTACCCTTGAGATGGAGTCATGTCCTCTAATTTTAGGGACATCGATTCTTGCAGGCACGTTTGCAGCAGGTATGTGTGATCTCCTCACTTTTTCGATATTAGAAAATGTGTCAGGCATCGATTCTGCTACGTTCTGAAGATCGAGAATTCTCCTCACTTCAATTTTGGACTGTGTGGTTCGGGGATCAAGATGAGACAAAATGGGGACAGACCACGACAATTCCTATCATTCCTGTTGAACATTTATGTTCTTATCTCCCCCTAACGACGGGAAAACTGTCATCAAAGTGACAATCCGCAGATCTAGCGGTAAAGAGATCACCTGTCAAGGGTTCTAAGTAGTGGACAATAGTTGGAGAGTCATATCCAACATAAATGCCTAATCATTGTTGAGGACCCATTTTGGTACGCTATGGCGGCGCAATTGGCACATAAACTGCACACCCAAATATGCGTAAGTGTGAGACATCAGGCTCATACCCAGTCACCATTTGGGACGCAGAAAAGGGTTGAGTGGCAGTGGGCCTTAGACGAATAAGCACAGCTGTATGCAATATTAATTGCATAGCCCCAAGCAGAAATCGGGAGATTGGTGAGCATTACCAATGCTCTAGCGACCATTTGTAGTTGTTTAATGATGGCTTATGCGAGACCATTTTGGGTGTGAACATAAGGAACTGGATGTTCAACTTCAATCCCAATGGACATGCAATAATCATCAAAAGTTTTTGATGTAAACTCTCCAGCAATGTCTAGTCTTATAGACTTAATAGGATGATTAAGGTGGTGAGCCCTTAACTTAATAATTTGTGCTAGGAGTTTAGTAAAAGCAGCGTTCCTTATGGACAATAGCATGACATGTGACCAGTGTGTCGATGCATCAACCAACACCATAAAATATCGAAATGGTCTGCAAGGTGGTTGAATAGGTCCACAAATATCACCTTGGATTCTTTGCAAGAATGATATATTTTCTTTAGTGTCCTTTGCATAGGTTGGTCTCGATCCTAATTTCGCTAAAGAGCAGGTTTTGCAGAATGAATGATAGGCTTTAGAAACAACCAATGAGGGTTTTGGTTAAGCCATGAAGTCACAATTATATTTAGAAGTAGAATTTGGAAGCGGCAAGGAAGCATAAGTGGCGTCAAAGCCAACCTTGGGCCGCAGGGAGACGGCAGCGCCGGCTGGTGAAGGCCGGTCTTGTAGGGGGATGGTGCCGTGAGGTGTAGGGGCTCATTCTCGGTCCAAAATCTGATTTGTACTTCTTTTCGTTCTAAAGAATGGATGTCCGTGTGAAGTCTTTAATATAAGGATCATCATATCATGACCTGAATGTCCCAAATGGTCATGCCAAAGCCTATATGTGTCGGAATCCCATAGATCATCTCTTATAACATGATTGAATTCAATTATTCAATAGTGGTTGCATACAACCCACTAGATCGACACATAAGTTTCTCTACGACTCTTTTATGTCCGTAGTCATTAGAGGTGATGCAAAAGAACTCTTGTCCATTCTCACAATGTGTTTCCACATGAAAACCATTGGCTCTTATATCTTTGAAGCTCAATAGGGTTCTTCCTGCCCTAGGAGCATAAAGAGCTTCAGTGACATTTATATTTGTGCCATTTGGCAACATAAATTGGGCTGGTCCTCTACCATGAATCAATTGAGATGATCCAGCCATCGTAGTCACAAAAGATTGAGTAGGCGTCAGCCATATGAATAGTTGCCTATTTCAAAGGATTGTATGTGTAGTTGCACTATCCACTAGGCATTTTGAAATTAAAATATGTCCAAGACATTGAATAAAATAAATCGAGACTTTATTAATAATAGTCAATGATTACATCAAAGTTTCTTGACCAAAATCTAATCCAAAATAAAAATCAAACTTTAGACAAATTGTAGTCACTCAATCCGTTTGGTAACTCCAATTTGGTTGTGACCAGGTAAGGTAAGGCGAGATTTTGGTGGAGCAATGCTCACTTTTAAAACCGTTCTCTCAGTTCAAACCTTTCCTAGACATCACAATTACTCTTGGATGAGCCTAGTGAGAAAGAGTTAATACAATAAGTCATTTTATTGATTTAAGGCATAATTGCCATTACATAATTCTTGGGAAAATAAAGGACTATACTAATCAAAATCTGCAGCATCCTTATGCAATTCCTTGTCATATTTGAAGTCCGCTATTGTGAGGTTGACATCATTGTCATCACCATCATCTCCTTCTTCGGCAAGATAGACTTCTTGCTCTCTCAGGTCCCTATATGCCTTGTATTGTGCAGCTAATTGATTGCTTGTATTGCATTGCTTGAACCAATGCTCACTTGATCTACATTGATGACACATGCATGTCATTGTGATTGCCTCCCTTTAATTAAGGTGCATTGTTTGCACTTGGTTGGCGTCCCCTAGAGGGATTGACGCCATTCCCACGGCCTTGGGCAGCTCCACCACGTTCTGGAGCCCTACGGCCTCCTCTCCCACGTTGCCATGTGTTGCCACGTGTCCGTCCTTCGTTCTGACGGTTACCTTCCTTTGTAGGACGGTTGTATGGACCAATACGTCCGTTGTGTCCCTTAATTTTAGGGTTCCGCTCCTTGCACCCTCCTTTGGGTGCATTATTATAATTCGCCTCTTGAACGCTCTTAGTTCCTACAAGCCTTGAATTATAGTTCTTCACGAGGATGTTATCATGTTTCTCAGCTACGAACATGACATCAATGAGCTGATGAAACCTCGTGATCCGTCCAACATTGTATTCTCCTATGTATTGCTTTGATACCAAAATTGCTGAGACGGGGAATGTGGAGAGAGTTTTCTCAATTAGCTCTTACTCTGTGACGGGTTGTCCACAGAACCCCAACATGGTTTTGAGGTGTAGAGCTTCTGAATTATATTCAGTGACAGACTTGTAGTCGGCGAATCGTAGATTACTCCATTGAACCTTCAAGTCAGGGAGGGCAGAATCATGGACATTACCAAAACGCTCTTCTAGCACAATCCATAATTTTCTAGCATCTTTGATTGCTATGTATTCCGATCGGAGTGATTTATCCATGTGGCGTCTCATCAAGATGAGGGCGGTGGCATTATTTGTAGCCGTAAGCTAGAATATGAGCGCAGGATTTGGTGCCTAAATTACTGGTAGGATCCCTTTTGAAGTGAGGTAGTTCTTAACATCCGTGACCCAACTATGATATTCCGAGCCAGTTGAGTCAAGTATGGGAAGGTCGAGCTTCGGTTTCGACATCCTGAAAATAATAAGGATAAATAAATTAGTTTCGGAGTCAATGCTTCCACGAAAACTAATAAGTAATAAGATTTTCGAGCTATGCTACCAAGAAATCGATTTCCAAGAATTTTTGGATTAGACCGAAACAATGATTTTTATATGGTCATAAATTGATGCTTACAGACGCTCTTAGTCTGAAGATCACGAACGCTCTTAGTTCGTGTATAGCGTGAATCCCCATGATATATTCCGCTTTTCAAAGAATCGAACCCACATTATAAGAAAGGTGTGATTAGAAGAAGGAAGGTTGCAAGTCCCCGAGAAAAAGAAAAGAAAGTAAATACCGAAAGCGGGAACTTTAATTTTAAAAACTTACTTGTTTGTTTGGAGCTAACGGTGAAGAAGATTTTGGTTTTTGGGTTTTGATTTTTGTGGTTAGGGCTCGTGCTGATAACGTGTTTAAGAATGAGAGAAATTGAGAGAGATTGATGAGAGAATTGTGTGATCCATTATTGAGAATAGGAGCCCTATATATAGGGATTACAAAATACATGTTCTAATGATACAAGGAAAACTATTCCGAATAGGACTAGAAATTCTAGAACATTCTCTCCTATTACAATTATAGAACTAATCCCTGTTTGATAAGGCAACAAAAGTCGATTTCCTTCAACAGTTGTATAATTCTATCTTAGAGTGTTTTACAAAACGATTTATTAGGCTTCAAACCAGTAGTGTTCTTGAACCCAACCAACCACAACACCAGCCAAACACACCCTATAAAAACTTAAAAGTTTATTTAAGTTGGGCCAGGACAGTCCCGCCAATCCCAACGGTCTTAATTAAGAGTCACAAAACACACCTTAATTTAAATTCTCAGCCAAATTTCCTCTGAATATTTTTTTCTCTTGGCACAACAATTTTCCTCCAAATTTGGGGGCCTAGAAACCCAAATTTAGGGCTGATCTCTCAATTGCAATCAGGTTTTTTCTGCCCCTCTCTCCTTTCCCAACTAACAGTAATGGAGGTCATCACCTTCTGGCCACCCTGAACCAAAACATTGTTTCTTTCTCCCCGCTAATTCTAGGGTTCCCCCCAAATTTTGAATTGGGGGTTTCATTCTGTTTTGCCCTAGAATTTGCTTCCAAAATCCAATCCCTTCCACCCAAATCTCAATTGATGTTCAGCTCTGCAGGTACACAATTACACACACCATTCTTCTAGGAACCCCATATTCAAATTTAGTGGTACGCAGTTTGGATTATTTTTGTTGTTAATTGAATTTTATTAGTTCTTCATGATCTTTGATCAGGCACCATTGTACCATCCACAAGCAAAAATGGGAATGAAGTTAACAAAGGAAGAAGCCATGCCGGCGCCAGGAAAGCTTGAAAGCCTAACCTTACAACATCAACTGATCAGATGCCTAAGTAACAGCTTTTACATCCGTAACTTGGTGTCTAAGCAACGGAGGCGAATGCTTGTTGCTGGCTATGATCTTGACATGTCTTACATCACCGACCGCATATTGGCAATGTCGTTCCCTGCGGAGCGAATGCGTGCAATGTATCGAAATCCTCTCTGGCAGGTCAAGTCTGTGCTTGATATGAGGCATCCAGAGCATTACAAGGTATTGGTCCGATCCTTAAATTAATTACACCAATGACCCCTTAATGATTTGTTCTTGTTATTTTTATTTGTAGTCTGGTGGTGTTTATGAATCGGGTTGTGTTTTTCTAGATCTATAACCTCTGCATTGAAGAGCATTATGCTCCATCTCATTTCTATGGCCGTGTGGAGAGGTATCCTTTTGATGATAACCATGTTCCACCTCTTGAAATGGTCAAGCTTTTCTGCGAAAGCGTGCAATCATGGCTCAAGAGTGACCCAGAAAACATTGCTGTTATACACTGCATGGTAAGCATATTTTAAAAAAATATTTAGACAATCAATTACCATAAATATGTGAATCTCTTTCATTGATTTTTTTTTTCTCCTTATAACTGATATGATCTATCTAATTCCATTCTCCGATTTAATAATCACACCATACTAAAAACAAGGGAGTGAAATCTACACTCCCTAATTTGTGATCCACACTCCCTCTTTCATTCTTTGGTATAAATTCTTATAATTTACGTTGGTGTAGACAAAATTTAAGTTACCAAAAAAGAAAACATGCATGAGTCATGCATGGATTGTAAAAGGGGGAGTGTGGATTCCTCTAAAAAAAGGTTCAAAAGGAGCTTCCCCTTGTTTTATATATGTACCAAACAACTGTTGAGTTTAGTAACCGATTGCTTGCTTTTTGATGAAATAACAAGCAAGAAACACTCATCTACTCTTGATAAATGAACAGATATATGTTTGGCAACTTGACTACTTGAGTACCAATTATCCTGTAAAAGCCATCTTTTTCTCAACAATGCCTTTATTGTTTGATCCAATAACATTATTTTGTTAGATAAACTAGCAACTACGTACCAGTAGTAATGTACTTCCAATATTTTTGTTCTTCACTGTGATTTGGCTGCAGGCAGGCAAAGGCCGAACAGGCTTAATGGTAAGCGCGTATCTAGTCTACTGTGGGATGTCAGCAGAGGAAGCACTTCAACTCTATGCTCATAGACGGACCACCAATAATGAAGGAGTAAGTCACATTAGGTATATATAATACAAATCAAAGTCGATCACATTCTCGTTCTCAGAAACAAACCATTTTCACTGATCATTATTTAGTGATACAATTAGAGTCTCTACGTATACAATCAATTGCTTAGTTTCAGCATTGCTTTTTGTGATTCTGATACACTAAGAAGCACATTGCCACCTATATGTACTTGAACAGGTCTCGATACCAAGCCAACGTCGTTACGTGGGGTACTGGGAAAATTGTCTCTCTTTCCCTTCGGAAGTCGATGATGAACCTCCTGAAGTCAACTTACCTCAGACGAGTAGCAGAGAACTACGAAGAATCCGATGTTATGACACACGTAACATTAATAAGATCTTCTTTGTGGTCTCTGAGTTGCAAGAGGTATATGCTGTTTTTTATGTTCTGATTAGCTAGCATAGAAATCTAGCTGTGGCCACGCCACAAAATTCTTAGCCATCTTATTTCCTTCTATCTACTTAAGAGTAAATTTCCTGCTCATGTTAACAGATTCCGGGTCAAATTTATCGTCCATCAATAGAAGTTTCTAGGAGTTCATGCAAACAAATCAAGAAAGGGTATTCGAGAACGAGCAGTCCTCGCTATTATCTCTCTTTTATTGAAGGTGATGGAGAAGACAAGAAATCAGATTCAGACGAACCTCGTGTTGTTGTTCAAATGGATACAGAAAGTTCCATACTATACCAGAAGGCCTATCTTGAATATTACTTTGATAAGCCTGTACAGGTAAGTTGATAATGGTTATTGAGTAAAAACTTTTGTCTCAATGATCGATGTTGTGGAATGTCTGTCTCTAAGTCGGTTTATCACATTGCTTCGAAAGGTGACCGGAGATGTGCGTGTCATATTCTATCAAAAAATGAATGGAGGGCGTCTCTTCTACGCTTGCTTCAACACCGCTTTCATTAAGAACAGCTTGCTACAGGTATTGCCTTCTTTCCTGAAAACACCAGGAAACATGAAGGTTCATAAAATGTACATAAAAAGTTACAGGTTTTTGATTTAAGGTTGCTTAATTACAGCTCACTGTTCGGGATTTGGATAAAATTGGGAAGAAAGGAAGATCAATATGTGGCCCTAACTTCTGCTTGGAGTTGCTATTCGGTCCTGCCAATGCGAAACACTCACCCTCAATTCCACATGACAATCATGATCACAATCGTGATCATGACAATCATGATGTGTTATGAAGTCTTAGTATGGATTTGTTCAAGGAGAGTCTAATGGTGGTCTTATGACTCGTTAATAATTTCACCTCTGTAATTTTCTCAAGAATTGATCCACTTCGCTTGACAAAAAGCTGAAAACCCTGCAGTGTTGGTGTGTTACAGCTTAACCGTATATATATAATGCATACCAACTCATTTTCCCTGCTTTCGTGCCATTTTATTATTCCTTGGCAGAAAGTAGTAGGAATAACAAGAAGTTTTGTATCATAGTACTTGTCATAGTACTCGGAGAGTAATTTGAAGATGTAGTTCATTTTTGGTTTTCTTCCCTTTTTATTCCAAGTGGTGAAATCTGCATTTCAATTACTTGTGTTCCTACAATGTTCCCATTACATTTATCCAGTGCTTAGAGCTTAGAATGTAAGGACTTGCTGCACAGTCAGTAAGATCAAAACCTCGATCCTTAAATTCTTCATCTACATTTATTAATATGAAGAAATCATCCAATATCATAACAAAGTCGAGTATAGATTTTGCACGCCGCTAGATCAATTACAATTATCTAGAGTTTTGTCGTATTTTCTAGAATGCAAATGGCAAACTCTACCCGCATGAATGACATTGGAATCCCTGGATTCTTACTCTTTTCAAATAATCATGGGTAAATCTAGAAAGTTTCTTTATCACTCGTTGATTTGCAGAGTAGTTTGGTCTGTATGCCTACAACATCATCGAGTTATATTATTATTGGCAGGTGTATAACAGCAGCCAGGTCTGTAATTTTAATTTCATTTACATTAAAGGTCGTTATACAGAGGAACTGGGTGAAAGGTGTCTCAGTCTTCATCTTCCTACCTAAAGATACACAGTGACACGAATTAAAAGTACCACCATGATGAATATACATGTCATTAGAAACATCAAAAGGAATGTGAAATCTCAGTCTTCGTCTTCCTACCCAAGGATACACGTACTAAGTGACACGAATTAAAAGTACCACCATAATGAATATACACGTCATTAGAAACATCAAAAGCCATGTGAAACATGAAGTCTTGGAGGTCTTTGAGTATATATCGGATGCCCGTGCAGTGGCATGACCAGTGCTAGCCAAGCTCCTTTCTACAGCCTCCTCTGTAGAGTCAAGTAGTTTTTCAGTGTTTTGCACGGAGTGGCTCATCATGAGACTGGTCTCTTTGAGTTGCCTTGCCAACCCAACCATTTCATCAGTCAAATCCTCCTGAAGTCTTCTATGCTTTTCAATGTGCGCTTGAGCTGCAGCGTCAAGTTTGACAGGTGACAAAGAATCTGCACTAGGAGTCTCACGAGTTCCATCTTGGATGTTTGAGTTGGGCACAAATCTTCTTCTCAGACCTGGAGAATGGGGACTCTGATTGTCTCCTGTTTCAGAAGACTTTGCTTTAACTGAAATTCTTGGAAGGGACTCCTGTGGTTCTTGCAAATCAGGCAATGGAACAGCTAATTTCGAAGCAATGGCTTCGATCTTCTCTGAATAGTCACTTAAGACAGCCTTTGAAACTCTAGGTAAGCCTTCCGGTGTTCTCTCTTCAGCTAGCTGTTCTACCTGTTCTCGTAAAGTAGCAACATAATGTGAAAGTTTTGCCTGGTTTTGTTGCTGAGGGCAGCTGCAAGCAGCCTCCTCAAGTTCACCTCTGTTTTACTGATTTTCATCCCAAAACCCTGTCAAGTATGAAACAGCAACTTAGGCAGTATAGTAGGCTTCCAAATTACAATGCAAATGGAATCCGGCGAATGATGTAGGAGCATGGAAACATAGAACTTAGGTATAGAGAAGAAAGAATAATAGAAGAACTTGGAAGAGAACAAAGAGATATAGGAGGTTTATAGTCTTATCAATCAAGTCTATCTGTCCACTAAAACAGAATGGATAATTCCGAATACTTCTAGGCTGCCTAAGAATTCTAGGGTAAGTAAATAATGCTTCAGTTTAAATTCCTAAAACAACAATGAAACATAAAACATTCATAGAAATAATGCTTATAGTTTTAAATCCTAAAACAAGAGAGAGTTCCTGAATCTATCCAATTCAGAAGCAGGTCTTAAAACACAAAAACTTCAGAATTGATTTATCCAAGTCTGAAGTATGCTGACATGCAAGGCAGACAACTGTGACATGAAAACTTAGCTCTGGGAAAAATCAAATCAAAATGTAAAGAACATAACCAATTAAGAAACTAGCTTGACCAGTATGAATCTTGCAAGTGTTTAATACCTTGCGGGAAGATTTGTGTTTTTGATGTAATCCAATTTGATGACAGTTTCTTTTAACCATGCAGCAGACATGTAGACGATTCACGACAACATTTGTTATTTCTTACAGTCTATGATTTTGAAAACAGCTGTTTTTCATTCCTTTAACTAGTGCTTAAACCGGCGAGATCATGCGGGGATTTTTTTTTTTTTCTCATGAAAGCCTGTAAAAGAGCAGACAGAGGACAGAGAAGGCTATAGATCCGATATACTCCAAAAAAATTGCAAACTCAAAAGTCAAAATAAGACAGGTTACAAATAAATCACATACATACACATAGCATATATGTGTTTCAAATCAGCAAAAGAGAGTATAACATTCAGTTTGGAGCATAAAGTTTATGCACTCCACTGGTACAATGAGATTTCTTAAAATATATTATTTCACACACCTTATTCTACCAATTTCTATGGTATGATGTTATCAAAAACATGACTTCATCAAATTGGCAATGTCATTGAGCACAATAAACTACAAACACCCATTATGTAATTCCTTATTGGGTTGAAAATGAAATATGTTTCTTGGTTCTACTTTCAAAAACAATTCCAGACATAAACCATTTTGAATAATTATAAACTGACTTTGGAACAATGAAGTAAACTTTTGACACCCATATTCCTGTTCTGAACACCCACATAGAACAGAAATGTAGAGTTTAGCTCTGAGTTAGACATAGATAAGTGCCAAAGTGATTTCAGTAGATAAAAAGAATTGAAGAGGATATATTAGAAAGTACTGAAGCTGAACCTAAATTATGAAATGATAGTATGTGCTGCTGGTTGTATTCAATATATGATGCATTTGCAGGTCAAATGGCTCATAGACATACCATGGAAATGAAAACAAATATGCATTAGGCATTTCTTCAATTTCAGGCACAAATTTAACTTAAAGATCACCAAGGTTTTGCACCAATTACCAGAAGACACCATATGAAGGGCTATCTTTGGTAATAACAGCTGGAAACAGATTCTTTCCATACACCCAAAAATTTAAACAATCTTGATTACTTCCGTATTCATTATTTTACCCAAAAGCAATCAACCATTTAATTTTTTTTTTTTTGTTCTGAAATTGAGTCGGGTTTTTAAGTAATATATGTCAGATATTATATATAATTTAATGATACTCCAGCAGACTGTAATATATGTCAGATATTCTTTCCAAAAGCTATGTTGAAGCTACTGTATTTCCAGGAATGCCTTCATACTATGGACAAAGGATAATATATCAGTCCATATACAATAGGCATTGTATAAAATCACTATTTCCCACCTAGAAACTTGATCAGAGGTATCTGCAGCTATAGGCTTGTATAAAATCATTTGTGTATTGAACATGTATCTTTGCGACACAGATAAATACTCAACATAATCAGAAAGTTTAATCAAAATGTTAAAACTCTTTCTCAGACTTGCATGTACAAACCGAAACATTTATCCTAAAGATTTGTTTAACAGAAGAGAGAGAAGATTTTTTTTTTTTTTCATAATTAGAAGCTGTAGGAATCACAACAAACCTAATTCCTGGATATCCACTTTATCAAGAACAAATTTATAAATCCCACATCAATATAACCTTCGACTCAACCTTTGGACATTATTATCTCCATCAATCCAGCATGTGAGAGTTCAAACAGAAGATTGAGAGACTATCAAAGTATCAATCATCAGTACAAACATAAATCTTGAGTTTTCACGTCATTGAAGTCAAATTTTGAAGACTACAGCTGTACTACCTGAGGCTGTTGCGAATATTTTCACTCATCCAATACCCCAAGTCCCACAGGAAAGAAACAAAATAAAAAGACTCTTGAAGCTTAAAACTGTAAATCCAACTATATTTTTATATTTAATCAGGAAAGAGGTAATTGTATTACCTAAAAATTAACAGTGTGTGTGAAGGCAGCACAAATATATAGAATTTACAGAATGAACAAACAGGGACATTCAAGTTTGAATCACTGACCTGAATTTAGATAAATTGAAAATCCTGACAACTGATGAGAAGATTACAATTTGTATTCCTTTTGAATAAGAAGCAGGTCAGACTGTTGGAATATTGTTTAGCCTGCCTTCATATTCTTCACTGGAATATACTCCAAGCAGAACATCATGCAAATAAACATATTATTATATAGGAAACTAACCCAGAAAAAAAAAATATATATATAAACAAATGCCACAAAATTGCATGCAATCCGATAATAAACATAAATGCATAATTTAAACTAACCATATTGCACAAATAATCTCATTTGAACTAAGGAGTAGCAACAATATTTATTCAAATACCTGAAATTGAACGGACACAAAAACAATTAATTAACCAACCCCGAACGCAAGCCATAAGCCAATTACAGAAAACGCATAGCAAGTGGAAGAGTTCTTGGTCAGTTCTATCTTGAATCTGAGCTCTGATGAACTTTCAACAGACGATGAACAGATTAGTGTTTAAAGTAGTTGCTCTGCAATGCTGGTGAAGGATTACACAACGATAGTGGAGGGAAGTGGTGGAGGTTAGGTGATATATACACTGCAGCTAATCTCTACACCTAGAAAGAGTTTGTTACGTGTAAGGAAACTGTTTTTTCCTCTCCTTAGGGGGCAACTAAGCAAAAGTCAGGAGCAAACGGAACTAACTCTTAGATAAATGATAATTCCTTATCATTTCCTTCAATTCTCCCACAATTCAATCACTCGATCAAACAATTACGAAAACTAAAGCACCAAAATTTCGAAATTTGAGAAAGTAAAACTGAGCCCTAAATTACGATGCTTTAGCTACTGAGTAATTAAGTAAGCATTTCTAACAATTCTTCCCGCAATTTCCATGAAACAAATAAAAATTAAACACGATCCAAATTTCATAATCGGTAAAAATGCAAGCTTGACTCGAATTTTGCAATCCCAAATCAAATAAGTTATTGGGTTTATAATTGGGAGGGATCGAATTAAAATTCATGTTGTGCCCTAAATCTAAATACCTGAGACGGATGAAGCCCTGAAGCTTGTGGAATCGTGTTCGTCTCCTTCTGTTTTCTGCAAAGCCCAATCCAGTTGCAGAGTGTCTGTAACTAATGAGAAGCCAAAATGGAGCTAAAGAAAGCACAAAGTTGCACGCTTGGGAAATCGATTCTAGAGTATCGGAAGACCTGAAAGAAATTGTGAATTAAACCACAAAAACCAACCCTTTAATCATCGATTAGGAAAAACTGGTAAAAAACACGAATCCAAAAACAATTACCCAGACATTACCCATGTACATCTTCGTCCTCCTCTTCCCGGCCGCCCCTTGTGATTCAGACATCTATAGGACTGCAAGGATTGTAAGAGTCAAATAGTTATGCAAGACCCTTCATACTAACAGAACCAATTACTACTCCATTTCATGGTTAATTTCTACCTAGTAGAATCCAACCTATCATCTATAAACTACCATAACTGAAACTTAATCCAAACTTTCCAGTAAGAAAAAACCAATATTCTGAAAAGAAAAAGAAAAAAAGTCATATGAACTGAAAACCAGCTCGAAGAATCAAAATTTCATCAAAAAAATCAATAATTTAACAAAGATAAAGCATTAAACATGCCAGAGTAAGCATCACCAAAACAATTAGAGCACCAATTCAATTCAGACCTAATAATCCCAATTCAATTGAATCCCAAAAATGGGCAGCGGAAATTGAAATTCGCACCGAAAAAGCGAACACGAGCAAGAAAGGCGCAGAAGAAGAATAATAGAACCGAATCGAAAACCAACACAGAGAGAGAGACGATGACGAGTTTTTTGATCCCCCTTTTGTTTGGCGTAAATCACTGTTTTAGTAAAAATAGACTTTTTTTTTTTTTTTTTTCATAGGTTAAATTATGCACCAATTCAAGAATAGACCATAAAATTCGAGAATCAATCTTCGTGCCGTTTGAACTTAGAGACCAAGGCCTCAAAGGAAAAGGTTTCGGCAAGTGATGAAAGGGGGTGACGTCGGCACATTTGAGCACATTTGGGACCTAATGCTAGCGCAAGTGAATGCATCTCATTCAATTTCAACTTCGAGCCTTCTACAGAGATGTCAGGACCCACCCCGGAATTACCCCCTAACTCCAAGATAGACATGCGGGGCTCTTTTTCGATAGAACTTCCCCTAAAAGTGGACAACCCAAAACCTGTTGAAAAACACTTCTAGATATAACTAAATTTCAATTCCTAAAGCCACCCTGCTTCCCAGCAACAATCCGCAAATTTCCAAGTATAAACACCGTAATACATAAACATAACCACTTATATAAATTAAAAGTCAAATCTTTCTACTTCCTCCAAATTATACAACTCCGTCACACTCATAATTATACAAATGTTTAAATCAATCCTCCCAAGGTCATCAGAGCAATCTATCGGAAACAATTAACACGTGATACATAAGGTAGGTTAATAGATAACCTACTGAGGATAGATGGTAATGTTGGTGCTAGGCCTCAACTCCTAAGCCCGACAGCAACGCTGCGATCTGGGCAATTGAAACCAAAGGGCCCAGGGGAAAGTACATAAAAACGTTAGCGTGAGTGGACAAAATAAATAAGCACAGCGGAAAAAGAGTTTATATTTTCCCACATTTATTTCATTAAAAGCCGATGCATGCAATGTGAGTAAAGATAATTATCTCAAAACAAATAAGCATCTTGTAAAACCAAGCCAGCCCCGCTGGTAAAAGTGAAAACTGGACTAGCCCCGCTAGTCAAAGACAAATAAACAGTATGGGGAAAGCGTTTTCACCATACGTATAAAAGGGAGCCTGCTCCCAGGCTCGGGTCGGAGTGTCCCACACACTTGAGCATCCCATGCTCTGCTCTACTCACCCACAAACACATACATAGTAAGTGAGGAGGAGTACTAATAGGCTAGCTAACAATATAATATAGCGACCCAGGTATGGTGGGTTAAAACCACGAAAATCCAAATAAGAAGGGTTCCCCAATATTTCACAAGAAGTAAAATAATATTCCAATGACGTGGCTCCGCAAGCCAAGACATTCTCGGATTTGTAAACCAAAATGCGAGGTTAAAAATAAATTCCAGAAATTACCTCAACAAAGAAGATATCACAAAATTCGCCACTTCTAATCGTGCATAACAAATTCAATTTGAAATTTCAAATCGATGGTGAAGAATACTCCAATCCAAATATTATATTCGATAACTTAAAAACAATAATTTAATTCGCTAATCCATTTCCCAAATTGAAATCAAGATGAACCAATATCAATTGTTCCGAAAGTGAATCATAATGATAATGTGATCATTAAATAAAATAAATACTTATTTCGGAAAAACAATTGCATGCATCATTATTTAGAAAACAAAAGTCCACTCACAGTGTACAGCTAAGCCTGTCGTCAATCGGAACCCTCCTCGAGAGAATCCTCCTCACGTCCTGTACAATATAACGTTCGTAAACCCATAATTACGGGATGGAAAAATAAATTACGACAAATAAAAACCAAAACCCAACATTGTCTTTATATGCCCAAAACCTCCAAATCTTCTCCACTAACGTCATTCCGTTAATTTAAGGGCTCTAGGGCAGAATCAAGGAAATCCAATGAATGGATTCCTCGTAATTAAATTAACAAACTCCACCCTTGGAACAATATATCGAAATCCATACTCACACTTCTCCAATTCTACCCAAAGACGTAAATATAGAAACTACAATGCACGAGTGAATATCTAGCTAAACAACAGAAGTTAAACACCTGCCCTACACCATCCCACGCGCCACCCACAGTGGTGGCGAGTGGCGCCCCCGCGCCAGTAACAACCCCCACAACCGGCTGCCAAATTTCATGTACAACAACAACTCGACACACTATCATTTTTCTCAACTACAACACAACCCAATTTTACCTTGAAACAGTCGAAACCGGCCGGTGAAGAAAAAACCCAGAAAACTCAAGAACCCTAGAAATTGCAATCGTTAATCTGGTCTCCACACTGCAAATTGGAATGAAAGACCTTAGGGGAAATGATCTTTGGCAAAAACTGAACCTTTGACGCCAGTTTGGTGACCGGAGGTGGCCGGAATTGCAGGAAATCGACAAAACCCCAAACTGCAGCTATAAAGAACTTTGCTTCGATCCAAGGTTTCTCGGCCAAATCGTCCTAATCAAAGGCCACTAGGGTATAGAGAGGAGGGAAGCGCTCATGTGGTGGCCAGCTGCACGCCGGTTGGTGGCCGGACAGCGAGGAATCGAGGGGGAGGCGAAGTGACCGAAAGGGAAAGAGAGAGTTCAGGGGAGAAGAGAGAGAAGAGGGTGGGTTTCCGGCTTTGGAAACCTACCACAGTAAATCCCTCATTTATACCAAATTGTTACCATGAACAGTAACTTTCGTATTCTACTCATAACTTTCACATACGAACCCCAATTTTTACGTACTATATATACACGCGCTCAGTTTAAAGTCCTCTACAACTTTTATGAAGGAAATTTTCTCATGAATTGACCCGAACAAAAAGTCAACCCTTTAGGGCCACTAAAGTATCGGTAAAAGTAGAAATTGATAATAGTCGACCTTTAACGTCTAAATGGTGAGCAAATCGATAAATCTAGGTTCAGGACGTAACAAGAGAGATGTGTAGTCTAGATACACATACTAGCAAATTAACTAGGTTTTGCCATTGATTAAGTTTCGAGGACTCGCGCCTTGAAAAGTTGCAAGTTCTCTTACCCAATGTCTGATTTCATCATCCAGAATTAAGTCAGCATTTTTGAATGGAGCAACTACGACAAGAAAAAAAGATAAACAAAGATATGCAAATGCAGTTTTCGCCATTCAACAAGCGGTGGATGATGCAAACTTTTCAAAAATCATGGAAGCTACTACATAAAGGAAGCTTGAGATTTACTAGAGGAGTTTTATATAACTTTAAAGATGCGTTCCATCAAACTACAAACTATGAGGAGAGATCTAGAAAATTAAAAAATGAAAGATACTGAGATCGTTAAAGATTACTATTCCAAACTAAAGAAAATAGTAAATCAATTAAGAACCTATGATGAAAAAACTAGTGAGACTACAGGGGTAGGAAAAAAAAAACTCAATACGTGTTCAAGTAAATCCAGAATATGTATCTGGCCCAAACCCTAAGTTACTTGACATAGTGGTAATAGGGTTAAATTAGAAGGATCTAGATATTCCTATTCAATGTATGATTACCTTTCCTTGTATGATTCGGATTCTATGCATTGTAATCCTCTATATAAAGAGGCCCCTATTATCAATGAAAATATACAGCGATTTTCTCTCAATTCCTGTTTCTCTAAAACACGTTATCAGCACGAGCCCTAACCACAAAAACCAAAAACCTGAAATTCTTCGTCGCTACCGCAAACACCTTGCCCATGCTAGCCACCTCACCACCTTTGAGACTCACCGCCGCTGCTCTCCTGCAGCCTTGCTGCACGTCTGCTGCCCCTACAGCACCGCCGCACATCCGCTGCCCCTGTAGCACCGCTGCATGCCCATTGCATCCTTCTCCCCCTAGTTTCTCCTCTCATTCCTATGCATATCAGTCAGTTTGTAAGCCCCGAAACGTCTAGTTCGGAACTTCAGATCAAAATTCTTCCTTCATCAAAGTTGTTCGCCTCTGTCTCTTCTATCTAACCTCCAAATTTTAGCCCTATTGGGGTCTTTTTGAGACCTGTACACCAAACGCAGTGGGAGCTATCTAGAAATAAATCTGCTCCGAATTTCAACAAGTTTGATTCGCCTAGGACTGAAGCTCGTCTGCAATCCTGCAATGAGGATCGAATACGCTCTGCAATCCTAAGAGGTATGGTTTACTAAAAGTTCCAGCTTTTGAAGTTTTTTATTCTTTTTCGCTTCTTTTTCTCAGGGACTTGCAACCTCCCTTCTTCTAGCCCCCTTTCTTCATCATAGGGGAGACCAAAAGCCGAACTGTGGGGGTTCGTGCTCACTCCAAGCTTGGAGCTTGTAGAGTCCTCCAAACTTAGAGTTTGTTGAGATGTTATGATCAACCACAAATACATCATTGTTTCGATCTAATCCAACCCCTCTTGGAATCGGATTTCTTGGAAGCGACTACGCTCAGAAATCCCTAAATTTCTTGGAAGCGACTACGCTGAGAAATTTCTACTGTTTTCATGGTAGCTTTTTACACTCCGAAACTAATCCTAATTTCTTGTTATCTTTTAAGATGAGTAACCTGAACAAATTGGAGTTTGCTCTATTGGGAACAACAAGCTCTGGATATCACAGGTGGGCAGCATCTCAAGGCCGATGGAATCCTGGATTCCATTCTCGATCCTAGCCAGGACGTGCTAACTGTTGAGCAAGCTTAAGCTTTGGAAGCAAATAGAGCAACCTTAGAGGCAAATAAGGCGAAAGACGTCATCCTAATGACTCATCATATGGATGATTTGCTCTAGTACGAGTGTATGAATAAAGAAGACCCCAGAAGGCTGTGGGTCTCACTCGAAGAAAGATTTGGCAACGTCCGTGACTCCCTGATTCCTGACCTAAAAGTGAGATGGCATAGCCTCCACTTCTATGATTTCAAGTCAGTTATTGACTACAACTGGCAAGCACTTCGCATTAAATCCTTAATGGAATTCTGTGGTAAAGAGATCACAGATGCGATGTTGATTGAGAAGACTCTCTCTACTCTCCCCGCCTCTGCATTGATGGTTGTTGAGAACTATCGAGTTGATGTTACTGCAGGACGGATCACAAGGTTTCATGAGCTCATTGGAGCTATGAATGTCATTGAAAAGCATTACAACATCCTTGTGAAGAACTATAATTTGAAATTCATGGAAATAAGCATATTCCGGAATCCAATTATAGTCGCGCCCCTAAGAGTGAAACCCTAATCTTAGGGATACTTCTGGACGTTTTGGTCCATATAATCGCTCTACTTGGGAAGGTAACCGCCTAAATAGGAGAACACAGAACCGAATAGGTAAACGTGGAAAGAGAGAGGGAGGCAACGCCTCTGGCCATGTTGGTGGCGCCACCAACACTAAGAGCCATCCTAATGACGTTTTCAAAGCGCCTTAATCAATGGAGTCTGAGAAAAGAGACGTATGTTCTCGATGTGGAGTATCCGGTCATTGGGCACACATTCGTAGAGCTCGTGAAGAAATTGTCACCGCCTACAAAGCATATTGTGAAGCAAGAGAAACTCACTATGTGGAACAAGAAGATCAAGAAGATGATCTAGAGTGAAGGGTTAAAGACTACAAATCTAGCTGGGATCAATAGATCGCCAATTATGTTCAAGTCTTTATTTTTCCAAGAGATGTAATAACCAATTGCCATATACTTTGTAGTAAATGCCATTGGTTTAGTTTTTCTTCACATAGGCTCATCCAAAATAAGTGTGATGTCTAGGAAGGTTGACAAGACCCGCCCCGAATTCCACCCTGGAATCCGAAGTGGTCCTGCGGGACCCACCTTTAAAGGAGATTTACCAAAATTTCGGCATAACCTCCCTCAAAAATGGATAACCCATAATCCTGCGGAAAGCCAATAATTCACTTCTAATAACCCAACCATAACTCCTGGAGCCACCCTGCTCCCAAATTCATCCAAACCCATCTCAAAGTTAAAAACATTAAACATAATCTCCGAAAGGTACAAGTTACTACAATCACCCAAGTTAGGTCATAGACCTCAAATATAATACATATAAGTTGGGTCACATATCCCTTAGTAATCAGAGCATTCTAGGAATATAAATAGACAAGGAATACAGTAGGTTAACCAGGTAACCTACAGAATGTGATGGCGAAAGCAGGTGCGGTAACTATGGCTCACTCTCCTACACCGAGCAACAGTACTGCAATCTGGGCATTTGAAACCGAAGGGCCCAGGGAAAAGTATATAAAAACGTTAGCGTGAGTGGACAAAATAAATAATTGAAAGAAAAAGGGTTTTATACTTTTCCACATTTATTTCCATAAAACTCCCGATGCATGCAATAATAAGAAAAGACCGACTAGCCCCGCTAGTCAAGAACAACAACAAAAGAACATGGGGAAAATGGGTTCACCATACGGGAATGGAGCCCCTCAGGCTCTACCTACCCTCGACTGCCACCCACACATAGATTGTGTGAGGAGGAGAACTAATAACCTCAACTACCATTCGCACATAGATTGTGCGAGGAGGAGAATATCACCTCGACTACCACCCACGTGAGGAGGAGAAAGCTACCTCACTGCCACTCACAAACACAAAGTAAGTGAGGAGGAGACCTATTCACATGACCCGCGTATGGTGAGGAAGAAGATCGTCAAAAGCCAGTAAATCTGTATAATTTTCCCCACTTATCTCGCAAAAATAATAATCCAAATGTATAAAGACGTGGCCCCGCACGCCAAGCTCATCTCATGTTCAAAATACAAATAGGGTATAAATTTCCGAATCCGCATAAATCAAAATCCTCAAATCGAGCATAACGAAACTTAATTCAAAGGTTCAAACTAATAAATCATTCAATAAACCAAACCAAAAATAAAATGCTCGATAGTTAAGTTGATAAATCAATAAACTCAAAACTTGCGGAATTTAATTTGCATGCATCAATTAAAATCAAAGGTCCACTCACAATATGCGGTCAATCCTGACGTCGCTCGTGATTCTCCTCGTATGGAGACTCCTCTCGTCCTGTACGAATAACAATCATAAATATATAATTCACAGGACGGAACTTTAACTTTACGATACTTATAATTGGAAATTCAAAATAATCCCCCTTCCCAAAATCCGACTTCTCAACACTCTACAACATCCATCCTTAATACTCCATCAATATTCCATCAAGTGAATTCAAAATAATTCCGGCGTTCGAATTCACGTAAACCGTTAATTATTCAATTTTAACTCAATCCGAAATTCCTCCGATGTCAACCAAACTTCACACATTACATTCTACAATCATTAACTGGTATAGGGGATTAAAACGACATCTAAAACCCTGCTAAACGCGCCTCCACACGCTACCTACAGTGGCGGCACTTGGGGACCACGCGTCGGTGGCAACCTTCTCCGATGACCACCAGATTCCGGCAACAACATCATCTCAACAGACCCAATCAACTTCTCAACTACAACATTGATCAATTTTACCTCGAAGTGGTCGAATCAAGCCGGTGAAGATTTTCCAGAAAAGCTCAAGAACCCTAGAATCGGGTTCGATCGATTCCACCTCCACACTGCAAATTGAGAAGCAAGACCTTAGGCAAAATGATCTCCTGCAAAAACCGAACCTTCGATGTGAATATGGTGGTCGGAGGTGGCCGGTATGGCCGGAAATCGGCAAAATCCCCAAAACTGCAACCTTACCTTCCCAGCGTGAAATCGAGCTTTTCCGGCCAAAACTCCTCAAACCCAGGTCACTGGTATCACAAGCCGGTTGAGGCGCCCCTGTAGTGACCGGTTGCACGCCGGATGGTGGCCGGAAAGTGGGGAATCGGAGGGAGGAAGAAAAACCTGAAGGAGAAAGGGGGAGAGTCGGGGGAGAGGAGAGAGACAGAGGGGTGGGTTTCCGGTTTTGGAAACCTACCCGGGTAACTTTCCCTATATATCAAAAATTTACCATGAACAGTAATTTTCGTAATTCACTCATAACTTTTGCATACGAACTCCGATTTTTACGTACCACGTATGCACGCGCTCGGTTTAACGTCATCTACAACTTTCATGAAGGAAATTTTCTCAAATTTTGACCCGAATAAAAAGTCAACTTTTAGGGCCACTAAACGTACTGAAACGATAGTAAAAGTGAAAATAAAGGTCGTCTACCGTCCAAATGACTAGTAAAAAGGTAATTGAGATACGGGACGTCACAAAGGTTTTGAGATAAGTGGTACTTAAGCGAGCTTTGCTCCACCGACATCTCTCTACTCACCTGGTCATATTTATTTTGGAGTTACCGAAAGAAGTCAAACGACTACCTTTGTTTTGCATTAGCTAGCATTCGGATTAGATTCTCCTAATAGTTAATAGACAATGATGTATTCCGTTGGCTTATGAATAAAATTTCGAGTTCTTTTCATTATGACTCAATTTTGATTCTGAGCATATTACTTTGTGACTACGATGGCTGGGTCATCAGTATTAATTCAAGGACATGGAATAGCCCAAGTTCCCCTTGCCAAAAGGCACCTTGATTACTATCACAGAAACTCTCTACGCTCTTAGGGAAAATCATACCCTATGAATAGCCAACGGATTCCATGTGAAAACGCATTAGAGAATGGAAATGAGTTCATTTGCAATGCCTCTAACGATTGCGAACAAAGGCGCATTTTAGAAAAGTTTATGTGTCTCTCTAGTGGACTCTGTCACTATCCGAGCTATTAAATCCAATAAAAGTTATGAGAGAAGATCTCTTGGATTTAGACACATATTAGCTTTGTCACGACAGGATAGGTCATCCTAGTCCTGATATGATGATCTGTCTACTAAAGACTTCACACGGACATCTATTTTCTTGAGCGAAACGTAGCATGAATCAAAAGTTGATTCCTAGACTAAGTGTGACTGCCGTCGGTGCCATCTACCACCAGCCTAGAGCTGGCATAGTCCTTATCCATGATGCCATGGATAACGTACATCATGGTGATGACATCCCAGGTGATGTAGCAATCACCAACTTTGCTTCAAATAGCGTTTTAGATGCTTAAGCCCAACCAAAATCCTCATTGGTTACTTCTAAAGCCTCTCGCTCGTTTTACAAAGCCCGTTCCTTAAGGAAACTAGGATTGAGACCGTCCTATGCAAATGATATGAAAATACTCATTTTGTTCTTACATAGAACCCATGTGGATTTTATGGACTGATTAAACCAACTTGCGGACATTTAAATATCCCATGATATTGGTTGACACGCAAACACGCTAGTCACGTGTTGTGCCATTGTCCACTTGTAATGCTGCTTATGCTACACTCCTAGCACATATCATATGACAACGGGCTCAATCCCCGAATCATCCTATTCAGTCAATTGGATTTGACTATGCTAGTGAGTTTGCATCGAAGAGTTTCGATGGTTATTGCATTGGACTGATGTTGGACATCATATTCCCATGAGCACACTCAAATGGTCTCGCGGAAATGACTACGATGGTAGTCCGGACATTGGTAATGCGCACCAACCTATTTATATCTGCTTGGGGTGATGCAATATCGCATGCAGCTATGCTAATTCGTCTACGACCCACCGACACTCAATCTACCTCTGCGTTACAGCTACTGACTGGGTACAAGAATCGTACTTACGCATATTTGAGTGTGCCATTTATGTGCCAATTGCGCCGCCATAACGCTCTATGATGGGTCCTCACAGACGAATAGGCAACTACATTGGATTTGAGACTCCAACAATCGTCCGCCACTTCATGCCCTTGCTAGGCGATCTCATTACCGCTAGATTTGCGGGTTGTCACTTTGATGAGACAATCTTCCCGTCGTTAGGGGGAGATAAGAACATGAATGTTCAGCAGGAAGGACATGAATTATCATGGCTTGTCCCCACTATGTCTCATCTCGATCCCTACTAAAGTGACGAGATCACACATCTGCTGCAAATATTCCTGCAAGGAAGTACGTCCCTACGAGAGGACGTAGCGCCACTCTACATGGAGGTAGGCATGGCGCCAACACCAAAGAGAATGGCACTCTGGCGTTACAGGCCATGGCCCTAATTAGGATGCGTGGGAGGCCCGTGGGTTCGAAGGATGCTTTGGCACAACCTAATCCTTAAATCATCGACACTCAAAATCCATCTCATGAAAATCTTCCGGGTTATGGTTATCGTTGGGGGACGCCTCAACGTCAGAACCTATTCCTGAGAATATAGAGCTCTTTGAAAATTACACTAGTGTACATGAGACGCGGGATAGAAACTCCATCATAATTGATGACGTAGTTTCGCATTTCGTTGTGCATGAGTTTGTTTGAGTCCGATGACATTGAACCATGCTCCGTTGATGAATGAATACCAACGTAGAGAAATTTGGTCTAAATGGAAAAATGCGATCCAGATTAAGTTGGATTCTCTAACGAAGAGGAAGGTTTTTGAGCCAGTGATGCCAACACCTCCTAACATAAAACCCGTTGACTAATGGGTCTTCGTTAGAAAGCGTGGTGAGAAAAAGAGATGGCAATCTCGCCTTATGGGGCAAGGCTTCTCACAAAACGCCCTAGAATAAACTACGATGAGACATATTCTCTCGTAATGGATGTCACTGCACTCCACTATTTGGTAGTTTCCAAATAACTGATCATGCAGCTTACGAATGTGGTCACTACGTATCTCTATGGGGATTTAGATATGGAATATACATGAAGGTTCATGGTGAACTTCATTTGCCCAAGTCAAGTGGCTCTAGACCACGGAGCACGTTTACAAAGAGGTTGAAACGCTTACTAAAGTGACTACTTGATTGAGAAGGGATATGCGCACGTGTTTCTATAACAAGTTTTGGATACTATCGCGGTTCATGTTGGACATGATCTTCCTTGGAAGCCCTTAAAGAGTTAAGGGAAACCATTCAACACTTGAAATCTGAGTTTGAGATGAAGGATTTTGGGAGAACACGATTATGTCTCGGTTTGGAACTTGAGCATCGTGTTGATAGATGCTTAGGCATTTTGACAAGGTCAAGCCTTCAAGTAACATCATGATTGTCCATAGTCTTGATCCTGAAAAGGATTTTCTTCGTCCAAAGGATGATGACGAACATGTGCTAGAGGCAGGAGTGCCTTACTTGAGTACAATAGGCGCATTATTGTACTTAGCTGAATGCATAAAACCGGACATCTCATATGTTGTGAACTTGTTAGCTAGGTATAACTGTGCGCCAACGTGAAGCCATTGGATTGGTGGAAAAAGATATCTTTCAATACTTAAGATGTACGATTGATATGGGCTTGTTCTATCCCTACAGAGAGACGATGGATTCGGACCCATCACACACCAGGATCGCCGCCAACACTGGCCTGCGTCCTATCCCCATCTCAAAACGACATGTGTTTTGGAAGGTTTTGCTGATGTTAGGTATCACTCTGACCCATACAAAGGTCATTCCCAAACTGGTTAAGTGTTCACCGTGGGAAAAGACCGTGATATCTTGGAGGTCTACAGAACATACCTTAGTCGCTATAACTTCGAACAATGCAGTGATTATTACTCTTCGCAAAGTGGTTCATGAATGTACATGGATTGGATCCATAATTACGCATGTTCGAACAATTGTGGTTTGAAGTCTACCACAGATGAGCCTATGAGCATATAGGATAATGCTACTTGAAGCAAGGCTACATCAAAAACGACAATACCAAGGATAATCAGCAACAATAGACTCTCCTCAAGATCAAAGTGAACTAGGTTCGATTTGAGGACAGTATGGCAGACTTGCTCACTAAGTCATTGCCTAAATTCCACTTTCAAGAAACATGTTAGTAGCATCATTTGCGGAAGTTATCCGAACTCCAATAACCGTAGTCGTCAAGGGGAGATGCATACATCAGGGGGAGGTGTCTACATGTATGGTCTCGAAACGTGAAGGGTGTGTTGTGCTCTTTTCCCCCTTCGACCGAGGTTATTTTTGTCCCACAGGGTTTTTGTTACTAGGCAAGGTTTTTAATGAGGCAACGAGAGGAACACCATGTTTGGACGACACAAGGGGGAGTGTTCAAGTAAATCCAGAATATGTGTCTGGCCCAAACCTCAGGTTACTTGACCTAGTGGTAATAAGGTTAAATTAGAAGGATCTAGATATTCCTATTCAATGTATAATTACCTTTCCTTATATGATTCGGATTCTATGCATTGTAATCATCTATATAAAGAGGCCCCTATTATCAATAAAAATATACAGCGATTTTCTCTCAATTCCCGTTTCTCTAAAACAATACGTTAATTCTATTTTTTTTTCTTTTTAAAAAGAGGATCAAAGGATATCACTCCTACCCCAATGGTGACTCGAACCCATGACTTCGTCATTAGGTATAGGGTTCTCTAACCACTGAGCTAACACCACTTCGTCAATACGTTAATTCTATTATCAAAAAAGTTGATATGTCTTTGGAATGTTCGACCACAGTAAATATTGGGCGATCATTTATTTCAGTGAGGCTAATGAGTATTTTTTTTTCTTTCTAGAGTTTTTTTTTTTTTTTGAAATAAAGGGTTGGTGCGGTTGCCCTCAAGCCTTGATTATTGAAACCGTCAAATACAAGGGGGGACATTGAGACTAAACCCCTGATTACAATAGCCACCTAGAGTACATCCTGAAATAATATCATGAGTCTCTACTAAACAATTGTATTCAAATATGCACCAACTAGCAAAGAACGCGCTCCAGACGGTTCTATTTGCTTCCCAACAGTGACACAACGGAAATATAACTCGATCTGCAACTCGAATATAGCATAGCATAATATCTATTCTCACAGTTTTCCCATCATGTTGCCACTGGAAAAAACATCTAGTGACACCAAGTTTCACCCTGCCACTAGGAGGTAGCGATCATTTGACAAAGCAAGGAACTCGCCGCCTACCCAGAGCAGATAAGGCACATTGAGTGCACACACAGACACAAAGCCCGACTAACCCTACACAACTAACGTAGGGACTTATTACTCGCAAGAAGTGCAAAATAATCAAACAACATAAATAAATAACAACTTTAAAGTAAAAAATAGCAAGGAAAACACAGCCCACATGCAGGGCCCAGTCCAATTCTTGTACAGCCTCCACCGGCCACCCACAATCCTTGTCGAGCCACCACCTGCAATGGGGTGCCACCGTCAGCGTGACACCAAGCCGGTTGGCCCATGACAGTTGCTCCACTGTCGGCATTCCACCAATATGATCGCTTCGCTGCCAGCACACCACAACCCGCGCCTCACTGATCCAGGAATCCATAACCAGATCGGATCTACTATACCAAGCAACAACCCAGATCAGATCCAGAAGTCCACCGGCGACCTGCGCCATCCCACTCAGCCTCCATCCCCGCCGACAAGAACCGAACCACCACCTACCCGCAACTACCATTCCTCCACCACCTCTGCTAGTCCAGATCAAACCCAACTGTTAGGTCCATAATTACCTAGTAATTATTCCCCTAATCTTGCACTTTTGCTTAACCTTTGTGTTTATTTATATATATTTATTATGTTTTCCTTATCATGCTAGAAAATGATCGAGAAGCTTGAAATTGCACTAAAAAGTCAACTTTAGCACATTTTCCTACGTCGGCTAGGAGAAACCGAGCTAGGAAAGGAAGGAGGAGTGGCCGACTGATCAAATGAACTCTGAATGAGTTGAAACTTTTCAGATCCATTTTACACATCCTAAGGATCATTTTTTATGAAGAGTGTAAGAGTTAGTTCGGAGTGGAAGGCCTTCAAAAGATCGGTCCAATTTTCTGCACTAGAAGATGAAAACTGCAAAATTAGACCTGTACGGATTCCGGCATCATTTCTGGCCAAACCATGTGGAACTAAGCTCTGAAATTTTACCAAGATGATCTACACTCATGGAGAAACATTTTGTATGAAGAAGTCGAGGGCCAATTCCTAACTATCGATATAGATCAAATTGAAGGAAGATAGGAGAAGAAAGTGCGCAAACGGACAAAGAAATGGGTCAACAGTGGTCAACGCCGGATTCTGGACATTTCCGGCTGAGTTGGCCGACCGAGAACATGTTTGGGGGACAGGAAAGAGCTGATTAGGGTTAGAGACTTTAGGTGGGAAGACTTTAGGTCTAGGTTATTTTGAAATTCAAAAGTTGAAAGATGACAAGTGATCCAATTCTTACACCTTACACCTTTATCTCCTATTTATTACCTTGTTCCCCTACACATTGACCCTTCTACCCTTAATTTTCCTTCTTCACCAAAATATCTATGGGCTTTCTAGGTCATTTCTATGTGAAGTCAAAAACTAGATCCACATTTTGTGCTTACACATTTGTCAACCACATCTAGCCCTTTATTCCTTTTGATCTCCCCCCTTGATTTGGATTGCCTTGGGCTTTAAATAGCTCATTCTCTCTCCCCAAAACCGTGCACCCCCTTGGCTCTCTCATTTTGGAGCATCAAAATCTATCTTTTCTTTAGTTTTAGGTTAGTTTTTCATACCTTGTACATAGTTCTTTGAGTTTGTGTGAGAAATAGGTGTGTAGGCACTTGGGTTTCACCAAAACCGAAGTTACTACACACTCTAAATCAATCACAACACTTGCTTTCACACATCCAAGCCTTTGTTCTTCTTTGTTCTTGAGTTTTGTGGATGTGTATGGTGTTTTGGGTTGTAAAACCGAAAATCCCATACCTTGAAGCAATTCTCTCATCATTTCACATCTTTGAGAGCTAGGTGGGAAGTTGGGTAGTTTTTCTCTTTTCTCTTCCTTCTCTCTTTAATATGATGTTCATGGCTTATATTTGTAATAACATGTGTTGTGAGTAGTTGGATTTGAGGCTAGGGCTAGCTCTAGCCAAACTTATGTGCAAATAATGTAAATTCTCATGTGTTTTGATGTTTATGCATGTTTTGAATCTTTTGGGTACTATACTTTCATGTACCCTAAGTGTAATTATAGATTTATCACCTAGAAGCATGCTTTAGGAAATTAATGAATCGGAAACATGAACTTGATAAACTCTTGATTCCGTGAGCATGTGTAGCTAAATAGGTGGTGGCTTAGCTTATTCCTACGGGAAGAACTAAGTTGCTTGAATTCCTTACCTTGAAAATAAAACATGATGTTGTGAGTTTAGGTTCCGGAAGAATTTAGGCTCACGGCACCATAGGCCATTTAGGATCAGGAAGATTTGAATGGTAAAAAAGTTGTGTAATTTAGCTTTGCTTCGGAAGAGATTGTTAAATTGCATGATTAGTTGGTTTCTTGGTAGCTTCATCAAAGCACTAAGGGGAAATTTATCAAAGCATGTTGTTACATTAATATGGGGTTACATATTGTGCATGAGTAAGGTTAGGTGCGATGCCTAAGTCTCTATTCTTCTCATTGATTTAGTCTCTACCTTTTTGTTTGTTTATTTTATTTTATGCAACTTAATTTACTTCATAAAACTTAAAATCAACCAAACCGCTCACTACCACAATTGTTAATACCATCCTCATGATCTTTAGCTTCCAAAGGGCTAAGGTTGTGAACTTGTAAAAATGTAGACTTTACATGTGTTTTCTAGGTTTATTTTCACGTGATCTAGCTAGGGTAGAGTTACTCAATCCCTTGGGTACGATACTCATACTTTTTCCCTTTACTAAAACTTGACCTCCTATACTTGGGAGTAGGAGACACATACACCAAATTTACACTTATTTTATACTCAATGATGCTCCCAACACCAACCGAATGAGACTCCCACAGACGGAGACAACCTGCCCGAAGATAACGCCCAGAGGGCGCGCCGCCGGACTGAGAAGAGAAGATTTTTCTGAAAACTTAGAGCGCGTACACTGTGTTCCCTTTGGTATAGATCAATTCCTTTGGGTTTTATATTCCTTTCTAGAGTTAATTCTATCATAAAAAAAATTGATATATCTTCGGAATGTTCAATGACGGTAACTTTTGGGTCATTTATTTCAGTGAGGCTAATGAGTATTTTTCTACCACTCTGCTCTCACACTCTCACAAGTTTTTTCACCATAGGTTCTTCATTGATTCACTATTTTCTTTAGTTTGGAATAGTAATCTTTGACGATCTTAGTATCTTTCATTTTCAAATTTTCTAGATCTCTCCTCATAGTTCTAGTTTGACGGAACGTGCCTTTGCAGTTATATAAAACTTCTTTAGTAAATTCCAAGCTTCCTTTAATGTAGTAGCTCCATGATTCTTGATAAGTTTGCATCGTCCACCGCTTGTTGAATGGCAAAAAGTGCATTTGGAGCTCTTTGTTTATCTTTCTTTTCTTGCCTCAACTGCTTCACCGTCAGATTTTCCAGAGTTGAGAACCATTTGTCTACTATGTCTCATACATCTTGAGACATGAAGAAGGTCCTCATCTTGATACTCCAAAAATCATAATTAATTTTATCTCTTAAAGATGAGAAAAGGAATATATGTTTGGTTGGAGGTAGACAGGGTGAAGGCCACAAATGGAACGTACCAAATTGATGACCGCAACAAACTGTGATACCACTGTTATAATTTGGTGCGGAAGAGACTAGCTAGTTATGATGGGCTAGAACAAAGTTTCGAACTTGAGTATAGGCCAAAGAGGTAGTAGAATACTTTTTTTTTTTTTTTTTGGAAGAGTTTGGAACCCGATAATTTGGTGCGGAAGAGACTAGCTATGATGGGCTAGAACAAACTTCAAAACTTGAGTATAGGCCTAAGTGGTAGTAGAATACTAATTATTATTATTATTTTTTTTTGTAAAGAGTTTGAAACCCGGAACCCTGCGCTAGGAGTGAACTTTCTAGAACACTAAATTTGAAAAAGAAAAAGGAGAGACGGACGCTGAATTTAAAAAAGAACAGATGAAAAGCTTTGAACCTCTAGCGTAGTTTACTAACTTGCTTCTAATTGCTTATTTGATTCCTTGATATACATTGTACTAGGGAGCTTACATATTTATATATGTCTCAAGTCTCAACCGACCTTGGTGGACTACTAACACCAAAAACAGTTGTTTGTAGATAATTCTAGACCATACTCTTGCTAACTCTAGATGTTACTACACTTGCATGATCATTCTACATCATGCATGTTCCGGAATACCCTAGCAACTCTAGAATTTTACATGATGACTCTACATGTTCTAGATCAATCTACAACTTCTAGACTAATATAGGTAATTGGAGAATAGTTTAGAACTCTCCAGTTAATTTGCATTATTTTTAACCGCATCTGATTGTTTGATAGATCTTTTATTGTAAACTGTGGCATAATCCAACAAAATGTGGCGTAATTCAAGATCCACAATACGTGTAAGGCACGGATATAATAGCACAGAATAAAAGTTAATTTTGTTGGAAATTTGATGCCATTTGGTAAGAGCTAAACAAACACAATAGCATAAATCAGATGATGAAAGATAAGACAAGAAAGTAGATGAGCAAATAAAGAATTCGTTGTCTTTGAGTTTAACATTGCATTCAGAACTTCTGGTCAATGGAGTCATATTCATTCTGCATCACCATTGGTGAGCTTCATAAATTTCAAACTTTCAGCTCAACTCAAAGTAGCTTCGAAACTGTAGAAGATTCCCCTCATCAGGACTCAGGAGCTTCAAGAATTGTGGATAATCAACCAGTGCCTCTTCTTCTTCTTGATTGGCGAGCTTGTGCACAAATTTCAAACTTTCAGCTCAACTCAAAGTAGCTTCGAAACTGTAGAAGATTCCCCTCATCAGGACTCAGGAGCTTCAAGAATTGTGGATAATCAACCAGTGCCTCTTCTTCTTCTTGATTGGCGAGCTTGTGCATATATGACACGGCTTTGCATACGACTTTGAACCCATGTTCACTTCCTTGGTGTTCACTCATTCACTTAAGTACGAAGTGAGATTTAGGAAGGTATGTTCACTGCATGGGATTGTGATGCCACCCATTGGATGATCATATCCAAACTCTTCTTCAGCTTGACTCAACAAATCAAGGAAAAGAGGCTCGTTCAAGTATGATACAGGAATCACAAATCTCCTTTTCTGGCTCTTCCCAACATAGACGGCAAAGTAGCCTTTTGGGATATCTAAGCTCTTTGAAGCAGATAGAGATCTAGTAAGACTTCTTTTGGCATTAGCAATACCAGGCAAGCGGAACCCCATGGCTTATATATTTTCTTAAGTGGAAGAACAAGAAAGAAGATTGAAAGGACTCCGGAAACAGGAAAGGTTTGATTCTTCTATTGGGAAGGAATAGACCGACTAGATTTGCAGGTGATGAACTTGATCGGTCATGTGTACGTGGTATAAATAGATGATGAAGCTGTATATGGTGGATGGAAATGAGTGGTGAAGAGGAATGTACTGAGCCTTAGGTCCTATTGAGCTACGGCCATTACCTTGTGAACGATCACATGCATTTGTCTTCAAATTAACATCATTCCCTACCTCCATATCAGAACACAGACAACAATGGAACCGCCTGATGTGAAAGTTCAACCTAATAATATCATATATGTTGGCAACAATACAGATGTCCGAGTCTGACGCGTGTTTTGTAATGAAAATGGATCAATGACTCAATCAACAAGTGACTTTTCTATTCACATCTCTAAGCATAATGTCCACCAATACATATAGAGACTCAATTACTTCTTGGTTGAGAATCTGAAATGATTTAGACATAACCATGTGATCCTTTAAAAAACTCAAATGCCTATGTCTACAGCCAAACCCCACAGAACTTCCTCCTTACGTACAACTCTTTTGATATTCCAGATCGAAATTTTACTAAGCAGCGTTCCACCTATATATATATATATATATATACTAATAAACATACATATTATCCCAAATAGAAATCGAGTTGTCATCAGAATCTTCATTAAATATTTTCTTCAAGTCATTTTGAAATTTCAACCTCCGAGAGTTATTGAAGATGGCACAGATTCTCCAGGGCGAGGAAGCTTTTTGCAAACAAAGAAGATTCAAGTCTTTAACCCACATTGGTGTTCTGAAAGGCTTCTTGTCAGTTTATGTTGGAGAGAATAGTGAAAAGAAGAACCGAGCAGAGGAAGCCTTCCTTTCTAGAGTTCCTAGGGCAGATAACATTGTTATCCTACAATTAGGTTTTCGCTGAATGCAACTTATACAGTAAGGCAGAGGAAGAATAGTTTTTCCTTTTCCATTTGTGTTCAGTTTCGAAATTCATCCTCAACTGTGAAGAACTGAGCTGTTTTTGTTATTCGATTCTACAGCAGGATTGTCCATATTACTGTATCACCACTCACCAGGGATAGAAGCCACAATGTATAAAGTAGTCCTTCATTTCTTGTGAGTGAATGCTGCCATTTGGGGTTAATCAATAAAAGAAGCTATATTAAGATAAAAATCTAGTAAACAGCGGATTATGAATTAAAATATATAATGTGTTCCCATTTTGACCTGGAGAGTACAAAAGAAACGTGATCTCTTGATAAACGAAAGAGAAATGTAGAATTGCAATTCAAAACCAGAAAGGTGCTTCAAAGAGTGACTTGGATATTCCAAAAGGCATTTTGCAGTATATGTTGGGGATCGGATGGCCAAAACAAGGGATTTGAGATTCCGGACTTATATATACTTGAACCTCTTCATTCCAAGATTTTGATGTCAGTGGGATGAGGACAATGGAAGTTCTCAATTATTTATCAACCAATTAAAACTTGGTAACAGCTTTCTAGTTATATGTCGATTTATTAACCATTGGAGCCTGAAACTGCTCAGCGTTAAGTCAATGATACAAAATTGTTGGAAGTATGTATTTCAGAAAGAATTAATCTGTGTTCATTTGATTGCTTGTACCAATCATCAAATGGCACCAAAATGGACACAAACATAAATGACCATATAAACAGGGCATCTGTATCTGATTAGCTGATAATATTTTACTGTAAGACATCATATACATAACAAAACGTGGTCTAATTCACCATCCCCCTATTTGTATGACTGGGTATGAGAACGCTCCATACTAGCATTCTTATCCATTGTTAAAGAGAAAACTGTACCATGAATTATAAATGGACGTGTCATATCTGCAGGAAAAAATTCAGAGGAAACTTTCCACTGAACTCTAGAACATTCTACTAAAATTGGTGGAAGTGAAGAAAATGGAAACATAAACTATGCAGGAGCATAATTTATTTGTTTTTTTGTTTTTGTTTTTTTCTTTTTCAAATGATAGTCTGATGTATGCTTAAGTTGGTGAGATCTTTGTGAGTTCAAGATCTTTATATATAATTTGGAAAAATGTAATAAAGATAGTAATGGCTTAAATTTTTATGAGCCTATTTATATGGCAAAACGATATGAAAAGAGTTGTCTAGGAGATTGGCAAGATCCATAAGCATTTGATATTTGGAGTATCACATGGGATGTGTCTTCGAACATGTCTAACCATTCTAACGACAACCATTTGGAGTATCACATGGATTGCTTGTTTTTCATCGACTCTTTGGTTCATTTGGCATTGCAGAAACCGAGCTCGATATGAGGGTATTGAAGTTAGTGTGTCACAAGATTGCCGGTTAATTTCTAGTCATGTTGCAGCCTTAGGTCGGTTGTCTTCGGGTTGCATGTTCAATAATGTGCAGGAGCTTTGTGTCATTAAAAGAATGGGCGCTATATGCAAACCTCGTCGGGCCCCTCGAATTATTGAAGTAAACTGGTTAACCCCCCCTTTTGGTTGGATCAAAGTTAATACTGATGGTGCATGGAAAATGGACTCCAACCAGGCTGGCTATGGTGGTGTTTATAGAGACTACAAAGGCTTGGTTATAGGTGCTTTCTCTTCTACTCTTGATATCCCTAGTTCTGTGGCTGCAGAGGTCATGGCGGTCATTAAGGCTATTGAACTAGCTTGGGTTAGAGATTGGAAGTATGTATGGTTAGAGGTGGATTCTTCCCTTATACTTATTTTTCTCCGTTTTCCTCATCTGGTGCCTTGGAGGCTTCGTGTGCAGTGGAGCAATTGCTTGCATCGTATCTCTCAAATGCATTTCAAATCTAGCCATATCTTTCGTGAAGGCAATCAAGCTGCTGATGCCCTTGCCAACTATGGTGCTTCATCAGATGGCTTTACTTGGTGGGATTCAACTCCTGATTTTATGATGAGTCATTGTAATAGGGACCATTTAGATCTTCCTAATTTTCGTTTTCGTTAATTTGTATTCTTTTGTTAGGAGGCTAGCGGCGCTTCTTATGCCTGTCCTACCTCCTTTCTCTTTGTAACCTTCTTTTCTTTAATAAATTTCACAATTTCGATTAAAAAAAAAAAACGACAACCAACAACCCGAAAACCCACTTCTGATAATAGATTTGTGGAGAGAAAACAAAGGACTCTTGCTGCTGTACTTCGAGTACAGGACAGAAAAGGCGCGAGGGAGAGAGTTGTTACTTAACTCACCTCACCTCTAAGAAATATGTCTACAATATCTTAAAACATCAAATTGTCAACAATATCTCAACACCCTTCAAATCAGTGCGGTTTTAAATTGTAACGTTCCACCAACTGGACTTTCTTAATTCATTGATCAAACAAAAGAAAATACCTCTTCAGCTTTCTGTATCATATAGAGACTAGAAAACAAAGCCACATGGTAGGGTGGCTTGATGTTCCTAGATGAATTTCGTGCAATTAATGGGAAGGCAAAAGCATGTGATTTTTGGACTTCTCAATAGCAGAGGGGACTACTGTTCACCACTCATCTCATGTACCTAATGGCTTTCATCTATATATACACACATGATCAAGTTTTTCATCACCAACTCAAGTCTTCTTTCCCAAGTATCAAATTAAGCTTTCTTTCATTTCATAAGTCTTTCGGGTTCATTTTCTTGTTTCATTTCCACCTGAAAGATAAAAACCATGGGTTTTCGGTTACCAGCAATTGCTAGTGCCAAGAAAACTCTTACCAGATCTCTATCTGGTTCAAAGACATTAGATATCCCTCAAGGATACTTTGCAGTCTATGTTGGGGAGAGCCAGAAGAAACGATTCGTGGTTCCAATATCATACTTGAACCATCCTTCATTCCAAGATTTGTTGAGGCAAGCAGAAGAAGAATTTGGATTTGATCATCCCATGGGCGGTATCACCATCCCCTGCAGTGAGCACACCTTCCTTGATCTCACTTCAAGCTTAAGTGAATGAATTAATGAAGTGAATCTGAGATACAACTTCATATCGAAATTGATCACCCTCAATTCTGAACTCATTGATTTGACACATGAAGATGAGGCTATGAGGGGCCAGCCGGAAACAACTTATGCAATGTTGTTTGTGAAGGTCTCAATGTGCTGAGCAGATCAAGATGCAAATTTCTACAAGCAGAAAGCTGGCATGTCATGAGTCCTCTAAAGCTATTGCCAACATGAGGACTCTGATTTTTGAAATCAAATGAAGCAAGAAGGCCATTTTGTCTTTTCACTCGTGTAAACTTCTTCATTTGTTGTACATAAATTTTTTGGAATATAATATACTTCAATTCCTCAAATCCTTGCAGTCTTATATATTATTTTCCTCTCCTGGCTCTGTTGTGTTGATTAACTACAATATGACAGCCTGCTGTCACTAGAAATCAAGTATATAATTATAATGGCTATATAAATTGTACAGCTTGATTATCCTTCACATTCATACCTAAGGAACTTTAAAACGTCAATTAAAGGCTAAAGAGTAGAAATATATTTAGTTACTACTTAGCATGTCTAAATAGAGACCAAGTCCAGAAAGACAGATGATGGCTTTGTCAGTTCGTTTAGTTTTATATTTGAACTTGGATCGACTAGTATAGCAACTCAAATAGTGTTTCAGATATAGAAGATGATCTTATCCCAAGCCAGAATCCCAGCGGTTAGGTTTGATATCAATACTGTCTCAGTCATTTAGTAGATCCATTGGTCAAATATTAATTACTTTTCTCTGGTATGTGTCTGCAACCAAAATTGAATTGCTTAAAGAGAATGGTGACCAAACAAAAAAGATAGCCTCTGTAGACTGAAGATCAAAGACAAAATACCCTAGTATCATGACAAAACAACAATCTTGAGTTGTAATAGAGCAGTTATTCTGTTTTGTTCTTGCCTGAACCAAACAAGCTAATAACATCCGTGCAATCTGAGGAAAAATGTATTGAGCGCAATTTATCAAAGCTAATGTCCGAAATCCATCTCCAGGACTTAACTATACTTTTCCTGTAACAAATGGTTTCCCTAATAAAACAGTTCATCTTTTTACATTTTTATTTTATTTTATATATTTATTTTATTTTATATTTGAAATAGCTTTTATTCATAAACTGAGTTCAGGTAATACAGCTCCAAGAAAAACTGCCCCCTAGCCTACTCCATCAGATACAAAGAACTTTATCAAGAATATCGATGTAGCCAAGGAGGACCAACCTCCTGACAATACATTGAGTTTTCCATTGCTAGAGCACGCCGAGCCAAACCATGCGCCTCTTGGTTACCCCTCTTCCTAACATGCTTCCACGACACAAGCTCAAAATCATTCAGCAACAACCTTGATCACCTCTTCCAAAACAGCACCTTTCATCTTATTTTTATTTTGTTTTTTAATTTTTTTGCTCTTGAAAATTTGATGTATTTGGTGATTAAATATGGGAGATTAATAATTTAAAATTATAAAAATATCATGAAAATTAACATAATAAAGTGGAAGATCAATTAAAATATATTTATGTATTCCTATATTTCCTGTGGAGGACTAACAAAAAAGTTTACAGGGTGTTAAAAGACAGAAGTGGACTGTCTTTCCATTCAAAAATTGGATTCAAAACTTTTGTTTCCAATGAGTTCAGAGGGGTCATGCTACTATCCTTTGTCTGCTTCCAAAACTGAGAAATTTTCTGCTCAGCTCTCAAGCAGCTCCGGACGTACTACAGAAGATTTTGATCAACACAAGCAGCTTCAAGATATATTTGATCATCAATCATTACCTTGTCATCATCTTGATTAGCAACTTTGTGAATGAGGAAGCTTTTGCACATGAACTGGGATCCTATTAGTGTTCCCTCATTCACTTAAGCGGGAAGTGAGTTCTAGGAAGGTGTGTTCACTGCATGGGATTGTGATGCCACCCATTGGATGATTATATCCAAATTCTTCTTCAGATTGACTCAACAAGTCCAGAAAAAGAGGCTCGTTCAAATATGAGACTGGAATCACAAATCGCTTCATCTGGCTTAACCCAACATATACTGCAAAGTAGCCTTTTGGGATATCAAAGCTCTTTGAAGCAGATAGAGATCTAGTAAGACTTCTCTTGGCATTAGAAATTCCAGGCAACCGGAAACCCATGGCTTATATATATTTTTAAAGTGGAAGAACAAGAAAGAAAATTGAATCTGTGCAAACAGGAAGAGTTTGATTCTTTTCTTGGGAAGGAATAGATCTCCTTGAGTTGCTGCTGTTGAACTTGATCAGTCATGTGGGTGCTATAAATAGATGATGAAGGTGTATGCTGAAAATCATAAGGTACATGAAAAGAAGTGGTGAAGAGGGAAATGAGCATTGGGTCCTATTGGTCTAGGGACATTACCTTGTGAAAACTCACATGGCTTTGTCTTCCTGGTCTATCTATCCTTGTCTTCAAACAATATACCCTTTAGATTACAGACAACGTACAAAGGAACCAAAGTTCAACCTAAAAAAATCAAGAATACACAAGTTAACCTTAGTCCATTCAACAAAATACAGACATGTGTCTAAAGCATGCCTTGTAATGAGAGGGAATCAGTGACTCGAAGAAAACTCCAATCCACATCTAAAACTTATTCCTTTCCAGCCAGGGTGTCATAAACATAATGTTCACCAACAAATATATGACTCGATAACTTCAGTCCCTGAGAGTCAGATATCATTTAGACAGAACCATGTGATCCTTCAAAATTCAGAAGCTTGTGTCTCTTCCCAATCATGACACAATTTCCGCCATACAATTCTTTCTTCATTCCAGATCGATATCAATATTTCACTAGCACTCTCTCATCTATAAATATGCACAACCATACATATTATCTCATACAGAAATCAAGTCCTCATCAGTATCTACATCCATTAACTCTTTTTGTCCGACTCCTTTTGGAATCTCAACCTCTTTGAAGTGATCATTATCCGATTGCCAGCCATTATGCATGCTAAGCAGATTCTCCGGCGAGGAAGTTTGTTGGCTTGTAAAGCAGATTTAATACATGCTGGTGTTCCAAAAGGCTTCTTACCGGTGTATGTGGGAGAATGTAGTGAAAACAAGAGACACATGGTTCCAGTTTCTGTCTTGAGTCAGCCTTCATTTCAAGAGTTGCTGAGTAAGGCAGAGGAAGAATATGGATTCGACCATCCAATGGGTGGACTCACAATTCCTTGCCGAGATCTCACTTCTCTCTTGAAGGGGCTGTAACTCATGGTTGCACATGAGATATAACTTGCTTAGAGAAAATTTTTGTACACACTAAATAAGGAGGAATTTGCAGAGAGAAATCTTTGACACTGTGCATTTTACAGACAGTAATGGAAATCCTTTCTATCTAGACTTTGATATAATTTTCAGTCCATTCCCTTCTAACTATCTTTTGCTGCTACTTCTCTGAGAATCGTTTTCGTTTTATAATCATTCAAAGACGTCATCATAAGTCATAACTAAGGACATCACATATATATACATGCATCTATTTCGTTTTCAAATATGATTAATTTCTAACTGACTTTTCCTCCTTAACTCTTCAATTTGGTCAGGAAGCATGAGGTCTAGTGTACACTTGGTACTTAATTGGTGATATCTAAGTACTTCTGTAATATAAACAAAAAATCAAAAGCTAAAAAATTACTTGGTACTTGATGATATTCTAGTCCTTCTGTCCTAAACATTGTTTGATGAACACGTCCTGTAAATTTGGATTTTTTTTCACTTAATGGTTGTTAACTAGTAGTTGGAAGAATTATCCGATGAAATATTTCAAAGAAGATTAGTCCAGTTATGCAGAGAAACTCACACTATCATCCAACTAGCTATGCATACCTATTAAAGCATACTATGTATGTCGCTAAACATACAAATCTAATATATCTTCCTCTTTATGGCTTGGTAACCCATGAGTTCAACTATATATGAAGACTAGAATCTTTAACATCAGGTGGCTTGCCTCCAAACTAAGCAATAATACTGATGTTACTTCTGGGAACTATAGTTTCTATAAGTGTTTGCTAATTCATTACATTGTTGCTTCTCTCAAACACTTAACTATGAGGAACTGCATCGTTTGCATACTGCAACCTGAGATTTGAATCCAAATGAGAGTTTTCTCCAAACTGGGGGAATGCTCAGTTGTGCATCGAAAGCAATACATGTTCTCATTTCTCAAAGCTAGCCACCAGGTTCTTCTGGAGCTAACTAGGTACTAGACAAACCCATATGAACAATACAAAAACAGTCCCTTATATCACTAGCTAATATTGCCATGGAAGTGAAGATGCATAGAGCAATACTTCATTTCACGTAAAACAAGCTGCCAGCTGGTGATTAATTGTACCAGAGAAGCTAAACTAAGATAACAAACTAATGAACAATAGGACTTAACTGCGTATGGCTAATTAATTAAGTAATGTGAACCCCAATTTCCCTGGAAAGAAGTTTACATGGGGTTCTTTTTTTGGACAGAAAAAGGTTTACATGGGGTCAGAGGACAGAATTTGACTGTTTACATTCAACATTGGATTTTTAGTCCAATGGTTTCAGAGGGTTCATGATAGCATCATTTTTCTGTTCAGCTCTCATGCAGCTTGAGGATTACAAATACAGATGGGTTCCCTCAATCATGGCCTCTTCCTCGTCTGTGACTCAACGAGTTCCAATCACGCTTTTGAGTATGAAGTTGGATCTCATATTCACCTCATTATTGGTGACTCATACACTTAAGCGAGAAGTGAGATCAAGGAATGTGTGTTCACTGCAGGGGATTGTGATACCACCCATGGGATGATCGTATCCAAATTCTTCTCCAGCTTAATTGACTCAACAAATCCAGGAACAAAGGCTCGTTCAAGTACGCAATTGGAATCACAAATCACTTCTTCTGGCTCACCCCAACATAAACTGAAAAGTAGCTTTTCGGAACATCTTGGAACATCTAAGCTCTTCCCAGCAGAAAGAGCCTTCATAAGATTTCTCTTGAAGTAACAATTTCAGGCAACCGGAAACCCATGGCTATTATGGTCTTAAGTGGAAGAACAAGAGAAAAAATTCAAAGCAATTGGGAAATAAGGAAAAAGCTTTGATTATTTGCTTGGAAAGGAAAAGACTTGAATTGCTGATAATGAACTTGATTATTTGCATATATATAGATAATAAAAGGGTCTGATGGAAGTCTTAAGGTACATGAAAATGGAGGTGAAGACGCACTACATGGGCAGCAATAAGGGATACTAACTTTTGAGATATCACATGGGTTTGTTTTCCTACTTACCTAACTATATGCTTGTGCGGGAAGATTGTTCCCTACCTGCATTGGATAAACGGAAAACAAAGGTAGCTACCGACTGATGTGAAATTCCAACCTAATAACAAATTTTATTTAGCAAAGCCAGCAATTAACCAAAATCTTGATCATAATTTCTTCTTCCTTTGCTTATGTCTACAACCTATTGATGTATGTATGTCGGAGGCCTGTCCACATCTTTTAAGCTTTCAAGCTTTGGAGCTGCAACGTCATAAGCATAATGTTCTCCATCGAATAGAGACTCAATAACTCATAGTCCTTGAGAATCAGATATTGTAAAACACAACCATGTGATTCTTCAGTATTCAGATGCTTATGTCGCTTGCCAATCCCCACACAATTTCATCCATACAATTTTTTCTGCATTCCAGATATATTCTAAACCCTCTAGTCCATATATACACTCACACATGTTATCCAAAGGAAAATCATCAAGTCCACATAATCTTAATCTACTAACTCTTTGTTGAAAGGGGATCTGGAAAACCATTTAATTTCCACATGAAATTAAATAAGTGGTAAAGGATATTAAGCTGACATTGGATTTTACGGACAAGACTAACAATTGGTTCTTGCTGGAAAAGATCACCTTCTGTATCTGAGACACTATTTGGGCTGCTAAACAATCTGTCATTTAATTCTATCAAAAAAGAATACAAATAAACTGGCAATGATCAGATTCTATCTTTCTGTCATTCGTGTAATCTTCTATTCTAATGCCAACATGTGTCATTACGTTGCTAAGCAATGCAACACAGTGATAAGAATAATTATAATGACAATAGAAAACAAGAAGGATTGAGGAATATTTAAAAATATTTTATATTCCCAGATTTTCTTGGAGAACAAATAACAAAGAGGTACATTGGTTCCAAAGATAGAATTCGACTATCTCTCTCTCTTTGAGTTTAAATTTGGAGTCCTGATTCTTGAGCCAATGCTTTCAGAGTTTTACTGTGTTTTGATTTCTGCGCTAATCTGTGTTCCGTCTTGATCTTCTCAGTGCACAGCCTCACAAGAAGCTTCAGGATTACAGATTCCCCCATAGCCTCTACTCATCCCTCGAGTTGGTGAATTCTGCAATGAGGATGATTTGGATATGAATTTGAATCAGAGCTAGATTCACTTCATAGCACTCACTCACACAGTCAAGCGACAAGTGAGATCAAGGAAGGTGCGTTCACTGCAGGGGATTGTGATACCACCCATGGGATGATCGTATCCAAATTCTTCTTCAGCTTGACTCAACAAATCCTGGAACATAGGCTCATTCAAGTATGATATTGGAATCACAAACTGTTTCTTCTGGCTCTCCCCAACATAAACTGCAAAATAGCCTTTTGGCATATCTAAGGTCTTTGAAGCGGATAAAGATCTAGTAAGACTTCTCTTGGTGTTACCAATTCCAGGTAACCGAAAACTCATGGTGTTTAATTTTTTTAACTGATCAAATTAAACAAGAAAAGCAATTGAAAGGACTTTCCAAAAGAAAAAAGAGCTCTAATACTAGGGAAGGAGAAGACTTGAGTTGGTCATACTGAACTTGATCATTGCATATATATAGATCAATGAATATCCGGAAAACCATACTGTAAATGAAATGAGTGGTGAAGAGCCAGCTATGAGGGCCACTCTCTTCTGAGACAAGGATTCACATGCCTCTGTCTCCCCATTGCTCGAAGCTCATTTAGGAACACAAAGCCATCCTACCATGTGGCTTTGTTTTTTCATATATATACATTTCCAATTCTAAAGCTAATTCTTTCAGAAATCTAGAAAATCCACTTGATGGAGAATCCCTAAACAAGAAAACTATACTGATTTGAAGAGTGTGCTAACGTACATGTCTTGTATTCAGCGGAAGTCAGTGTCAATATAATGGTTGGTATCTATAGAAATTGGCAAACAGATCCATGTGATCCTTTATCCTTCAAAGTTTAAATGCTTCTGTCTCTTCGCACACCCTTTCTAACTTGTATATTATCCCATAAACAGATCAACTCACGATTTTTACTAAATCTTATCTTTACTGTTTCGTGTAGGTGGATGTTCCGAATGGCGTCTTAGCCGGTCTTTCTAGATAGAGCACTATAGAAGAGAGTACATGGTTCCAATTACGAACCAGCTTTTAACTATTCACGAGTTGCTAACTAAGCTAGGCTGCGGAAGAATTTTGGATATAACCCTAGACTGGCAATTCCTTGCAGAGAAGAATAACAGAAATGGAATTGAGTGACCCATTGATAAAGTCAAATATAGATTGTTGAAACTGCACGTGTATTTATATATTCTAGAACGACAAAACATTTAGAACCATAAGACACGGCACAGATCTTAACAGATTAACAATTGATCGTTTTTCTTGTTTTCGATTACATGAAGAGATTAACAGTTGGAAACCCTAAACGTACGTACAATACACGAATCATCATAATGCTGAAGCAGAAGAGAAAAGAGACGTACCGCGACAGCTTGATTCAGCCGAGTGGTGGGAGTGGACGAGGAATAAAAGTAATGCAGCGACAGCTCGAGCAACGAATGGAGTAAGGGCTCGTCCGTTTAACCTCGACAAAGACCTAATTCCTCCACTTGCCCGCACTCCCATTTTTTTTTTCTTTTTTTTTTTTAGGAGAATGAATATTTATATATTCACACAGCTTCACCGAGCCACCGCCACGAAATTACATCCTCTCAAAGTAAATAAAAATGGTATGTTAATTATTACAATTCTCAGCCTAATCGGGAAGAGAATCACTAGCAACTAACAACCATTACATAACTATTAGTGCACTATTAGTGCAGTTATTCAAAGTGACTACTAAGAAAATTAGAAAAACTGAAACTTGGACCTAGTTGATGTTTACATGACCCAACCAATAAAATTAGTACATTCGCCTAAGACTGTAATTGGTGTACATCAATACTAGTCACTGGATTGAACCTGCCACACATATCATCAAAAAGTTCAAGGTATGTCCCAAACAAAGAAGCAAGAAAAAGGAATTAAGGTAGTAGGCACAGAGCCTAAAACCCAAACCCATTCTCCGATCCTTACCCTCTAATTTGGACCAGACAAGAGAAAACAAGCCCACTCTGTGCCAGGCCCAAGGACTCAGCCTAGAGCAACCCATCTCCCTGGCTTGCAACCTAAATCGGATCACCACCACCGTCCAGCCTTCAGCCACCGAACGTACCACCAAACTGCCTTCAGCAAAGATCGCTGCATTTACCAACCTCTTTCTCAACACGAGCCTCCACTACCTAAAGCCGCAATGATGTCGCCTACCACAGACTCTCCACTGCGACCCAAAACTCGACTTGGATCCCCACCCGAAGAACTCGGGCTCAATTCCAAAACACGATCAATACACCAAAACACGAATGTCACTGCCAATAAAATCTTGGTTTTCTTATCCTCGAGTGTACAAGACAATCGCTGAAAATGTACGCCCGTTAGGCAAGAGTCATGAGAAGATGAGAGAGGGAAGAATTGAGCTTCCAATTTGAGAGGAGTGCTTCTATTCATACCTAAAAAATTAGCAATTGAAACTCTTTTTTTTTTTAAGTGATAATTGACTTTATCAACTCATATGAAATTATAAATAAGGGATGTAAAGAAGGACGAAAAAGATTTATGTTTTTATCTCGGCAAATTTCTTATTTCTCAACTTGGTCTCCATCTCTACCAACGTTAAACCCTAATTCATATATAAATTATGGAAAGAAAATGAAAGTCTAGTAGTTGAGAATTGAACCATTTTCTTTTTCTCTGTAATTAACCAAACCATTGTCTTGGAGCCTTTGTATGAGGGGCGTGGGTTAATAATGTTTATGTTCTTCTATTCTTTTTAGGGCCCTTGACACAAAGCATCAAAATGAGCCAAAATTATCTCACTTACCCCAACAACAGATTTTTATTACCACTAACCCAATTTGAAGCAAAACGACTATTCTACCCTCAACCTAATTACTAAACTACAGCCATTGCCACACACTCTCTCTCTCTCTCCCCAACAATGCCGGCATGTCCAGGACCACGCCTCGATCCGCCATGGCCTCCACGTCGTTTGCGTCGGCATGGCAGATGAAGGCGAGGGGAGCGAGGGAGTTCATTCAGCCATCTCCGCAGTCGACTGAGTTGAAGTCGATAGCAAATCGACCGAGTTGAAATGGGAATTCGATTTCACTAGGAAATCGTGGCTTTCGAAACGCTTTGGGAATTGATGAAGGGATGGAATTGGATTGGGATTGAGAGAGAAGGGGGATTAGGGGTTTGCGTAGACCTTGAGATTGAAGTTGGGAGCTGTAACATCACCATCATATTGTTGGTAGCTTTGCTAGAATAGTTATGAGTTCTTTGTTGATAGTATGTGGTGAGTTGAATAGTTTTGAGTTCTTTGCTAGAAGCTTGTTTATCTTGCATTCTTTTTATTAATGAATGTGTGTGAGTTTGTTATGGTTGGTAGCTTCGGTTTTCTGATTTTTAAAGAAGCATGTTTGATTTGGGAGAGCAAGGGTTTCAGGTGTGTAAAAGCTGTAGATGTGATAAGAAAATGCCAAGCAATGATTTGGTTGGGAATTATAAACTTTGTATTAGTTGGGGTTAGAAAAGTTGTGAATCCTTGTTAGTTTGAATTATTGAAAAGTTGTTAGTTGGGATTAGAAAAATGGAATATTCAAATTTTTTCTTGTTCTCATGAAATTTTATTATCTTGTTAGTTTTAATTTCTCGCCTTTCTTTATGATTATTGGAGTCGAAATCTTCTTTATGACCAGCAAAAATATTTTACTGTGTCCTAAAAAAATATTTATTGGAAGGCAATAAACGTTTATTAGCGGGCAATAAAACATTTCTCTAGGGCTGGGAATGTGTGACCGAGAAACAGATGTCGAAACCGACCGAACCGGTACGGATAACGATCGGCTCAGTTTCATTTATGTTTTTATATTGGGCTCGGGTTGGGATCAAATTGGGCTTTTTTAATATCGGTAAGTTATCGACCTAGCCCGTTAAGCTGCTCCAAATCGATGCAACTACTACTCGAGTCATTTGACTAGGTCATTTGACATTTCAACATGAAAACCGCGACCTCCTTCACTCTCAACTCAGTCATATCACTCATATGAGTCAAATCTCCTTCGCAGCACCACGAATCAAAGAAGTAAGAAGTTGATTAATTCAAATCGAAGAAGTAAGAAGTTGATTCCATATTTCCATTCCTTCGCTCTGGTCTGCTGTAGTCTGCACTCTGCAGTTTGGGACTTTGGGTCATCAATGGGAAAGTTAGGAGTAAGTCTGAGTGTCTATCAATGATTTCAATCAATGGGTTTTGATTCGGTTGATCAGATTGTCATGCAGTTCATTTCATTTTTTACTTCAATTCTTTGGTTGTTTCGCATTTTGCTTGCTGATTATGATTGAATATGAATATATGATTATCAGTTCATTTCATTTTTTAATTCAGTTCTTTGGCATGGTGATTATGATTGAAAAATTGAGATTATGAATAAATGATTATTGAACAATTGAACTAAAAATAACATTATGATTATCAATTCATAACATTATGATTAACTGATTATTGATCTTGAATTTTGTGTTTTTAAATTGCAGTTTAGAAAAAGCAAGAAGACGGGTGAAGTAGGCAAAGAAGGAGCAGACCAAGCAGTGGTACCTCTCCCTCAGTCCAGTTTGGTTGTTTCGAGCACTGGGGCTTCTCCCTCAGTCCAGGAAGATGTCATTGAATCTGCAGCAGCTGCAGCTTTGTCTGAAAAGGTAAATGACAATCCTCGAGCTGATAGGAAACATAGTTGGGTTTGGGAGCACTTTGAGGAATACACTGATAAGAAAGTGATTAAAAGTTAAGGGTAAGGAAGATATTATACAAGAGTTTAGGAGGGCTAAGTGCATATATTGTCCTAAGGGTCCTGTAGGAGACTATGCTTGTGATTCTTACAAAAATGGGACTCAGGGTATGATTAGGAACATAAACCACTCATGCAAGTATTATCTAGGAAGGAGGGTTATTGATAAGAATCAAAAAGTACTTGCTGGTAATAAAACTAAGGGTAATTCACTGACGGCTGTAGCATATAATCTGATGAAGTGATGCAAGCTTGTGTTGAAATGGTTGTAGTTGATGAGCTTCCTTTTAGCTTTGTTGAAAAGCAAGGGTTTAGGAAGTTTTGTCATGTTATGCAGCCTTTGTTTGGGGTCCCTTGTAGGAAAACTTTGGTGAAAGACTTTCTGAAGTTGTATGATAAGACAAATAAGAAATTGAAATCTGATTTGGCACATCATAGAATCTGCCTAACTACTAACACTTGGACAAGTGTTCAGAATTTCAATTACATGGTGCTAACGGCATACTTTATAGATGATGAGTGGGTTATACATAAGAGGATTATCAATTTCTGCACTATCCATAACCATAGTGGAAATTCAATAGGGATGTTGATTGAGTCTTGTTTGATTCAGTGGGGGATAAAGAAGGTTTTAATCATCATAGTAGATAATGCAGCTGCTAATAAGTGTGTTATTGAGTTTGTTAGGTCCAATTTTAACAAAAGGGAAAACCCAGAATCAATCTTAGATGGAAAGTTCATATATGTTAGGTGTACTGCTCATATCTACAACTTGATTGTTGGAAGTGGGCTGAAGAGGTTGAATAGGGCAGTGCTAGCCATCAGAAATGCAGTTAAGTTTGTTAGGTCTTCGGCATCAAGGCTGGATAGTTTTAAGGCATGTGTATTAATGGAACAAATTTCGTGCAAAGGCTTGGTAGTTATGGATGTTCCCACAAGGTGGAATTCAACATTCTTAATGTTGGAAGCTGCCTTGAAGTTCAAAAAAGCCTTTGGAAGGATGCTAGAGGATGATGACACTGGTTTTGCTACATATTTCAAGGAGCCTGAGGAAGAGTATGATGAGGAAATGAATGTGGTTCCAGTCAAAGGCAATAGAAACAGAGTTGTGCCACCAATAGATGAAGAATGGGATAAGGCAGAGGTGTTTGTGCATTTTTTAAGGGTTTTTTATGAAATTGCTTTGAGGGTCAGTGCTAGCACTCATCCAACAATCCATACTACTTTCCATGATGTGTTGTCCATGGAAACTGAGATCAACAAGCTGTTTATTGTACCTGAATTGCAGACAGGGAGTGATACCGAGAAAATATTGACTGATATGGTAGGACACATGAGTACCAAATTTCTCAAGTATTATGGTAGCTTCAAGGATATAAATCCATTGGTGTTTATCGGGCTTGTGCTTGATCCCAGATTCAAGCTACTTAACATCACTCATCTGTTAAAAAAAGAAGGGTATGATAATGACATTGTGGAAGCAAAAGGCAAGGAGTTAAAGGATGTGTTGATGTCATTGTATGAAGCTTATGCACCAAAGGATGCCCCTGTGAAGAGAAGGGATGTTTTAACTTCAAGTTCACTAAGCACCGTAACAATCACAGGCAGCAGAGGAAGAGCATCAATCTTGAGTGATTGGAGAAAAGTTGTTTCAGAACTTGATGAGCAAGTGGTTGCACATGAAGTGGACAAGTATTTTGGACCCTCTTGAGTACACAAATGATGGAGAATCAGATTATTGGCTGTTCAAGTGTCCACAGTTGCATCTGAGGCTGTTTTGAGCATTAGAGGCAGGGTAATCGACAACTTTAGGAGTTCATTAACTCCTAAATCTGTGGAAGCTTTGATATGTTTGCAAAGTTGGTTGGGGGGGGGGGGGGTGATATTAGCTACATAGAGGATGCTCCATGCATCAAAGACACAGAATTCTATGAGAAATGTGAGAAAGGTAAAGTATTCTCATTTCTGCTCAGTTTGTTTTTATCATTACATTTATATGTTTTACAAGTTCTGATATTTAGAAAATCATTGTGTTTGGTGTGTAGATCATATAAGCTCAGCATCTTCAAGCGTAAACTCATGTCTTCCTCCAAAAGCAAAGGGAAAGGATGCAACTCATGCAAGTGAGGAAGTTGAAGATGAATATGAAAATTTTGGTTCTGATGACTCAGAAACGAGTTGAAGTGTTGAACTGTGCTCATTGTTGGTTGTTGTTCATTTCACTATTTTTATCATTCCCTGAACTGTGCTTAATCTCATTTTCACTACTGCTTTTTCAGATTATGACTTTGTGGCTTTATACAATACTTCTATCTATGCATTTATTTTTGGGTTGTAAACTTGTAATAGTCCTGCATGTTTTCAGTTTATGACTTCATGGCTTTGTGCCTTTGTGTGCTTTGTGATGAGTTTAGCAGCCTTTCTTTAGCAGTTTATGTTTGTGAGTTTAGCAGCCATAACTCCATTAGTTTATATATCACTGTATCAGTATATGAGTTTAAAGTACTACAAGAGTTTATGTTTGTGGATAGTGAGTTTAGCAGCATTTATTTTCAGTTTATGAGTTGCATTGCTTTGGATCAGTTGTGCTTGTACTACTTATGCAGGAAAAATCAGCTATAAGGCTTGCAGCCTTGCATGTTGCATTGTTTTGAAACTTCACAGATTTTTAAAATCGGTTTCGGCTTCGGTATGACTTAGATCCCGAGCCGATCCCAGCCCTACATTTCTCAATATTTATTGCTCCCCAATAAAAGTTTTGAATTGATGTAATCTTCTCATTTTTTTTTCTTAATTAATCAAAGTTTTATTTGTCTAATTTAGGGAAATTAGTTCCGATTCTGGCGACTTAAAGGTTTATTGGGGGGCAATAAAAGTTTATTAGAGGTCAATAATTCTCCGGCGACCTATGAGATCTCTGACGAGGTTTCATAAACTTTTATTGCCCTCCAAGAAATCTTTATTGGAGGGCAGTAAATGTTTATTGGTGGGCAATAAATATTTATTTGGGGGGGGGGGGGGGGGGAATAAATCTTTCCGATGACCTATGAGATCTTCGACGACCTCTTTGGGGACCTCTAGGGAGGTTTTCAGAGAAGTCCGGCGGCTGGAGATCAGTTATCGAATTCTGGTGACCCGTGACGGGAGTTTGGTGGCCGGTGACTGAACTCCGGCTAAGTCTCCTATAGCTTCTCTCTCTCTCTCTATATATATGTGTGTGTGTGTAACAAAGGGGTAAGGGCAAAATAATCTAAAAAAAAAAAACTTAATTGGATATTAGGAAATACCTTATTAGAGTCTTTATGTGTAAGTGAGAAAATAAATAAATAAATGGGTGGTGTGTTTGGGGGGGGGGGGGGGTGTCCCTAGAATTAGGGTAAATGGTCAAACCCCCCTAAGCAACATTAAACCCTAAGTTTTTTGCATCAAGGATTTTGTGTCAAAAAATTTGTCGTATAAAGAATTATCATCTTCGACTGTCATTTTAATGTTTTGCATAAAAAATTTGATGGTATCATCAATGAGTAAAATCGATATTTTTGTTTAAGTTTTCAACAACAATGATAGTAATGATTTCTAGTGTTGTGGGTTTATGATTCTGGATTTTTTTTTTGGGCAGCATATTGCTGTTTGTAATGTTTGAGAGGGATTGTCTTATTGCTGGGATGCCTCATTTTTATCCTCCGCGCCTCATCTTTATTCTTTCATCTTCATCATCTTCTTTGGGAATTAGATGTGGAGGATAAAGTGGAAGAAGAATTCGGCTTGTTATTGAGTTTTATCAAAGAACTTTGACTTTGTTTAGATTTTATGGTTTAAAGGAATTTTGGGAAATTATGGAGGTGTGTACTTATCATATTGCATATTTGTAAAGAGGTTTAGTAAGAGGATATCAAGGTTCAAATGCCAATTTTAAAGGTATGAAAAGAAGCACCTACCCATTTTTTTTTTCAATCTTCTGTTATCTTGTTCTTCCATTTGTATTTTGTGAACAATAGTGATGTTGCCTTTCCATGCCTTCTTGATCCAACAGCAACTCCATGCCTCCACCATATCCAGAGCATTTGATGATAATTGCATTTTTTTGAGGTCTAGAGATATGTGAGTCCCTCACTTGACTGGAGGCAAAAAAGAAAGGAAAAAAGATGGTATGAAATTATGAATGAAGAGCATAGATAATAGTGGTGCTTTTGTCCTAGAGATTAGCCTCGTATACTTTCCCTTTATACCAGATTTTTGACATTTACTTATAAGAACTCTTTTACATTCAGCAGCCAAGTTAGGCACTTGAATAGGATCAGCTAGCTTGTATGACATATATATAGAAATAAGTGATCTAGTTCAAGGTGCATACTGGATTAGCTAGCTTGCCATTATATTTCATTAATTATTATTATTATTTTGAATAAAGGGCTGGTGTGGCTATCCTTAAGCCTTGATTAATGAAATTGTTGAATACAAGGGGGGTTGCATAGAGCCTATACTTACTTAAGCATTTGCCAAGCATAATTAGCTATAATGAGTCACGCTCATGCTACCGCCAGTGGTACCAACAATCACCAACGGTGTGACCTATGGAAACACAGCTAAGCAGGCTGTCACCTGAGCCCCGGCTCACCCCAAGATCACTGTTGACGCGCCGCCACATGCCGCGCCTCTTTGAAACATCAGAATCTGGTAACTGAAGCATATCAGTCTCACATCGAAAACAAGGAAGAGGTCAGCCTCTTCCCCACCTATAAAAGGTTCACTCCTTTCTCCTCATTAATTACGCATTTACTACTTACCTACTGTTATTCTGTCAACATAAATATATTGACTAACTTAGGCATCAGAGAAGAGAAGACCGCCCAACGCGGTCTCCCTCTGACGCCCTTTGTATTTTACTTGACAGGTAGCGGAAACTCTGAGAACATCACAAGTAGCGGTCCACCCACCAGACCAGCGTTAACCGAGATTTGGGCTACCTCTCAATCTTAGACATTAACATTGGCGTTGTCTGTGGGAATCCTTGAGCAAAAGGCCATCCCACCACAATGACCATGACCAACGGTAGCGGGGGAAACGCTGAAAAGCAAGCGGACCAATCCGCCAACCCCCACCCCATCAACCCCGCGACTAACGTTAACCCAGCGGGTAAAGTTAACCGCGCATTATTCAACACTCCGGTCAACCCTAGCGTGGAACCCCAAGATACTCCCCAGGTCTCGCTGACTCAAACTACAACGGAGGCCCGACCAGGCAGCAGCCGTCCACCAAGCCAGGACCTCCCAGGTATGTATGAACTAGCATTGGCGGACCTCCACAAGGCAAACAAGGAGCGCGAGCAGGAGTGCAGGGAAAAGGCTGAGGCCCAAAAGCAAGTGGCCATGCTGATGTCAAGATTTGATGAACTAAAGAGGGCGTTGGAGGCAAACGCTAACCCAGCATAGAGCGAGCAATCGCAGAGTACCAGGCATAGTCAACCCAACGCAGGCGAATTGGTACCTGCACCAATTGTACTGATGCAGGTACCGCTGAACCCATCAGAGCTACTTGGAATGGGTCCACCTCCCCCACCCCGACAAATGATAGAACAAGAGACGGAGTCACAACTACACACCAACCGCTCCGCAGCCAGGGTTAGAACTGAAGGTAATCCACCTGCCCCCAGGCGAGAGCTGGCGCAACGGAACCTCCAAGCGGGGCCTGCTGGCGACACAACTGCCCTGATCCTGGAAAAGATGCAGCAATTAGAACAAAGGCTAATCAGGGCAGAGGTAGGCGCCCCAGCGCAAATGCCAAATCCGCTCTTTGAGTCCAGGCCAGGGCCATTCACCGCTAGGATCCTGCAGGTCGTCTGACCAGCACATGCAAAGACGCCAAAGATGCCACAATACAGCGGCATGACTGACCCCTTCGTCCATATGGACACTTTCAAAAAAGTCACTAACAACAAGAGATTTGATGACGCCACCCTCAGCCACTTGTTTAGTGAAACGCTTAATAGTGAGGCAATGAGTTGGTTATTTGAGTGCTCACCAGGATCCATCGACTCATTCCACACACTATCAAACTCTTTCCTATCACGGTTCATCCTGTTGACCGCCGGACATCACAACACAAGTCAGTTGTTCAACGTCAAGCAGGGTGTAGAGGAAACATTGAAGGCATTTGTCACCAGGTGGCGAACGGCGGCACCTCAGTGCCGTGATCTTGATAAACAATGGCACTAGCAGCCTTTAAGCAAGGACTCCTAAAGGGACCATTTCTTTATCATCTCAATTACAATCATCCAAACGCCGCATATGACCACGTCATGAGCGAGGCCGTCATCCACGCGCAGGCGGAGTTCATCACATACGGAGAAACCCCACCACCACCACCAACGCCAGCAAAGTCCACTCAACCTTCCTCCAGCCAGCAGGAGATCGCTAACAAAACCTCTGCTGCGCCACCAACTTATAAGAAGAGAGAGTGGCAACAAGGCAACTTCCAGAACAAATGGCAAAAGGACCAGCATTACCACAAGGGCAACCACTCATCCCATGGGGATAACTGTAACAAACAGACGGAGTCTTCCCAGCAGTATGCAGTGTTTACAGTCCTCACAGCCTCGTATGAAGATATATACGACCAGTGCAAAGACCAGATCCCACCGCCACCCCTAAGAAAGTACCCAAGGGTGGGAAAACCAAGAAACACCGGCAAGTGGTGTAAATACCACGAGGAAAACGGTCACAACACCAACAACTGCAACGCTCTCAAAACGGCAATTGAGACTTTGTATCGTGATGGTAAGTTGAAACAGCTCAAGGTGCGTCAGCCGCCACCTATGGTCGCTAACATCGAGCCCATGCGCTGCATCAATACCATCAACGGCGGTGCTCCGATCACCAACATGTCTCATAAGGGCAAGAAAGTGCTATGCATGCGCTAACCACCCCAAAGAAATTTGCAACATCCGCTATGAGAGATCCGCTAAACTCCCAAAGTCAGGTTGGGAACCCATTACCTTCTCGACGGAAAAAGAGCGCGGAGTACATCTACCCACAACAATCCATTCTTGATCGACGCCATGCTCGATAAATGGTTCGTGGGAAGGGTCCTCGATGACAGCGAGTCCACTGTCAATGTCATCTTCAATGGTTGCTATAACCAACTCCAGCAGAATAAGAAATCACTCCAAGATCACGAGCCCTTGCTCAGTTTCTCCGGTGACGTCACACAACCACTAGGTTTTGACTATATGAGCCTAGTCATCGGCGCTAGTCCATGCACAACGGAGATACTTCTTCAGTTCATATAATGCCATCTTTGGTCGACCGACGCTCAACAAACTAAAGTGCATTATAGCAGGATATATGCTTCTCATGAAGTTCCCTACTCCTAAAGGAACAGGCTGTGTGAAGGGAAGTCAACAGGTGGCACGAGCGTGTTACTCAACAACCGTGGCACGGTCAACGCACTGCCATGAGATCCTAACGGTGGGAAACCATGTGCCGTTGAGGGATGCAATTGAAGATCCCAAGGACGACGAGGAGGAATATGCAAAAAAGGAATCTGTCAACCCAGAAACATCCCTACAAGTCATCAGCCTCTCGGAGGAACACCCTGAGCGAACCATCCACATCGGTGCTCAACTAGCCCTAGAGATAGCGGCGGAACTCACACAATTTCTGCGGGATAATGTCGCTGTCTTTGCATGGTCTTACGCTGATATGCCGGGTATCTCACCCGAGATCATCATGCAAAAGTTGAGCATCAAACCATCTTTCTATCCGGTCAAGAAGAGGCGGAGGGCCTTAGACAAAGAAAGATATCGTGCAATTAGGGAGGAGGTCACCAAGCTCCAGGGCATCTGGTTCATCCTCCAGGTCAATTATCCCCAGTGGATTTCCAACTTGGTCATGGTTAAGAAACCTAACGGAAAGTGGTGGATGTGTGTAGACTTCAAGAGTCTCAACAAGGCATGCCCCAAAGACAGTTTCCCGCTACCCCGCATTGACCAACTGGTTGACGCTACAGTAGGACATAAGTTGCTCAGTATGATGGACGCCTTCTCAGGATACAACCAAATCAAGATGCACCCCAGCGACCAAGAGTGCACTACCTTCACAATCAACAAGGGCCTATACTGCTACAACATGCCCTTCGGATTGAAGAACGCTGGGGCAACATACCAGCGGTTGATGAACACCATGTTCGCGGAACACCTAGGAAAAATAATAGAGGTCTACGTGGATGATATGCTAGTCAAGAGCATCAAGGCCAGCAAACATGTGGTAAACCTCCGCATTATATTCGCCATTCTCTTGGCTATGGTATGCTCCTCAATCCGGAAAAGTGTTTCTTCGGCGTCACCACCAGCAAGTTCTTGGGATACATCGTCAATGAACGAGGCATAGAGGCTAACCCTGACAAGGTGCAAGCCATCCTCAAGATCAAGTCTCCGGAGTGGAAGGTGCACGTTTAGAGCCTCCAGGGCAAGCTAACCGCCCTTTCTCGGTTCATTTCCAGACTCACCGACAAATGTCTCCCATTCTTCAAGGTCATGAAGAGGACCCACAAGAAAGAAATTGACTGGACCCCAGACTGTGAGGAGGCATTCCAGAGCTTGAAAGAGTACCTAGCGGTAGTCCCACTTTTCTCCATTCGTATATAGGGGGAGATACTCTACATCTACCTAGCGGTATCCTGATCAGCAGTAAGCTCACCATTGTACGGCGAGAAGGACACGACGAGCTCCCAGTATTCTACGCCGGCAGAGGCATGATCGGGGCGGAGACAAGATATACCCCCCTGGAACAGCTCGCTCTCGCACTAATTGTCGCTGCTAGACGCCTCCGCCAGTACTTTCAAGCCCACACAATTCATGTCTTGATGAATCAACCGCTGAAACAGGTAAGGCAGAACTCTGAGCACTCCAGGCGCCTCAGCAAGTGGGCCATCGAGCTCAGCGAGTTCGACATCGACTACAAGCCACGAACCGCTATGAAGGGCCAGGCTGTGGCCGACTTCATTGCTGAGCTCATCGAGCAACAGGATGGGCCCATCCCAGAGCCAGCAGAGGGCAACACTGCTATGACAACCGCTGAGGAACTAGCACCCAAGCAACAGTTGGACTGGAACCTACATGTGGATGGCTCCGCCTATGCCAAGGAATGTGACGCCGACGTAATTTTTACAGGACCAGGGGGATTGAACGTAGAATAAGCGTTGAAGTTCAGTTTCACGACCTCAAATAACATGGCTGAGTATGAAGCCCTCATTGCGGTCTTACTCCTCGCCATTGACTCGGGTGCTGATAGCGTCAACATATTCAGCGATTCCTAGCTGGTCGTCAACCAAGTCAACCACAATTTCCAAGCCAAAGACAAACAATTAGCGGCATACTTGGGAAACGTCAAGACACTCCTCAGAAAATTCAAGTTCCACACCATCACATAGATCCCCAGAGAAAAAAATGCCAAGGCTGATTCACTGGCAAGATTAGCAACCGCTCAACCGCACCAGAGTCCAGCGGACACAAGGGTAGAATGCCTTGACAAACCAAGCATCACCAAAACCCTAGCAGAAATCTTCAACATTGAGGTGAACCCCAGTTGGATGGATGAAATAATTGAATACAAGCGCAATGGAACATTGCCAACCGATAGGGTCGAGGCAAGGCAACTTAAGCGGAGGGCAACCCGCTATAACATCCAGAATGGCAAGCTTTACCACCAAGGGTTCACCCATCCCAACCTCCGGTGTCTGACCCTAGAAGAGGGAAATGTCGTGCTGGCAATGATACACGCTGGAGAATATGGAAACCACTCAGGCGCTAGGTCCTTAGCCAATCGCACCATGCGGCAAGGCTACTTTTGGCCCACGCTTGGCGACAACGCAAGAAGGGTATCCAAGTCTTGCCACAAGTGTTAACAGTACACTGACCTCCCCCATGCCCCGGCGGAGCCCCTTTCGATAATCATCGGACCATGGATTCACTTCACTTGGGGCTTGGACCTACTTGGCAAGTTCCCAACCGCTAGAGGACAGTTCAAGTACATCATTGTCGCCATAGACTACAACAGCAAATGGATAGAGGCAGAGCCACTGATGACAATAGCTACAGCCAAGGTAACTCACATCCTTTGGAAGAACATCTATTGCCATTACGGCGTCCCCTATACAATCATCACAGACTGGCACACAGTTCAACAACAAGGAGCTCATATCTTTCACCGCTAACTTGGGCACCAAGATGAACTTTGCATCTGTCGCTCACCCCCAAACCAACGGCCAAGTCGAAGCAGCAAACAAGATAATCAAAAAGCTGCTAAAAAAGAAACTCGATGACACTAAGGGTTTATGGGCGGAGAGGCTTCCGGAAGTTCTGTGGGCCATTAGGACAACCCCAACATCCTCTACCAGTGAAACACCATTTTGTATGATGTTTGGGACTGAGGCCGTACTGCTCATCGAGGTCACCCAACCTACCGTTAGGGTCGAGGGCTACTGCTCCAAGACCAACGGCGAAGGCATCAACCTCGACAAGGACCTCCTCGAGGAGAAACGCCACAAGGCCCATTTGCACAACTTGCAAAACAAGCAACAGGTATCGCGTTTCTACAACGCCAGAGTAAAAGCCTGGAACCTCCAACTTGGGGACTGGGTCATGAAGGAAGTCATTCCACCTCCAACATCACTCCGTCCCACCTGGGAAGGACCATACAAAATAGTCCCGGTACCTTCTACTTAATAGACAAGGATGGCGTCACAACGACCAACCCTTGGAATACCGAGCACCTCCGGTATTATTACAAATAGTCAGGTCGCTACCCAAGAGCATCTTGACTTAGCTAAATTCTTTTTCAACATTTAGCTAAGGGAAACTACCCAACGAGTACAACCCCTCTTTTGTAAACGCTGATCTTTCAGCTATCCATGAAACGAGGAATTATTCAAACCATTGTTCTCCATAGCACAAGTTAACTAGCAACGCCAACAACAGTCAGCGGACAACGTGTGCTACAGCTTGCACTTGGATCAATTTTAATTCCATTAATGTTTCATTGATTAACAAAAGCACAAGTCAAAACTCTAGCGGTATATCAACATTCAAACAACAGTCATATTATCAGCAACAATCCCACACTTAACAAAATTTCAGACAAGAAAACAATACTTCATATATTTAGGGTCGGGACTCCTCGCCCAAAAATATTGTCAAAATACATGACGAAAAACCTCAGCGGCAACAAAAAAAAAAAGAAAAAAAAAGCTTCAAGGCTTGGACAGTCTTCAGGGATTGTCGGGAGAGGCCGCAACATCTTCACCGACCACCGGCAGCTGTGGAACGACCAGGTGGCTCGTCTGATCCGAACCACGAGAGGTAAGGCTCGGCGTCACCATGGTGCCATCCGCCCAAGTGTGGGCCGCTATGAACTCAGCACGGGACACCTTCGGACTGGGTGGGCAGAGGAGTCCGCTGGGAATCATCCGCTGGACCAGGACCACTCTCGCCACTACCAGAGCATACACCACCAGTCTGATCAGTGGTAGGCCCCCCTGCCGGCACGAGCGGTTGGCTTGAATTACTGGTAGGCCGAGGAGCCTTATGGTTCATCATCTCGAAATTGGCCGCTGCACCAGCCTTCGCCGCCTTTGTCAGGGTATGTTTGAACTCTGGAGACTGCTTGTAGGCCTCAATGGCGGCGACATCGGCATGAGTCCTTTCAACTCCCAGTCGGGCAACCTCACCCTCCAGCTTTTTCATCTCCATGGTCTTAGCGGCAACCTCCCGCCGAAGATTCTCGATGCACCGGGCCTTGGACTTCACCTGCTCCTGCAGCAAGGCCACATCGTGCTCCAACTACACCACCCTCTCAGCCTACTCCACATCCCGGTTAATGGCGACGATCAGCTTTCCCCGCACATCCACCAGGTCACAGTTGGCCTTCACCAGCAGCCGCTCGGTGTCCGCCAGCTTTTTCAACACCATCTCCAACTCCTGACGAAGATTGACAACTTCATCCCTCATCTGCTGCTCGGCAGGAGATGACTTCGACGCGGCTAGAAACAGCTCATGGAGCCTAACAGACGAATGACCAAAGGCTGAGCTGAATGACGACTGTTGAACTGCAGTAAGGCGGACGGTCCCATCCATCCAGCCGAACCCAAGCCGCTCGCAGAGATGGAAGAGAAACTCTAGCTCGGGATGGTCAAAAACTCAGCATAAGCAGCGAAGGAATCCAGACCACTCGATGGCACCTCCCCGACGACGACCACAGTCACTAGCTGTGAGGCCTACTTTGCCCTCTTCTGTTGGCAGGTCTCGACGGTCTCCGCGTCGTCATCTTCATCGGCATCATTTTGCCACCATTTCCGCTGAGGAGGCCCCTGTGTGATCACCTTCGTGGTAGGCCTCGAGAGTCCCTGCAGTTCTAAACCCGCAATGGTAACGGGCTCTTTCGTCGGCACCATTTTCTCCCTTGGGGCACCTCGCCGCTGAGCAGGCGCTCTCTCCTTGCCCTTCTCCGGACCAGCACCGGACTTGCTCCCGCTAGTAGTCCCCCTCTCGGCGCTCGGCGGGAGGCTCCGCCTGCACCGCAGACTGACCAACGACGCCAAGATGTGAATGATGCAACATCGGCATCACCACCTTAGTCTCCGACTGGCTCAACGACAACGGTTTACTGGGCGTTGAGCCTAGGGGAGTACATACCCTCAACAAAGTTTTGTAGCTCGGCGTGATCCATCGCTTTGTCGAATGCTTCACGACTCGCTTAATTACCGGGAACAGGATCTGACCAAATAAACAGAGCAAGTTAGAGGAGGACAGGGTGGCGAGGACACATTGACAAGAGACACTTACCAGGAAGACTAGTTAGTTTCAGATCCGCCTACAGCTCCAAACCTGTCAACAGCCGAAGATCAAGCAGATTGCGATTCTGCCAGCACTCTTGGATCCTTGCCACGCGACACTACTCCTCACGCGTCAACATAAAACACAGGTCCACTACACAAAAACATAAGTGATTAAAACAAAGAAAAGTAAGGCAACTAAGAAGTCACAGCAGCAAAGCTAGCATGGCTAGCGGCAACCTCGGATAGGCTGAAACTCGAACTTAATCCTAAAACTCGGGGCTTATGTGTTTACCCCCGCGTCGAACTCCCAACCCTCCGTTGCAACACAGAAGGTCGCTCGTCAGGGGGACATAGAATCCTTCAGATTCTCGATCAACTTGGGCGCCCCCTGATGGCGGGTTAGATTCACTTGCCTACTACAACCCTGGCGCTTCACGTACACAAGCTTGTAAAAATGAAGCACCTCAGCCACCGTCGGGCCTTCACATCGGGACAACCGCCAGAGCGAGTTCAGCGCCATCAACAACCTCCACATGTTGGGGCAATTTGCCCAAAGGCGAGGTCAAACTCACATAGCAAGATCTGAAGGTTGGGCAGTAGCGGAAAGGTGACACCTTGGTGGAGCACGGCCTCGTGCACAGCTGCATACCCAGCTGGTAGAAACGACGCCTTCTCATCTTTCCTCGGTGAACGTAGCTTCACCACGCTAGGCAGACGGAACACCCTTTTCATCTTTGCGATGGCGGACGAAGGCATCTGCCTTCCCGCCTCGTCAACTGGAGTGCCATCTCGAAGAACCCAGGCTGACTCTATCTCCTCTTGGGCGTCGTCACCCCCGTGAGCGGAACTACTCGCAGCACTGTGGCTAGCCAGCCTATCCTCACATTTCTCGCGGGCGGCAGTTTCCTCTCTCGTCGCTGAAGTTTCTGGGCACCTAGCATGAGCCATCGCTACTTCCCACGGTATGGTTTGTAGGGGTTTAATATCTAGCGGTTCCGGCAACGAGGTTCCTACAGGGGCAGACTGACGCAACAAATCTATAAAAACCTCGGAACCGCTGAGCGACACGTCAGACCCGAAATTCTCACTGCTTGAAATCTCTATGACGCTAGCCATCGGAGACACCCTAAAACCCAAGTCAGTCAGTTTCAACACGATCTAAATTACTCATATGCCAGATTTTAGTCAAGAACACCAAGAACAATCATACCCAGAAAATACCAAAACAAGAACACAATGTATATACACTCAGAACCTAGATTCGACCATCTAGCAAATCCATAAACTTTAACTCTCTTCCACGAACACCTAAACCCATCCCCAAAACCATTCTAGACCCTCAGACACACCTTGGAATGGCATCAATCACTTCACATAGCAAAAGTATCAACTGACAAAAACAAGAGGCAGCCAAACAAATTCAGGGCTTAGATAACCAACCTGAAATATGGGAACTCTGATGCGCTTGTGGATGCTCGTATTTGCTTCTAGAGGTATCCGTCTTCCAAGATCAATAACCTCACACAATTTGCAGAACCCTCTCCAACTCTCATAGCAGGGGCTTGAAGACGACGATAGTGGTTCAAAGCGCAGAAAGTGTTAAACCTCTTGGCTTCCCTCTCTTTTATGTCAACATCAACCAGATCTAGGCCATCCGCTAAAAAACGACATCACACGACAACCATACAAGTGCCCCACGATCCCGCCTACTCTCCAGATTAACCGAGGCTACAAAATCGATAATTACTCTCATTAATGGGGAAGATACGAGCGTGCTGAGGAGACGTTATCCCACACGCTAACCTAATGCATGATGGCCACGTATCGAGCGCTGTCAGACGAAGCGTTTATCCGAAGTGACCTTCAATAACGGGCATACCAATCGGTAAGTGAGATAGTCTCTGATAAGCGCAACACCGCTAGCGAAACTTCTCCCTTTCGTCTTGCAAGTGAGACAGTCTCCGCTAAGCGCAACACTGCTAGCGGAACTTCTCCCTTTCCTCTTGCAATTGAGACAGTTTCCGCTAAGTGCAACACCGCTAGCAGAACTTCTCCCTTTCCTCTTGCAAGTGAGACAGTCTCCGCTAAGTGCAACACCGCTAGCGGAACTTCTCCCTTTCATCTTACAAGTGAGACAGTCCCCGCTAAGCGCAACACCGCTAGCGGAACTTCTCCCTTTCATCTTCCAAGTGAGACAGTCCCCGCTAAGCCCAACACCGCTAACAGAACTTTTTCCTTTCATCTTGCAAGTGAGACAGTCTCTGATAAGCGCAACACCGCTAGTGGAACTTCTCCCTTTCATCTTGCGAGTGAGACAGTCTCCGCTAAGCGCAACACCGCTAGCGAAACTTCTCCATCTAACATGCAAGAAGGTCCCCGTTGCACTTCTTACCGCTTACTATCAGCGGAGGGACTTCCGCCATTGACTATTCCCGAGGAAACGCCTCATACTGACAATGACCACCACGCGGCGTTGTAGTCAAGCTATGCTCCTCCGGGACAAGGGGACCTGTCAATAGTCTTTGACGGCCCTGATCACGCATGTTAACCCCCGCCACTCAGGTATCAAAGATTGGGTTCGCTACCCAACACTACTCAGCACAGCTCCCCTCAACAAACAATATACCGGCCAAACGGAGGTCTATCTTAGCCGAGGAGTGGGGGACTCCCTAGGGGGCCTAGCAGGGGCCCACCCGAAAGGGTATAAAGCGTTTGCTCAGAACAAATCCATGGTTGACAATGCACTGACGCTAATTATGCCTGTGCAAGACTAGCATAAGTAACACTTCAAAACTGCTAGGCAACTCCCCAACCATGATTGACCTCCTTGACTGGGGACTTGTACTTACATAAGCATTTTCCAAGTATAATTAGCTATAATAAGCCACGTTCATGCTACCGTCAGCGGTACCAACAATCACCAACGGTGTGACCTACGAAAACACAACCAAGTAGGCTGTCACCTGAACCCCGGCTCACCCTCAGATCACTGCTGACGCGTCGCCATGCGCTGCTCCAAGATCGTCTTGCTGAAGCATCAGAAGTTGGAAACTGAAGCATATCAGTCCCACATCGAAAACAAGGAAGAGGTTAGCCTCTTCCCCACCTATAAAAGGTTCACTCTTCTCGTCTCATTAATTACTCATTTACTACTTACCTACTGTTATTCTGTCAACATAAACACATTGACTAACTTAGGCATCGAAGAAGAGAAGACCGCCCAACGCGGTCTCCCTCTGACGCCCTTTGTATTTTACTTGACATGTAGCGGAAACTCTGAGAACATCACAAGTAGCGGTCCGCCCACCGGACCATCGTTAACCGAGATTTGGGCTACCGCTCAATCTTAGACATTAACAGAGCCTAAACCCCTGATTACAATAACCATCTAGAGACCGTCCTGAAATGATATCAGGAGACTCTATCAAATAAAGTATTCAACCAGGCACCAACTAGCCAAGAGTGCTCTACTGGCTACTCCATATACTTTGATATAGTGGTGATATAACGGAAAGATGACTCGATAAAAGCACAGCTCTCCTACTATGTTGGCATCAGATAATAAATCCGATAACACTTAGCTTTACCATGCCACTAGGCGGTAGCAACCATTTGACAAAGCAAGGAACTTGCCGCCCGACTCGCCGTACACAACTAATGTAGGGACTTATTACTCGCTTGAAGCGCAACATAACTAAACAATATAAAAAAATAAAAACTTTAAATCAAATAACAAAGGCAGGGCCTAATAATTGAGCACAAACTTATTTCATTAATTATCTATCTGAGCTGCAAGGAAATAATATATAATAATGAAACATATAATTCAAAAATAAATGACGAATCAAAATGTGTTGCATTTTCTCAATATTTTCCCTTGGACCAAACAAAGATATTTATATGGGATGAAAGGACAGAATTTGACTGCCTTATAAGTTCAAACTTGAACGCCAATGGTTTTACAGATCGATCGAAGAGGTTCTTGACTTTCAGCATGGTAAAGTTCATCATTTGTCTGCTTTAAACGTTTGGTAATACTCTTCTCAGCTCGCAAGCAGCTTTGGTATCACATAAGCTTTCTCTTCAACCAGAGATATGATTCGAGTCACTTGATGATCGATCACAGTCTCTTCTCCATCTTCTGGACTCGTGAACTTTTCACACGAGGATGCTTTCGATATGAATGGATCCATATTCACTTCATCAGCACTGACTCACACACTTAACCAAGAAGTGAGTTCAAGGAAGCTGTGTTCACTGCAGGGGATCGTGATACCGCCCATAGGATGATCATATCCAAATTCTTCTTCAGCTTGACTAAGCAAATCCTGGAGCATAGGCTCGTTCAAGTACGAGAATGGAATCACAAATCGCTTCTTCTGACTCTCCCCAACATAGACTATAAAGTAGCCTTTTGGGATATATAAGCTCTTCGAACTCTTTGAAGCAGATAGAGACCTAGTATGGCTTCTCTTAGCTGTAGCAATTGCAGGCAACCGGAAACCCATGGCTTATATACCCTAGTGGTAGAACAAGAAGGAAAGTTTGAATTAAGGACTCTGGACACAGGGAAAGTATGATTCTTTGGTTTGGAAGGAAAGACCGACTTGAGTTGCTGATGATGAACCTGATCTGTCATGTGGTATAAATAGATGAAGAAGGTGTATGCTGAAAATCACAAGGTACATGGAAATGAGTGGTGAAGAGGCATTGATCTAGCATTGGATACTATTGTTTAAGTACCACATGGTTTGTTTTCCTGCTCCATCTAACTCTATTCCCTACTTGCATTAGATAACAGAAAACAAGGGAACCACCTGATGTGAAAGTTCAACCTAAAAAAATTATATATGTCAGCAAACCCCTTGGTGTTCTTATTGATCGTAATTAATTTCCTTGTCCTTTCGCTCATGGAAACAATTGAAGACATCACACAACACAATACCACGTTCAAAGCTAATCAAATCATTTTGCACAAATAACAGATATATATGTCTCCAGCAATCTTGTACGTAATGAATGAAATCCAGTGACTCATATCGACCAGTAAAAGAAATGATTTAAAGAAAATAAATAAATAAGAGACTTTGCTATCCACATATAATTTTAAAGTGGCCGGGTTCCTTTGCAGCATAATGTTCTCCAACAAATATACAGACTCAATAACTTCACAGTCCTTGAGAGCCAGATATCGTATAGACAGAATCATGTGATCCTTCAAAATTCAGATGCTTATGTCTCTTGCCAATCCCCACACAATTTCTTCCATACAACTGTTTCCTCATTCTAGATATTGATATTTTCCTAAAAGCCCTTTCATCTATAAATACGCACAACCATTCATCTCATATAGAAATCAAGTCATTCTGGAAGTTCAACCTTTCTGAAGTGATAATTAATTTAGAATCTTAGACTTGTTGAATATGGCTATTCGATTGCCAGCCATTCTGCATGCCAGGCATTTCCTCCAACGAGGAAGTTTGTCCGCAAAGAAAGCAGACTCAACATATTTTGGTGTTCCAAAAGGCTTCTTAGCTGTCTATGTTGGAGAGGGTAGTGAAAAGAATCGAGACACATGGTTCCAGTCTCATTTTTGAGTCAACCTTAATTTCAAGAGTTGCTAAGGCGGAGGAGAATTTGGATTTGATCATCCAATGGCTGGCCTCAGAATTCCTTGCTAAGAAGAAACCTTCATAAATATCGCGTCCCGCTTGAAGGGGCTATACTCTTTTTTTTTCTTTTTTTTTTGAGACATTGAAGGGGCTATACATAAATATAACTTACTTGAGAAAATTTTGTACACTTGTATATAAAGATCGAGAGATAGATTCGGAATTCAGAAACGTAAATTCTTTCAACTGAGAATTTTAGATATGGAAATGCTTTCAGTTCTGAATATCTTTTACTGCTACTTTTCCCAGAATATATATACTCCTATTTTCTGATAATCCAAAGGCACCATCATATATTAAGAACTCACATATATACAACAACGTTGATCTTAATTGTTATTTCAAAATACTAACCAGCCACTAACTCACTACATGAAGACTGGAATCTTTAACTTCGAGTTACCCCCAAATGAAGCTTGCTCTGTCCACCTTTTCCTATAGATGTTGCTTCTAACAAAAACTCAAGTAGCTAAGTTAATTACATATTGCATCATTGGCATACTACAGGTGAGATATATGGATCAATAGCCACCATTCTAATGATGTCAATTGTCAAACATCTCATTCTTTATCATAGTTAATGGATGAGTAATCTCATCTCGCTTGTAGGGGCTGGGGAATAATGTGGGTTGTTAATGTTATCTACATAGTATAAGCAAACCAAAAATAGCAGGTTCTGAACCTAATATATCAGTTGTTCTCTAATTTAGTGATAGCCAATTCCTAGACAAATCATACTGGAGAATACCACGAAGAAGAAAGGTTTCTTTTTCTTTTAGTTTTTTTAATTAAAAAAAAAAACAGACTACATGCAGTACCTTCTTGTCAATATTTTTTACCAGATGATTACTTACTAGCTACTATCAAACACTGAATAACACCAAAATGCATATGGTATTTGCACTTTGGTGAATCAAAATAAAGAAACGAATATCACTGCATTGCAATAGATAAAAAGATAAAAATGCACAGATCAATTCATTACATGAGAAAATATTCTGCCATTTGGTGTCTAATGTACAAGGGAAGCAAAACTAAGATAATAAGCTATCAATAAGAGTTGACAGCATATGAATATCTAAAATATGTAATGTATCCTGGAGAGCAACAAAAAAGATTACATGGAGTTTTCTTTTTGGACTGAAATGTTTTTAAATGCAGTTAAAAGACAGAGTGTGACTCTTCATTCAACATTTACGTTGAATCTGGATTTCTGGTCCAACGGTGTCTGAGAGTTTATGTGTGATGACCTGGATTTTCATTATGTAATTTTGGTAATTAATAATGGACTAGTTGTACGAATAATTGTTAGTATGCTTTATTCGTAGATTTTGTATGGAGTGGAATGATTTTCGTGCGTATAAATAATTGAATTTCACAGTTTAGGGGTCGTGTGAAGTTTGACTTTTTATATGTTGGGATCCTCGGAAAACTTCCTTCACGAAAGTTGTAGAGCGCGTCGATACGAGTTCGTGGACGTGTGGAACGCGTAAATCGGAGTCCGTATGAGGAAGTTATGGCTATCGGAAGAAGTTTCCGTTTTGGTATATAAAGGAAAAATCAGAAAATATATTCATTTCCCCATTTTCCTTTTCCGGAAGCCACTCCCTCTCTCTCTCTTCTCTCTCGTCCGCTCCCTCAGTATCGAAAATTTCCGCCTGACCCGACCCGAACCCGGCAGATCCGACCCGACTTTTCCGGCCGACTGCGGCGGTCTCTGGCCGTGAAACTTGGCCAACAGAGTCGCCTCCTCCGTCTGGTCGTCCCTCTGGTGGTCTCTTACGGCGATTCTCCGTCTCGGTGGCAGTTCAAGGCGGTGCAGATTGGAGAAACCGGACCCGACCGGAAAACACGGTTCCGACGTCGGCACGGCTTCGATTTTTCTTGGTTGGACTCAGAACAAGCTCACTGGTCGATCCTTGGTGTTTGTTTCGACCGGTTTACGTGAAAACTCGATCAACTCGGATTGGATCACTGTTCACGGCTTGTGAGGTAGTTTTCGATCCCTTATGCTTGTTTTCTGACTTCGATCCAGTTATGAAAGTTCACAAGCATGCTTAGATGAAGCTTTTTGATGTTGGGAGTTTTGTGAAATAATGAGTTTTTGGCCGGCGGCGGTGCACCACCGTCTGTGGTGGCGTTCCTGCGGTGTTCCGGCCATGTAAGGGACTGTTTCTGGTATTATATGTCTTCTACTCGTCGATACGAGCGTTTCGATATATAATATGCAAATTTTGGAGTTCGAATGAATTTGTTATGATTTTTGCCGTTTCATATCGGTGAATTTATTCGATCCGTGAAGATACGAGCGTTCGATCGACTTGTGGTTTGGTCACATCGATCGTGGACGTATTCCGAAGGCTTTGGGAGGTCTCGGATGTGGTTTTGCCTCGATTGGCACCACTTTGGGGATTTTAGTTCAAAAACAGGGGTTTCGAACTTAAATCAAATGTGAATCATTACTAAGTTGGAACCATATGTGATTAGGTACTTGACGAAGTATTCAGACGAGTGGTTGGTGATAGTTTTGGTTCGGTTCTGTATTGAAGACGCAGCAGGAGTTCAAGGTGAGTAAATCTCACAAGGACCTTTATGAGCATAAGTACCATTATTGTTTTGGCGTTAATTATTTAACTGCAAACTATAGTTGGTATTAGTAGGCATTCCTGAGCGAATGACTAATATATATATTTAGATGAAATATATATCCTTGTGAATGATTGTGATGAATAATAATATGCATGATGGTGTTCATATTATTGTTGAATGCGACTTTTCAGGAAACGATATTATAGAAAAAGATGTTTTCTATTGTTTGAAAAGTATTGAGCTTGATGCTACATTTTGAGTCAAGCGTGACTCATTTTAGATGTATTGGTCTTTGTACCAAGGGTCACAGATGGTGAGCAAGGATTAGGAAAGCCGAAGCTAGGTGCTTGTAACGTTTTTAGGTCAGATGCGACTTACTTAACGTTGACCTTAAGACCAGATAGGGTCTAAGAAGATCTTACGTCACAGATGGTGATAGATCACAGATAGTGACAGGTTGCAGACGGTAACCTTGATGTTTGATTTCGTGACCAGATGAGGTCTGAAGATCATGCGTCACAGATGGTGAGCAGAGATAACCTTGATAGTTGTAACGTTTTTAGGTCAGATGTGACTTACTTAACGTTGACCTTAAGACCAGATAGGGTCTAAGAAGATCTTACGTCACAGATGGTGATAGATCATAGCTAGTAATAGGTTGCAGACGGTAACCTTGATGTTTGACTTCATGACCAGATGGGGTCTGAAGATCATAAGTCACAGATGGTGATAAATGGTTGAGCTGAGACCAGATGGGGTCTAAAGATTATAGGTCACAGATGGTGACAGGTTGCAGATGGCGACTTTGAGGTTGATTTCCTGACTAGACGGAGTCTGAAATCAACTGTCACAGATGGTGACAGATCACAGATGGTGATAGATCACAGATGGTGATCAAGGCAGGAAGTAGGTAATCACGTCCTTGGTAGGACGAGTGATTACAATTCCAATAGAGTTCTAGTTTATCTGCCATGATAGCTTATGAGAGTAACGGTCGAGGTTGCTTGAGACTCATAGGTACGCAGCTTAAAGGAGAGTTCAGATGGCATTCTTCTTTAATTGTCTAGATGAGACTTGAATTGCTACTTGATGGTTAAGTTAGCAAATAGGACATGGTCATAGCGGTGACTCATGTTGTCCTTTCTGTGGAAAGGATATTGAATGTTAGAAGGATTCATGGCTGCATGTTTCCTTAAGTAGATTGATGTGAGTTGTTGACTGATGTTCATGAGTTACTCATACGAGCTTGAAGAAGCTTACCGGGTTTGTTGTTTGGCAACCCCGGTGCACCATTGTGAATGGTGTAGGGGCTAATCCTGCAGGTCAGGAAAATCGTGGCTGAAGCTGAAGGAGCTTGTTGGCAGCAGAACGGGTAGGAAGCAATTTTTGTTGGCTTTGCCAATATATGACTTCCGCTATGCAGTAAGCTCTGAGGAGCATTTACGTTTTATTGTGATGACAATTAAATTCGTAAATTTGTATAATATATAACTCTGTGGAGCGAGTGTATGTTATCTTGGATGATTCAGTGTATCAGTAAGTACTTGTTTTAAGGGAAAGATGTTCCAGGTATTTGTATTGATGACTGAATATTCACGCATGTATAATTATGGGATTATATATATCGATTTTTATTGTTGTAAAAATCAGGGGCGTGACATTATGACATCATCATTGGTCTGCTTAGCTCACAAGCAGCTTGAGGAGTACTAACCCTATGGTTCCTCAATCATAGCCTCTTGCTCATCTGTGACTCAGCTGAGTTCTGAAACGATGAAGCTTTTAGTAAGAAGTCCAATCTCCGAATCCCTTCATTAGGTTGAATCATACACAAGCAAGAAGTGAGATCGAGGAAGGTGTATTCACTGCAGGGGATTGTGATACCACCCATGGGATGATTGTATCCAAATTCTTCATGAGCTTGATTCAACAAATCCAGAACAGAGGCTCATTCAGATATGATATTGGAATCACAAACCGCGTCTTTTGGCTCTCACCAACATAAACAACAAAGAAACCTTTTGGTATATCTAAGTTCTTCCCACCAGACAGAGATCGAGTAAGACTTCTCTTGGCATTAACAATTCCAGGTAACTGAAAACCCATGGTTTTGAAAATTTTAAAGTGGACTTAAAAGAGAAGAATAAATCGAAGGACTTTTGCAAAAAAACGATACTTCACCATTGGTTAAGATGGACGTGATCATTGCGTATTTATAGAATTACGTCCTTGAGCTTTTGACCAAAAAACACTTCAATCCCTAACCTTTTAATTTCACATGTTTAGTCATTGTACTTATCAATTTTGGATCAATATGTCTTTTCCGTCACTTTCTGTCCAAAACCTCCGTTAAATAGCTGACATGACAATTATTTCCCCACTAAATTGTCTATTCTACCATCACCTCCGTTTGTTTTTTTAATATATATATAAATATATATATTTTTTCTCTCTGTTTATTTTTTCTTCTTCCCCCTCTCTCTCCTCCTTCACCTACTCAATCTTCCTCACTTCCTCCTCCGAGACTCCTCAATGCCGTGCCCTTTTCTTCCTCCTCTCTCTTCTTGTTGTCCTCTACACCCAGATCGAAGGGACTGATTCATATACAACATATATGTTAGCTGTTTGGAGCTCAATTCGGACTGGAAATTGAGGCCGAGAGATAAGATGATCCATCTGGGGAGAAGATGATCCAATTTGGGGCTTTTTTTTTTTTTGTCAATTTGTTTATCTCTCTTCTTCCTTCTTCCTTCTTCCTTCTTCCAGCTCCACCCCTTACGCCGTCCTCTTCTCCACCCTCTACGACCTCCTCTGCAGCGTTTCCAACACCGCCCTCCCCATTCGCCACCTGCTTTAGCACCTCCCATAAACAAAGAAAACAGAGGCAAGCCATATACCCAAATCACTGAGTTTCAGAAAACAGAGAATCAAAGGCAAGCCATATACCCAAAACATAAACACCATTATCCCAAACTCAAATCGAGACCCAATCCAAAATAACCCGAATTGAAACCCTAAATCCCCAAATCAACCACAAAAGAGTCAAACTTTGGGAATCAGCAACGATTTAGATCAAGAAATGGATTTTCGGGTGAAGATTCAGATGACCTATTTGTATGATTCCAATTCGGAGAATGCGGTGTTTTGGGCTCCCGAATCATTTTCACCGGATACCCAGCCATAGTTGCGTGATACAGGCGAGAATCTGAAGCTTCGAGAGCAGTTGATGCTTCTCCTCTTAAGGGATTCGGGTTCGGATGGTGGTCTGGTTCAGGTTCAGGTTTCTGGCCGGATTTGCGGGGGTGCTTGGTGGGGGGTGAGCGAGAGGATCTAGGGGTAGGGTTTGGGTTGGGGTTGGAGTTGGGGTTGGGTTGAAGAAGAAGGGTCTGGAAGGAGTGGATGGCGTGGGAAATGGAGTGGGAGAGAGAGATGGGGAGAGAGAAGGAAAGGTGGACGACAATGTTAGGTTAGGGAAGAAGAGATAAACAGAAAAAAAAAAAACCAAAAAAAAAAGAGAAATAATAAATTTAACAAAAAAAAGAAAGCAAGGATATAATAGACATTTTGACGTGAAATGAATGCCACGTCAGCAACTTAACGAAGGTTTTGGACGGAGAGTGACGGAAAGGACCTATTGGTCCAAAATTGAGGAGTACAAGGACTAAACGTGTGAAATTAGAAACGTAGGGACTGAAGTGTTTTTTTGTCAAAAGTTCAAGGACTAAACAGTGTTTAGTCCTTTATAGAATTATAGATCAAAAGGTATCCAGAAAAACATATGGGAGTGTTATAACATTTTAATATTTTATTTATTTTTGAAATTAAATTTGGGTGAATTTATTTTGTGTTTAAATTCAGAATTTATTTTGAATTTTATTTTGTAACTCATGGTGTTTTATTTTGATTTATTTTGGGTTTTAATTCTTGTAACCTATGGCTTTTGGTTACTACCCTATTAATGGTAGGGAGTGTCCTAAGAGCCTATAAATAGCACCATTTGTTACATGCTCAAACAGATCATTGCTTTTACGTAATATTGTTACGAAACACTACTATTCGCCTATCAATTTTCTTTCCAAAATCCCCCAAAGTGTCTTGTGTGTTTTTTGGCCAAAGAAAGGTGTTCTTTTGGTGGAGCTTTGGGTTCCTCCAATTTGTGCAGATTGGTGTGAGCCACACAACTTGTTGTTGGGCTGTTGTATCCTGGAGGGGACAAGTCAAGAGATTTCTGGTGCACCGGCATTGTTCCGCAGAGGGCTTGAATCTCCTTAAAGAGAGCAAGATACCCGCGCCTCAGCCTTTTGTCAACAAGTTTCTCATATAGAAATTATAATTTTATTGTAATTTCACCAACAATTTTAAGGAGATTCACCAAAGATGGAGCATGCACAAGAGAAACCGTTCGACAATATGGGAGATCTCAATTTGAGAAAGATGAGTATAACTATTATTTTTTATCTCTTGACTTATTTCTCATATAATGTTTATGATTATAATGAACTACTCATTGTTATTCAAAGAAATATTGAGAAGTTTTGTAGATTAACTTGGAGAGAGTTCCAAAAATCCATGCGTCACAAACAAAATGAGATGTCCTTGGAGACCTTGACGACTCGCATCCGAGTTGAGGAGGAAGCAAGAGGTCAAGATGTTCTTATGCAAGATACAAACAATGACACCTCCAAGGTAAATTTAGTATCTTCCAATAATAATATGCCCAATGGTCATTTTCATAAAAATTCTCAGATGCAGCCAAAGAAGAAAAATATGAAAAAAGTTGGTAAACCTCACCAACAGATTAAAAGCAAATCAAGTTATGTGAATAAGAACCAATACCCTCCTTCAGAAAATAAGCAACAATATACTTGTTGTTATGTTTGTGGCAAAAGTGGGCATATTGCTCGAAATTGCAATTATCGAAAACGTGAGGTTGTTCCTCAAGCTCACGTCATTGAAGAACCATATGTGGCAATGATAACTGATGTAAATATGGTTCAAAGTGTTGAAGGATGGTGGGCAGATTACGGTGCTAATAGGCATATCTGCTATGATAAAGATTGGTTCAAGAAATACACTCCTTTTAAGGAGCCCAAAACAGTTATGCTTGGAGATTCACATACTACTCATGTGCTTGGAGCTGGTGAGGTGGAACTCAAATTTACTTCTGGTAGGGTGCTAACTTTGAAAGATGTGTTGCATACACCCTCCATGAGAAAAAATTTGATGTCTAGTTATCTTCTTAATAAGGCTGGTTTTAAACAAACTATGGAATCTGACCAATATGTGATCACCAAAAAAGGTTTATTTGTGGGCAAAGGTTATGATTGTGATGGCATGTTCAAATTGAATGTTGAGAATTATTATAAAGCATCTACTTCAGTTTATATGCTTTCTTCTTTGAATTTTTGGCATGCACGTTTATGTCATATAAATAGTAGATATGTGGGAATCATGAGTAGCTTGGGTTTAATTCCTTCAGTGCAAAAAGATTTTGAAAAATGTGAGACTTGCAGTAAAGCAAAAATTACTAGAAGGCCTCACAAAAATGTTGAAAGGCATACCGAGCTATTGGAATTAATTCATACAGACTTGTGTGAATTTGAGGGAATTTTAACTCGTGGAGGTAACAGGTATTTTATCACTTTTATTGATGATTGTTCTAAATATGCTTATGTCTATTTGTTGAAAAATAAAAGTGATGCTTTTGCCAAATTTAAAGAGTTCCTCCTTGAGGTTGAAAATCAATTTGGTAGAAAAATTAAAAGGCTCCGAAGTGATAGAGGGAGAGAATATGATTCTTCTGAATTCAATTCTTTTGTTCAATCTTTAGGAGTGATTCATGAAGTTACTCCACCTTATTCACCTGCATCTAATGGTGTGGCAGAAAGAAAAAATAGAACTTTGATTGAGTTAACAAATGCCATGTTGATTGATTCAGGTGCCCCCTCTAATCTTTGGGGTGAAGCAGTTTTAACTGCTTGTTATGTGTTGAATAGAGTGCCACATAAAAATACAAAAATTACACCTTTTGAGGTGTGGAAGGGGCATAAACCAAATTTGGGTTATCTTAGAGTTTGGGGTTGTCTAGCCTTTGTGAGGTTAACTGACCCTAAAAGACCAAAATTGGGTGCTAGAGCTACTACTTGTGTTTTCGTTGGATATGCTTTAAATAGTACAGCCTATAGATTTCTTGATGTTGAAAATCATGTTGTGATTGAATCTGGTGATGCAATTTTTCATGAAGAAAAATTTCCTTTTAAATAAAAAAATAGTGGGGGTCAAGAATCTAGGGAAAATATTTTTTCACAACCTAGTTCTTCTTCTTCTAATTTGCATATACAAGAAACTAATGAAAATGAACCTAGAAGAAGTAAGAGAGCTAGAGTTGAAAAAGATTTTGGCCCTGACTATTATGTTTATAATGTTGAGGAAAATCCTATTTCTTTACATGAAGCTTTATCATCACCAGATGCAATTTTCTGGAAAGAGGCTGTGAATGATGAAATGGAGTCTCTAATTTCTAATAATACTTGGAAATTAGTAGATTTACCAACAGGTTTTAAAACCATTGGGTGTAAATGGGTCCTTAGAAAAAAGCTCAAACCGGATGGAAGTGTAGACAAATATAAAGCTAGACTTGTTGCTAAAGGCTTTAAGCAAAAACCTGATCTAGACTTTTTTGATACTTTTTCTCCGGTTACAAGGATTACATTCATTAGATTATTGATTGCTATTGCTGCAATTCATGATTTGATTATTCATCAAATGGATGTGAAAACAGCTTTTCTAAATGGTGATTTAGATGAAGAGATCTATATGGACCAACCAGAAGGTTTTATAGAACCTGGTCAAGAGCACAAGGTATGTAAGTTATCTAAATCCCTTTATGGTTTAAAGCAGGCTCCTAAACAGTGGCATGAAAAATTTGATTCCTGCATGATTGAAAATGGTTATAAATCAAATGAATGTGACAAGTGCATATATTATAAATCTTGGAAAAATTCACATGTTATTATTAGTCTCTATGTGGATGATCTGTTAATTTTTGGCTCAAATTTGCATGTAATTGATGAGAAAAAAACTATGCTTAAGAGCAATTTTGATATGAAAGATCTTGGTGAGGCTAATGTTATTTTGGGCATGAAAATAACAAAAACATGTGATGGTATTTTTCTTGATCAGTCACATTATATTGAGAAAATCTTGAAGAAATATGATTATGTTGGTCACAAGCATGTGTCTACTCCTTTTGACTCTAGTGTTCACTTATTTCCTGTTGAAAGTGAAAATGATGTGATTAATCAAAAGGAATATGCTAGCATAATTGGCAGTTTGCGCTATCCAACTGACTGCACTAGACCTGAGATTGCATATGCAGTTGGAGTACTTAGCAGGTTCACAAGTAAACCAGGTAAAGAACATTGGCATGCAATTGAGTGTGTTGTGAAATATTTGCTTGGTACTAAAAAATTATGGATTATTTTATAAAAAAATATCCTGCTGTACTTGAAGGCTTTTGTGATGCCGATTGGAATACTCTGTCAGGTGATTCTCTCTCTACCACTGGTTATATTTTTACATTAGGTGGATGTGCTATTTGTTGGAAATCAAAGAAGCAAACAATAATCTCTAATTCAACCATGGAAGCTGAACTTATTGCTCTAGCTTCAGCAAGTGAAGAAGCAAATTGGTTGAGAGATTTATTGCATGAAATTCCCTTGTGGGAAAAACCTATACCACCTATATTGATTCATTGTGATAGCACTGCAGCTATTGGTAGAGTAAATAACCGTTATTATAACGGTAAATCCAGACCTATAAGAAGAAAACACAGTACTGTGAGATCATATTTGAGTGATGGAATTATTAATGTGAATTATGTTAAATCATGTGATAATCTTGCAGATCCTTTAACTAAGGGCTTGGCAAGAGAAAAGGTCTGGAATACATCGAGGGGGATGGGATTGAAGCCCATATCGTCATGAGCCATATATGAGGACACCCAACCCGGTGATTAGAGATCCTAAAAACTGGGTTCAATGGGAAAAACGAATCATAAGGTGGCCGTAAGAAAAATGCACTATATTTTCTTACTCATCCCTATGATGTAAGTGCATTAATCTTGTAACGTATATGAAGGTTGAGTTTACTTAAAACTCTTAATAAAATCTGTAGCTCATATGAGTGGGATGTCATAGTTACAAGAGCATCCTTGACGGATTTTACCTATATGAGTGTGAGAGTGGGGCCGCTCTCTATGAGAATTGGGCTTATTCTTAAAATAAATTCCTGAAAACCGGGATAAGCACAAGGCCGTAACGTGCTAGCTAATAAAGCTCATATTAACACCTGAATTATTATGTGTGAGCAATAGTTCTTATTTTCCCTTAAGCAGTTGTAGTTCAAGTCTGAGACCACTATCAACTCTGGAGTAGGGATTGCTGGTTCACTAAGTGAAGGTTCAATGCAGAGCACACCTTCATGAAGCATAATGGTTTGCCTTTGGCCGGTAACTTTGGTTTATATTTTTTTTAAATATTAAAATGAGTGGGGGAATGTTGTAACATTTTAATATTTTATTTATTATTGAAATTAAATTTGGGTGAATTTATTTTGTGTTTAAATTCAGAATTTATTTTGAATTTTATTTTGTAACTCATGGTGTTTTATTTTGATTTATTTTGGGTTTTAATTCTTGTAACCTATGGCTTTTGGTTACTACCCTATTAATGGTAGGGAGTGTCCTAAGAGCCTATAAATAGCACCATTTGTTGCATGCTCAAACAGATCATTGCTTTTACGTAATATTGTTACGAAACACTACTATTCACCCATCAATTTTCTTTCCAAAATCCCCCAAAGTGTCTTGTGTGTTTTTTGGCCAAAGAAAGGTGTTCTTTTGGTGGAGCTTTGGGTTCCTCCAATTTGTGCAGATTTGAGCCACACACTTGTTGTTGGGCTGTTGTATCCTGGAGGGGACAAGTCAAGAGATTTCTGGTGCACCGGCATTGTTCCGCAGAGGGCTTGAATCTCAAAGAGAGCGAGATACCCGCGCCTCAGCCTTTTTTCAACGAGTTTCTCATATAGAAATTATAATTTTATTAATTTCACCAACAGGGAGTAAAATGAATTGTGAAGAGCCACCTATTATGTCCATTCATTCTTAAAAATCAAAGCACCACATGCCTTTGTCTTCCCATCGCTCGAAACTCATGTAAGACCACAAAGCCAACCTACCATGTGCCTTTGTTTTTCCATCTATATATGATCCTAATTTCAGAGAGCTAAGTATTTCATTTTCTTGTTTAGTCAATCTAGAAAGTCTAATTGATGGACTATCCCTACACAAGGAAACCAGACTGATTTAAAAGGCTGAAGCCTGTCCGATACTCTGTATTCCTTGGAAGTTAGTTTCTCAAGTGGATTTGTTGGTGATCACATACAAGTTCATAACAATGGTTGGTACATTCAGATATCAGAAAATGATCCATGTGATCTTTATCCTTCAAAGTTCAAATGCTTCCGTGACAAGGCCCGCCCCGGATTCCACCTTGAAATCAGAAGTGGCCCTGCGGGACCCACTTAAAAAAAAAGTTTACCAAAAATTTCGGCATAACCTCCCTTAAAAATGGACAACCCAAAAACCTGAGGAAAACAAATTTCACTTCCAAAAAAAAAATCCAACCACATACGCCTGGAGCCGCCCTGCTCCCATAATTCAACCCACTCAAACTCAAAGATAATAATAGTACTCCAAGATTTAAGATACCGCAATTCACCAAAGTTAGGTCGTAGACCTCAAATATAATTCATTACAAGTCTGGGTCATAAATCCCATTGTAATCAGAGCTATTCTAGGAATGTAAATTAACATAGAGTACAGTAGGTTAAACAGGTAACCTACGGAATGTGATGACGGAAGCGGATGCGGTCACTATGGCTCACTCACGAACACCGAGCAGCAATACTGTAAACTGGGCATTTGAAACCAAAGGGCCCAGGGGAAAAGTAATTTAAAACACGTTAGTGAGTGGACAGGGGAAAAGTAATTTAAAACACGTTAGCGTGAGTGGACAAAAATAAACAATGTTAAACAAAAGGAATTTTATACTTTCCCCATTTATTTCTCTATAAACTCCCGATGCATGAAATGTTTAAGGAAAACAAAACAAGAGAAGTTATGTACAAGAAAAACCGACTAGCCCCGCTAGTCACAAGCTAAATGAAAAGATTGAAACTCCGGTACTCAAGAAAATAAGACCAGCCCCGCTGGTTAAACGAAAATCGAACTAGCCCCGCTAGTCAAAAATAGTAAAGTGAGTAGGGGAAGACGATAGCCATACGAGTGAGCCTCCCAGGCTAAAGTACTCCCATTACTCCAGTAATATACCCTTACGCCACTATGTGTAGCGATAGGATACTGGGCTTTAGAATTACTGTCACAGAGACAGTAACCAGCGCCACAAAGGCGGAGGGCTTCAGTGATCCCATCACCTCGCCACAAAGGTGGAAGATCAATGCTAGCAATGATAATAGTCACCCAAAGTATGGCAACAGAAAATCTGAAAACCACAGTAAATCCATAAATACATAAGGCTTCCCCAACTCTTGTAAAAGAATTTCCCATGACGTGTCCCACACGCCAAGATAATCTCAAATTCAAAAATAAATAAGAGAAAAATAAGCATATTCCAATGACGTGACCCCGCACGCCATAAAATCTTCAAATAATCAAATATCCAAAACCATTTCCGAAAATAACCATATGCTCGAGAAAGTAATACGATAAACAAATTATCATCTCAGAAACAAATAAAATAAATGCATGCATCATTCTTTAAAAATAAAAGTCCACTCACAGTATGATCAATCCTGACGTCGCTCGGTATTTTCCTCGTACGAATACTCCTCTCGTCCTGTATGAATAGCACTCGTAAAAATATATTTACAGGACGGAAATTAACTTTTCGATAATTAGAAAATGAAATTCAGAACCTCCCCCTTCAAAATCCAACTCCTTAATTCACATCGAATCCATCCGTAATTCTCCAATAATATTCATTCATCGATATGTAAATTCTAAAGTGAATTCGAAAGAAATTCGGCGATCGAATTCACGTAACTCAACAATCAACAATTCATGCTCAACTCGTAATTCCTCCAATTTCCACCAAACTTCATGTATAAACTTCTAGAATCATTAAAGGATTTATGGAACCAAAACGATAATTAAAATGCAGCTCTACGCGCCACCCACAGTGGCCGCACGTGGGGCCCACGCGCCACCGGCAACCACCACCAATGGCCACCAAATTTTGGCAGCACCACCTACTCAACAGACCCAACATTTTTCACAACTACAACAAGTTCAATTTTACCTTGAAGAGCTCCAATTCAGCCGGTGAAAATTTCCAGAAAATTCAAAACCCTAAGATCGGGTTTTGCTCGATTCTCCTTCCACACTGCAAATTGAAATGAAAGACTTTAGGGGAAATGATCTTTGGCAAAAACCGAAGCTTCGACGCCGGTTTGGTGACCAGAGATGGCCAGGAATCGCCGGAAACCGACGAAAACTCCAAACTGCAGCTATGAAGAACTTTGCTTCGATCCAAGGTTCCTCGGTCAAATCGTCACAATCTAAGGCCACTAGGGTGCAGAGAGGAGGGAGGCGCTCTTGTGGTGGCTGGCTGCACGCCGGTTGGTGGCCGGAAGACGTGGAATATAAGGGAGGAAGAAGAACCCGAAAGGGGAAGAAAGAAAAGTCGGGGGAGGAGAGAGAGAGAGAGAGAGAGTTACCGTGGGTTTCCGAAAATGGAAACCTACAGTGGTAACTTTCTATATATATATTTTTATTATCATGAACAGTAACTTCCACATTTTAAGCTATAACTTTCACATACGAACTCCGATTTAAGTGTACCACATGTCCACGGACTCAGTTTAACGTCCCCTACAACTTATGTGAAGGAAATTTTCTCAAATTGTTAACCCATAAAAAGTCAACTTCTAGCCCCCCCCTAAAAGGTAAAACTATAACTGCGAATGGTAAAACATACAATAATTCTTGTAACACAGTAAAAGGGGTAAATCGGATGTGGGGTGTAACAATTCACCCCCCGCCCCCCTTAAAAAATTTCGCCCTCGAAATTTACATACCTGTCAGAACAGATGGGGGTACTGACGTCTCATTAACTCTTCCGGTTCCCAAGTAGCTTCTTCCACCAAATGATTACTCCACAGTACCTTAACTAAAGGTATCGTCTTGTTTCTAAGGACCTGGTCCCTTCTATCGAGTATCTGGATCGGTTTCTCCTCATAAGTTAGATCCTCCTTCAATCGAATAGGCTGTTCTTCTAAGACATGAGAAGGATCAGCAATATACTTGCGGAGCAGGGACATGTGGAAGACATCATGAATCTTTGATAACCTCGGAGGTAGTATTAATTTGTAAGCCACTGGTCCAACTCGCTCTTTTATCATAAAAGGTCCAATATATTGGGGACTGAGCTTCCTCCGCTTTCCAAATCTTACAATGCCCTTCCACGGGGACAATTTCAAGAATACCCAATCACCTTTCTGAAACTCCAAGTCTTTCCTGCGGTTATCCGCATAACTCTTCTGTCTACTTTGAGCTGCCCTGAGTTTCTCCTTGATCAACTTAACTTTTTCAGTGGTAATCCGTACGATCTCCGGGCCTATGAGCTTTCTTTCTCCTACTTCATTCCAACACAATGGAGTACGACACTGTCTTCCATAGAGAGCTTCATAAGGAGCCATGTCAATACTGGAATGATAACTATTATTGTAAGAGAACTCAATCAATGCCAAATGGCTATCCCAACCTCCTTTGAATTGCATAACACAAGATCTCAACATGTCCTCCAAAGTTTGGATAGTTCTCTCTGATTGTCCATCAGTCTGTGGATGAAATGCTGTGCTAAAACTTAATCCAGTACCCAAAGCCTTATGTAGACTCTTCCAAAATTTTGAAGTGAAACGGGGATCTAGATCAAAGATAATAGAAATGGGTGGCCCATGAAGTTTTACGATTTCATTAACATAAAGTTCCGCTAGCTTGTCCATCCCGTAAGTTTTGTTGACAGGAAAGAAATGAGCAGACTTAGTGAGTCGATCCACAATCACCCAAATACTATCATGACCATTACGAGTTCGCGGAAGACCCGAAACAAAATCCATGGTGATGTGCTCCCACTTCCACTCTGGAATAGGCAACGGTTGTAGCAATCCCGAAGGTTTCTGTCTTTTTGCTTTTACCTGTTGGCACACCAAGCACCTATTCACATATGCTACAATTTCCCTCTTCATATTTCGCCACCAATAGTATGGTTTTAAAGTTCGGTACATTTTTGTCCCGCCGGGATGCATAGCGTAAGCAGAACAATGAGCCTCTTCCAAAATTTCTCGTTTAATATCAATAAGATTAGGAACACATATTTATTTTCAAACATTAAGGCTCTGTCCCTTCTGAGAGTAAAGTCCGTTCTAGTGCCACTACTCACTGCTTCTTTTAATTGTCTCAGATAGTCATCTAAATCTGTGCCTCCCGTACTCTATCGATTAGAATCGGCCTCACATGGAAGCTAGCTATCAATGCTCCAGACTCTTTCTCAATCGTCAAATTAACCCCCGTAGATCACAATTCATAAAGTAAAGGAACTCGAACTGCCTTCAAATGGGCTAAAGAGCTAAAGGGCTTTCGACTAAGTTCATCAGCTACCACATTGGCCCTTCCTGGATGATACTCAATAGTGCAATCATAATCCTTAATCAACTCTAACCACCTCCTTTGCCTCAAATTTAAGTCCCTTTGGTTAAGTAGATGCTGGAGACTTTTATGATCCGTGAAAATCTGGCATCGTGCCCCATAAAGATAGTGTCTCCATAACTTAAGTGCAAGTACTATAGCAGCAAGCTCAAGGTCATGAGTAGGATAGTTCATTTCATGAGGTTTCAGCTGCCTAGATGCATAGGCAATCACATTTCCATGATGCATCAACACACAACCTAAGCCTTGTCTTGAGGCATCACTGTAAATCACATACTCCCCGCTATCATTAGGCAATGCCAGAACTAGGGCACTAGTTAAACGTCCTTTGAGTTCTTGGAAACTTTGTTCACACTCCTCTGACCAAACAAATTTAGCACCTTTCCTAGTCAATTTAGTGAGGGGCGCTGCAAGTCTAGAGAAATCCTGAACGAACCGCCGATAATAACCGGTTAAACCCAAGAAACTACGAATTTCCGTCACAGTGGTGGGTCTTCCCCAATTCAAAACCGCTTCCACCTTTTGAGGATCCACACTAATACCTTCAACTGACACCACATGACCCAATAATCCTATGCTATTAAGCCAGAATTCACACTTACTCAACTTGGAATATAATCTAGCCTCCCTCAAAGTCCGAAGTACTAGCTTCAAATGCTTAATATGAAGCTCATCACTCTTGGAGTAAACCAGAATGTCATCAATAAACACAATCACAAAATGGTCCAAGTATGGGCGGAATACTCGATTCATGAGATCCATAAAAGCTGCTGGAGCATTGGTTAACCCGAAAGGCATCACTACAAACTCGTAGTGACCATAGCGTGATCGGAAAGCAGTCTTGGGTACGTCGGACTCTCTTATCCGTAATTGGTGATAACCGGTCCTCAAATCAATCTTAGAAAAGACTTTGGCACCCCGTAATTGATCAAATAAATCATCAATCCGTGGTAATGGATACTTGTTCTTCACTGTGACCTTATTCAATTTTCTATAATCAATACACAATCTCAAGGTGCCATCCTTTTCTTAACAAAAAGCACCGGAGCACCCCAAGGAGACACACTTGGCCGAATGAAACCTTTATCCAACAACTCCTGTAACTGGGTCTTTAACTCTTTTAATTCTGCTGGGGCCATTCTGTAAGGTGCCTGATATATAGGTGTAGTACCAGGAAGCAATTCAATGGTAAAGTCTATTTCTCTTACTGGAGGCAAACCAGGTAGTTCATCAGGAAACACATCCGGAAACTTCTGACCATAGGAATATCCTCAATATTCAACACCTCCCTCTTTGTATCCACAATGTGTGCCAAGTAAGCCTGACAACCCTTATTCAAAAGCTTTTCCGCTGTAATGGCCGAAATCAGGCAAGAGGAGAGAATGTTCCGCTCACCACGGAAAGTGATTTCCGGTTTTCCTGGACTTCGAAACACTACTTCTTTACGGAAACAATCAACCAATGCTCCATGTGTCTCCAGAAAGTCCATCCCCATAATTACATCAAACTCAACAAGATCTAGAGGGATTAGGTTGACCTCCAAGCAAAAACCATCAACCATTACACCACAATATTAAAAACCCATTCTATCTTAAGAGCTTCTCCCGCAGGCAAAGAAACATAGCACTCGCCTATAAGAAGTGATGACGGCACATTTGCAAAACATGCGAATCTACTTGACATAAAAGAGTGCGGTGCACCGGGATCAATTAAGGTTAAAGCAGGCTGATTAAAAATAAACAACGTACCAACGATAACCTTCGGTGAATCACGGCCCTCCTCCTGGGTCATGGCGTGCAATCTAGCATGTGTCACAGGACGACCTCGCTGAGCCCTGCCCTATTGAGAACTAGCTCGGCCTACTGAGCTAGTGCGGGCACCGCTGGTCAACCCGCTAGCAGAGGACTGACCAACAGTCTGAGTGGGGGTAGATCTGGCTCCCTGAGTCAAAAGAGGGCAGTCTCTCCTAAAATGGTCCTGCTGACCACACATAAAACATCCCACTGTCTGATACTGCCCAAACTGAGCTGACTGGCTAGTCGAAGCCCCACTTGAACCACCATGATAACTCTTGGACCTCTCAAGCTGCCCAGACTGTTGACCACTAAACTGACCCCGAGAGAATCTCCTGACACATCTCCTGAATCTAGTACGGGACCTCGAGCTGGAACCACTGCTTTTCCACTACCAACTGAAGAACCAGAACCGGATGTGGAAGTAGCCCTCTTAGATGGACCCTGGCTAGGGCCGCCAGGATCCCTAGGGTGAAATCAAGCAGGTGAGTCCAACTCAATATCCATGGCATAAGATATTGCCTCAGCAAAACTTCGGTACGGTGTGCCTAACATCTTATCCTTAAACATTCCTCCAAGTCCCAAGACAAAACTTTCCATAAAGTTTCAATTTCTCAATACTGTTTTGTACTTGGTATCGAAAGACAGATTAGTCAGCTAATCTATAAACAGAGGCAACGCGAATTCTCAGAAGTCCACCAAATTCTTCAACTCTGTGAACCAAGCATAACCCCGTGTTAATTTTAAACCCAGAGAACTAATCGAGGTCGAGGAAAACCAACCAAAACCCAAAACTATAACCATGAATGATGAACAGTAGATGATATTCATGAAGTGGCAGTTGAGTTTGTTGGGAGGAAGATGAAAACTCCCGAAAAACTGTTATGAGAATTACGATTTTCAAATGAGTTTGCCAATCCTAGAGCTCAAATAGCTATGTTGTTTCGGCCAAATAAGCATCTCATTAATCTTCTAGGCCGAAGCTACTGAAACAAAACCAGAATCCAAGTCTTAGATTTCCAAAGCCAGATAATTAAGCACAAAGAGCTAAATGGGGCTAGTACAACAATTTCAGAATGCCTATATAAAGAAAAGTGATGAACTTGGGCATAGAACCAAGACCCGCGTAGCTTCAACGAGCAACGCCGGCGATGAGACAAGATGCAGCGACGACAGGCTCTTGTATGACGAACATCTTGAGCTTCTCCATCACCCCCATCTCTGTTTTGTTCTTGTTTCTATGTCTTGTCTGCGTCTCTGAATTCAGAAGCTACTGTTTCTGAGAATTGGGAATCGAAGGATGAGAGAGAGTAATTTTTATTTCTCTCTCTGTTTCTACTGAAGAATATGGTAACTAAGAAGCATGATGGGGAGAGAGAGAGATGACACTGCATGTATAGTGGTTCACCTTGCCCTTGAGGCAAGGCTACGTCCACTTTGAGATTCCACTAGTAGTGAGGCCAAGTAGCCTTTGTAGTGATACAAGTATATGGATCATGGATCCATCCTCTCTAAGCAGGGGAGGACTTCCCTTTATAGCTAAGGGAAGTCCCACTCTATTCTATATTTCCAATATGGGATACAACATACATATTGCTTCTCTTGAAGCCTCTTGGAGAGCATGGGAGGGTGGCCTCCCTACGAGGTACCGGCTGACCTCCACCATAGCGAGGTAGCTCGGGTGTCAGACTACCAGATGCATGTCGTAGGCCGGACTAACCATGTCGCGGGGCCCACCTAAGAGGTCGTTGCTTATGCTTGGCGGTATGTGATATAGGTGGTATGTACAAGTCCCCCAAGTCCCGAGTAAGATCGAGGCGCTTCTTGGTTGGGGAGTTTAAATGTGATGCTGCCAAGTATGAGTGACGACCTTGTTGAACGCCATACTCATACTAGTCCCCCAACTCCGGAAGTAAGAAGGGACTCTACGGGTATGTTGGCACCCCGGGGCCCTCATCAAGCTAGTACCTGCAAATATGATGAGAGTGCACAAAAGCATATGGATTGCTCTAGGGCAATCGAAGTGACATTTGTGTTAAATGCACCAAGGTGCATGAATGTTTATTAGATGCATGATGAAAAGATGTGTGATGAACACAGTAAGACATGATATGTGTGATGAACACGGTAAGACATAATGATATGTAAATGTTGTATGCACGTGATGCACATGTGTTAGGATCGGGAGTGTTGTTACTCGCCGAATCCCCCAAGTCACGCAGTTAGTAAAACGGGATTTCGGACTTAGATTATGTTCGGCGATGCCGGTGAGACTAGGAATGAAGCCCCGGTATCGAAGTTACGTGTCATACTAGCGAGATTATGGCAAGACCATGATAGTCCCCCAAGTATGAATGTAAGAATTGCGATCGCTCATATTGAGCGAGCAGTAGGTTGTGTGAATTAGGTCCTATGGTCCCCTATTAATGGGATGTAAAAGAAATTTAATTGTTGCGATCAACAATAGGTGAAAAATTTCAATATTTCCATTAATAGACCGTAGCACAGAAAGTATGAGCGTGAAGCTCAATGATGTCCCCGGCGGGTACCACCCCTAGTGATAAGTGGTATGAATAAGTCCCCCAAGTATAGAGAATGCTCAGGAGGTGAGATGACTCAAAGGCAAAGGATTGGACCTTGACTTATGTAAAGGAGCTACCCTTTAGCTATCTCATTGGGATACCTCGCTCGAGTAGAGGATTTATGAGGGCCTGTGGGACTTGTGTATAATGACTCTGGTACCCGCTATGGTAGAGTGAGGGCTTCATGCCTCTCGTACCCGATGGGGTAGCATGAGGACTTGATGCCTCTCATACCTGATAGGGTAGAGTGAGGGCTTCATGCCTCTAGTACCCTATAGGGTGGCATGAGGGCTTGATGCCTCTGGTACCCGATGGGGTGATTGATCCAATGATCCCGGTGGGGTGAGAGATTGGTGTCTCGTACCTGATAGAGTATTTCTGGCCTTGGGCCTCTGGTACCCGATGAGGGTGTTTGGTATTGGGCCTCCGGTACCCGATGAGGGTGTTTGGTATTGGGCCTCCGGTACCCGATGAGGGTTGGGCTGACTCGTATACCTAGTGGATTAGATAGGCTCGGGGCCTCATGTACCCAATGAGCCTGTGATCTCGGTGGGATTGAGAGCTAGGAGTCTCCTTAACCCAATGTGGTTGAATGAGGGCCAGTAGGCTCCTTTACCAGGTGGTGTGGCCCCGGGTAGAATGATGTAACCCCGTTCGGTGGCCCTGGGCCCCGGTACCCGATGGCATGGCCCTGGGTAGAATGTTGGCTTTGAGCATCGTAACCCCGTTGGGATACCTCGCCTGATTAGAGAGGATTTATGCAAGGATATGACCTTGGGTTACCCCTTGAGGGTACCGCGCCCGGGGCGAGGATTTATGAGATGCATGTTGCATTTATTTAGTGAGTTTCACATGTATATATGTAGCAATTTAATTGGATTGCAATTAAATTAAACATTAACACGTAGGCATAAACGAATATGCTATAAAAAATTAACGCATTTAAAGACATGCTTAGATTATAGTAATTGCTATTGAAGCATGTAAACCACTGCATTAGCTCAAATTTAAAAGTGTAAATGAGAACTTATCTTTTGCCGATTGGAGAAGTTCAAAATTGGGATTGACCCGAATACCAAATCATGTTGGAGTTATCCAAGTATAATGCTCCACGTCGGCTAGCGGGTGCCGATAATTTGTTTGACCTTATTTGTATAAGGATGTGCCTGGTTGCGTAATTATAACTCCTCAAAAATAAATAAGTGATTAGTACTTTGATTTACTTAAGTAATTTTAAATACAATATGCTTGTTCAGTTTGCTGCCATATTTGAATGACTATTGCATGCATCATTTAAATGACAGAGTATATCACAATGATGATGAAAATAATGCATGTGTGGCCGAGTTAATTGGCTACATGCTGAGTCTAAGCAAAATTAATATATGTGTAGGCCTTAGAGCCTAGCAACCTCCACGTTTAAACCTGCTCATTCTTGATGGAAGAGTAAGCAGACACATGCCTAATTGCATGGTGACATGATTCAAACTATTGATATAGTAAAAAAATTGTGAGTGCACGTACAGTACATATAATTGTGGACATATGCAAGAATGAAGTAGGAACAAGATTGTTCATGCAAATTGCAATTAAGCAATTGGGTGTGCGTGTCAACATTGTAATGAGAAGTTCATGCAGCCAATAACAATGAAACGTAGACAACGTCGTGCTTAGCCGCTTAGGCTAGTATATATAGGTGATACCCAAATTGAATAAGATAGAAATACTAAACTTTTTGAAGTGGTTGGCCGGAGGTATGTTTTCGAAAGGCAGCCACTCAAATCAGTGGAGAGTAATGACCGGGGTCAAATGATTCTAGAGCTGAGGCAAAGCACCGGTGATGATCCGGTACCGGAATGAGCTGCTGATGAAGGTCTGAGAGCGAAGCTGCTACCGAAATGAGCTGCTGATGAAGGTACCGGTGATGAACCATCGGGTACCAAAAGTTGCACGAGAGGTGCCGCTTGAGAAATAGATTCCGGGAATTGATTCCAGGACTTGGTTCCCTGGATGAGGTGAAGGACTGAGAGCCAGAGAGGTCTGCTACCGGGATGCGGTGAGAGTGCCGGGGTGGGTGGTGCCGGAAGGTTGAGTACCAGCCTTCCAAGTGCCCAGAGCTAGCTCTTTTTTTTTTTTTTAACTCTGACGAGTTTGTCATGTACTCACGTGCATGAGTTGGTTAATGAGGCTAGTGGGTACCTGTAAGTCACTGAGTTTGAACCGGAAGGGAACTCCGTGGTGTGATTAATGAGTTGGCCCGGTTGGAGGGTCGTACCCGATAGGAGGAGTCGGGAATTGCTGGTGCCAGGAGATGTGATGTCTTTCTCCCATGCGTGGAGAATGGAGAGAGCTTGAGCCAAGTTTGAACCGGCAGGGAACTCCATGGTGTGATTGAAGAGTTTGGCCCGGTTGGAGGCATACGGGGTCGGACCTGGTAGCAATGCGCATTGAGGCTTGCATGTGATGCTCGAATGGGTTTGCAAGTGAACCCAGGAACTAATGGTGTGGGGAAAGGATCCGGGTATACTGAAACGAACAGACCCGAAGCTTTTCTCTTTTCTCTTTTTTTTTTTTTTTTTTTTGGATCCCTGAGGATCTCTACTGCTTGGGAGAGCATGGGTCGATGAAGCTTTGGAATGACTTGACCGGTGAGTCTGTAAGTGGGAGCAACCAAGATAATGATGGTGCGGTGATGGCAGCGAGACTCAGGTGGGATGCGAGAGTTGCCGGTACCATGAGGAGGAGTGTAGACCCCCGTATTCTTTTTATTTTATTTATTGTTTGTTTTAATTTGTCGAATAACGTATGAAGCTACGTATTCGTATGGTACACAAGTATTCGCGCTTAGGTTAACACTTTGAGGCCATTTAAAGGATTAAGAAATTTAGAGAAAATCCAATTTGGGTTTAGAAAAGTATTTTCAAAGTATCGAGGCTTAGGATAAGCTCGGAAAATTTTTCCCGAAAGGATTCGGTGAAGTATCGGAGAAATAAGGGTGTTGAAGAGGTAATTTTTGGAGTGGGCTTTAGGAAAAATTAAAAGGAAAATGAAATAGGAGTAGCCCAAGCCCATTGGCCCAAAAGGAGGGGCAAATTGGATTTTTCACAATTAAAATAGGGGAAGCTATTTAAGCATCTTAACCCCCCAAAAACCCTAGCCTCCCTCTCATTTTCTCATTTCAGCTTTCTCTCTCTACCAAGAGCCTCTCTCTCTACCCGGTCACCGGAAATCGCCGCCGCCGCCGGTCGCCGCAGTGCCGAAACCCCAATCCTCATCAAAATTTCCAGATTTTCTCCTCTTCCTTCCCTCTTTCCATTTCTCCAACCAAAATCATGAAATTTAGCCATTTAATCCCCAAAAACCCTAGAACCCGAAGCTAAAATTGGGGCTTTTGTGATTTCTTAGGTATTTTGCCATCCTAATCTAGCCTATATTCCTTCGATCATACATCTTTCTTCCTAAATCCGAGTTTTTGATTTGGGTTTGTGATTTTGTTTGCATGAACCCGATTTCTCCTTGAACCATCAAGCTAGGCTATGGGTTTGGCAAGGATTTTTGGTAAGGATCTATTCATGCAACCTGTTTTCGAGTTTTTTGGTTGAGATGTTGATTATGGACGGATTTGTAGGTGAAGAAGGCCAAGGGGAAGGTATATGACATGCATGATTTTTGAAGAAGAAAGGGTAAGGAATGGGTTTGGACAAACCCTAGAATTTTTGGAATTTATTTGGTTGATTTGGTTTATGTGAGCTATTGTTGTTATTGGAAAAATTGTGAAATTAGAGATTGAGGATGGATAAATTAGTAGGATTTTATTAGCATAATTTTCTTAGTGTTGGAATTTTGGTTGTTGAGGATTTGGTTTTATTGTTGTGTATTTTGGCCAAAAGAAAAAGAAAAGAAAGAAGAAGAGAAATGGATTTGTTTTTGGAAGAAAAGGAAAATAAAGAGAAAATGGTAAAAATTGGATTAAATGAGTTTTTACCTTGGTAACGTGGTGGAAAAGTGAAGAAGGTGAAAGTAAAGGTAAATTCGGTAAAAATGAGGTAAAGGTAAAAGTGAAAGTGTGGAGGTAAAAGTCATGGTAAAAGTGAAAAGGTGAAAAAGGAGAGAGAAGTAAATGGGTACAAAACTTTATTTATAATTATTATTTATTTTATTTTAATAATAGAATTATTTACTTATTTATTTTAATAAATAATAAATAATGGTAAATAGAGGATTACTTGGTCAAAGTCAGAAGTCAAAGTCAAAAAGTCAAAAGTCAACCGAGAGTTGGCCATGGTTGACCGACCTCATAAAACGTGTGGATCGATCGACTTTGGTCGCTCGGAGACGTAGTTAGCGGAGCGATAAGGACGTTTTTCCTTTTTAGGAAAGAAGTTAGTTTCCCAAATTGGTAAAGGTTGAAGAAATAATTAATGGTCTCATTGAAATAAAACTGATTAGTATGCGCGATTACTTTGAAGTTATCATGATGTTTACCTGGATAATTACTACCAACTAAGTATGTTAGGAAACCGATCGTTAAGGAAGTTTAAGCGGGAAGCATCAGGAGTGTGGAATACGCCGGCATATTCCAGGTAGGGTGAGCTGTCTCTCCTTGTTAGAGGCTTTTCGATATATGTGGATGCTCTAGTATAATTATTATGTTGCCTGCAAGTATTTTTGGTTGTTCATTAGTCGATGCCTGTTATACATTGTTTTCAGAACTGATAATTGTTGATTGCGAAACCGAGGCTAGACTTGCATGTGAGATACTGTACCCTTTTGTATGTTGTGTTTGTGACCTGAAAGTGAATGGGACCTAGACGCGAGATTCCTAGGATCCCACGGTAGGGATCCCACGGTGTCGATAACCGTGAACCTCCGGAAGGGGCTGTGCTCCTATGTTTGTCAAGAAAGGTAAATACAGACAGTGAACCAGTCATAGGAGACTCAGAGCCAGGAAATGGACACTTTCGCTACTTGTAGTCACAAGGACTACAGAGTAGTTGGCTGGTTCTCGGACTCAGGACGAACCAGGTCGGTCACCGATTTATTTTGGTTAAGAGGGCAGGTAAGTATCTCGGAGCTCCAAATTGTGTGAAGCATGCTGCATATGATTTCCCGAAACGAAACAATTGTGATTGTTTTTGTTTGCATTTGTTTTACTTGATTTTACAAATGCGCGCAACCTATACTCTAGTACCTATGTTTTACCTATTAGATTTCAAACCTAACTAAGGTTGGGTCGGCCCCTATTGGGCTAGCGAGGACGAAATGCTCACCCCTACATTTCAGGTTACAACGAGGTCATTCCGGACGATTTGGATTAGAGGTGGGTCGTTGGCCGAGTCCGTGTGTTGCTGTTCCTGTTGCTTGAAGTTCTTCCCATTTGGTACTCCATCGATTTACTAGCTTCTCTTTCTATGTTGAAACTCTGTGAGGTCCGCCTACCTGGGAGCGCGCCTCACCCCTTGTTTTATTGTTATTGTCGAACTCCTTTCATTTCAGTTATGATGTAAGCCCTAAGGCATCACAGTGCACTTGCCACTTTATTTTGTTGCATTTTCAGACTTGTTGATTTAAATGTTGGGTTGTTGATTTTAAAGTTCCTTCGTAAAAGTTTTCTTGGTCTCCCATTTTCTCAAAATTGTGTTTTCAAAAAGGCCTTGTAGTATTAAGTTGGTAGGTCTACGGTACGTCTGCGACGTATCGGGCTCCTATTGGCTTAATATTACGGCGCTGTGGTATACCCATTCGGGTCACCACAAGGAGTCGCTGACGTGAAGTAAAGGTACTGTTGGTAGGTGTCGGAATGAGTCACCGAGAGGGATGCATGACTCAAAGCTTGACCCATTGGGATTTCGAGATCGAGGTGGGTCAATGGACGGAGATGGATCCTTCGGGATGTGCAGTGGATACCGGGCGGGGTCTCCGGATTAGGTCTCGGTGATGGCCCGTGCCGGTGTGGGTTATAAGAATGTGTTGACAGCGGTACCCATTGGTGAAGTTCTCGGGGCATGGGATGTGAAGCTTCCGGGAAGATGTGGCTGGGTGATGTTGAGATGAACTCAACAGGTCTAAGTAGAAGTCAGCGTGACTAGAAATGTCCGGGTATGCATGCAAGTGGGCCTTGAGTCCTTGACTCCGAAGCTGGTAGTGATGTGTGGCATGGCAGCGGGATGAAGAGAGGTACCGGGAGGTGTGCGTACCCGTTGACTCGTGAGAGTCTCGGAGAAGAGTGGAACTTGGGAGTGGGATGTGCACGTACCCGCTGGCTCAGTGTACCCGGAAGATCATATACCCAATGGCTCCTCGGAGGCTTGGGGAGGGCGAGGGGTGTCCGGCATGTACCCGATCACCTTTGGTACCCGTACATGACTCATGGTACCCTTCCATGACTCTTGCTCAAGGTCGGAGGCTAGTTACCCAAACTTAGGGACCCTCCTTCTAGCGCCAATGTTCCTACTGAAGAATACGGTAACTAAGAAGCACGATGGGGAGAGAGAGAGAGAGATGGTACACCGCATGTATAGTGGTTCACCTTGCCCTTGAGGCAAGACTATGTCCACTTAAAGATTCCACTAGTAGTGAGGCCAAGTAGCCTTTGTAGTGATACAAGTATAGGGATCATGGATCCATCATCTCTAAGAAAGGGAGAACTTCCCTTTATAGCTAAGGGAAGTCCCACTCTATTCTATATTTCCAATGTGGGACACAACATACATATTGCTTCTCTTGAAGCCTCTTGGAAAGCATGGGAGGGTGGCCTCCCTACGAGGTACCGGCCGATCTCCACCATAGCGAGGTAGCTCGGGTGTCAGACTATCGGATGCATGTCGTAGGCGGGACTAGCCATGTTGCGGAGCCCACCTAAGAGGTCGTTGCTTATGCTTGGCGGTATGTGATATAGGTGGTATGTACAATCTCTTTATTAATTATAAATATTATTAGTTTATTATAATAGATTATTAAAAAGTTAACAATAGTTATCTATACTATTATTAATAGAAGATGTGTTGTTAGCCAAAACTGATTTTTTTTACCTTTATAACCCTCAAATATTAAAATATCATGGATTACATTTTAACATCAGGGATAAAAATGTAAAAAGCAAAAAAAAAATTAAATAAAAGAAATTTGAAATAGTTATCTCTCCACTCTCAGAATTATAACTCCCCACTACTCTCACACCCATTGCCAATTGGGAGTGTGGACATTTTCTAGTGTTGTTAAACACGAGGTGAAATTTTATGGGATGGTGTTATCACCACCACCTAACTAAAGATGTTGAGCAAATTTGAACCCTTAGTTGTATCATCTCTCTGATTTGATGATAAAAATAAAAAAAATGATTCCAAGAAGAGTAGCACAGATTGAAAAGAAATTTAGAAGGCAATGGGCCCTCCTTTTCTTCTGGATTGATGGTAGCATTTGACTAAAAAAAAACATAAACCAAAATTTCCAGATTTGAAGGCTAGACTAGAAACCATTTCCAGATTTGAAGGTACAGATCGAAAGAATTCCACTTAATTACTTATGTACATGTTATTGGTAGTTCTCCCTCTTGATCTTTACCCACATGGCCGAAAACACCAGTTGATGTCGAAGCAAAAGCCTATCCTCTAGCAACTGTAGTGGGTAAATTTCTCTGTCATCTCTCCCTCATCTGCATACCAAATTGGGGTATTAGATTTTAATTTTGTAGGGTTTCTTTTGGATTGGAGATGAACATGCATCACTTTGCTATTCCAATTCTCTTTTTGGGATTTTGATATTCATAATTTTCTGCTAGTTTTTTAGCAGCTCAGGTCTAAGTTTTTGGTTGGGTGATCGTAACTCTGCGGTAGGTGCTGGGCGGCTGGGCAGTCATGACAGTCGCTCTCCGCCTCTCCTTCGTCGCTCTCTCTCCACCATGCAACCGCGCCACTGCACCTCTCTCTCTCCCCCTCCTTGATGGGATCTCCCTTAGTCTCTCACCGTAAGTTCTTGTTCTTCTTAATCTGGGAAATTTGAATTTGAAAATTGAAATGAATTGGAAATTAGGAATTCGAATTGGTATTGTCCTACACTCATACTGATAATCTGGGCTTCGTATTGATTTTATTAATAAAGAGAAGAAACTTGTATAATCAGGGCTAGGCCTGGCAACGGGCGGGTATAGTGCGGGTATGGGTCGGGTTTTTAACGGGCTGACCCGGTAAAAACCCGTTAAGTTAACGGGTTTCACGGGCTTAACCCGACGGGTTTGCGGGTTTTCCGTTGGAACCCGTTAAGAACCCGTTAACAAATTTTTTTTTTTTTTAATTAATTTTTTTTTATTTAAAAAAAAAATTAATTTTTTTTTAAAAAAAATCCGTTAAGATTTATGTAATTTTTGATTCATTTTTTGATCAACTGTTAGAGAAATATATTCAGATCAATTAATATATGATTCGGCAACAGGGACAGGTAGCATGTTACGTCATCACAATTCGTGCTCTACTCCTCTGCTAGTATGTTGTTTCACCACAATCTGCCATACGTTCAACTAATTTCAGTATGAGAAATTTGTGAGTTATTGATAGAAGCTATTATCAGACATGATTTACCTTTCAGCTTTGTTGAGTATGAGGGTATTAGAGATGTATTTTCCTATATCTCTCTGCACTTAAACTCCCTTGCAGAAATACTGTTAAAGCTCATGTGTTGAAGTTATTTAAGAGTGAAAAAGTGAAACTTCAAACTTTGTTAAGTTCTGTTCAGGGAGACTTTGTTTGACTGCTGATTTGTGGACCTCTTTAGCAACTGATGGGTATTTGACAATTACGGCTCACTTTGTTGATTCAGAATGGAGATTGAGAAAGAAGATTATAAATTTCTGTCATATGCCTCCTCCGCACAATGGTGTTGCACTGGCTGATAAGGTAAATACCTTGATAGGAGAGTGGGGAATTGAAAAGAATTTGTTTTCAATTACCTTAGATAATGCCACTGCCAATGATTCATTTGTTGAAAAATTGAAGACTAAGTTGAACTTTAGAGGATTGCTCTTAATGAATGGCAGATTCTTTCATGTTCGGTGTTGTGCTCACATCTTGAACTTGATAGTTCAAGATGGATTGAAAGCAATTGATCCTTCTGTGATAAAGGTACGTGATTGCATCAAATACATAAAGGGTTCTTCGGCAAGAAAAGAAAGATTTTTGGAGTGTGTTGCACAAGTTGGATTAAGAGGTAGTAGAAGAGGTTTGAGGCAAGATGTGCCTACTAGGTGGAATTCTACTTATTTGATGCTTGATAGTGCTCTCTACTATCGCCGAGCTTTGATGAATTTGGGCTTAAGTGACAATGATTTCAAGTTGTGTCCTGTTTCTGATGAGTGGGCTAAAATAGAGAAGATCACCAAATTTTTGGGGTATTTTTATGAAGTAACGTGTCTATTTTCTGGAACAAAATACCCTACTTCAAACTTGTTCTTTCCGAAAGTGTTCATTGTTCAGCATAGTATACAGGAAGCCATGAGGGATCACGATAGTTTCATGAGGCGGATGGGAATGGAGATGAATCTAAAGTTTGAGAAGTACTGGTCAGATTATAGCTTGATTCTTGGAATTGCAGTTGTTATGGATCCTAGGTTTAAGATGCAATTTGTGGAGTGGGCTTATGACAAACTTTATGGTCCAGATTCTTCAGAATTAGAGGTCTTTAATGATACGTTGTCCTCTTTATTTGATGCATACGTGGAGAAGAGCTTTGATCCTAATGATTCAAATTACTCGATAGATGAGGGTTCTTCTCAAGCACAAGGCGATCACAGCTTACTTGAGGTAAAAAAAAAAAAAAATTTTAAAAAACTTGAGTTTCCATCTTAATGATTCAAGTTGATATTTGAGTTTTAGTAATATCTATGTTGTTGCCATATATGTGTTGATAGTTGGTCATTGGCAGGCTTTTGATAACGCTTACAAAATTGGTTCGAGCTCAAGTATGAAGACAGAATTGAGCAAGTATTTGGATGAAGTAAGGCTAGAAAGAAAGCAAGAGTTGGATGTACTTTCTTGGTGGAAAATGGAGCAAATTCGATATCCTATTCTTTTTCATCTAGCTCGTGATGTGCTCACAATTCCCATTTCTACCGTTGCATCTGAATCGGCCTTTAGCATTGGCGGGAGAGTTTTAGATCAATACAGCAGCTCACTGTTGCCTGACACAGTTCAAGCTCTGCTTTGTACTCGAGATTGGATTTTTGGTAACAAAGGTAAGCTCAAAACAACTTGGTTCTATTCTCACTTTATCAATCTTTATGTTATTCTAATATTTTTCTTTTTTGTTTGTTTTTTTTTTTTTGAAAAAGAGCGCGCTGAATTGGAGGATCTTACTGAAGACGTATTTGATTTGACATTGCAAGATAGATCTGGAGAAGGAGAAAGCCGCAATTAAGATGACTTAGACGTATTTTATTTAGTACATTGAAAATGTATTTTATTTAGTACATTAAATATGTATTTTGAACCTATTGAAATATTTAATTATATCTACTAGCTTAGCTCAACCAACATATGTATATATTAATTGATCTGAATATATTTCTCTAACAGTTGATCAAAAAATGAATCAAAAATTACATAAATCTTAACGGATTTTTTTTTAAAAAAAATTAAATTTTTTTTAAATAAAAAAAAATTAATTAAAAAAAAAAAAATTTGTTAACGGGTTCCAACGGAAAACCTGCAAACCCGTCGGGTTAAGCCCGTGAAACCCGTTAACTTAACGGGTTTTTACCGGGTCGGCCGGTTAAAAACCCGACCCGTACCCGCACTATACCCGCCCGTTGCCAGGCCTACTCACAGCCATATCTCCATGTCCAGAATCAAAACTACTACCAGAACAAAAACCCACCAAGAATCCAGAACCAAAACTACTATCAAAATCCGACTCCAAGAACAAAAACCCAGAACCAAAAAACGATCAGAAATTGAAGCAAACCCAGATCACTATTACCAAATCTAGAAATTGAAGCAAACCCAGATCACTATTTACACAGATACAAAGACTGCAAGGAATCAAAGAAAACCCAAAGCAAAAGACAGATCCATGCAATACCTTGACAAATTGGGCGCGCAGAGAGAGATGAGAGATATAGAGAGAGAGAGAGAGAGAGAGAGAGAGAGTTGGGATTTGGGTGACGGAAGGAAAGGTTGAGTTCCAGAGAGTGGGTTTTGGTGAATGACGGAAAGGTTCGAAGGTTTGTTTGGAAGTAAACGGGTTCCACGGGTTCCAGTGGGTTTAGCACGCAAGGCCCGTTTATTTGCGGGCTTTTTGCGTGCGGGTTTTTTTAACACGAATTTAATAAATGGACGGGTTCGTGCGGGCTTTTACCGTGCGGGTTTTGGGCGGGTTTACGGGTCACGGGCTCAGATGCCAGGCCTAATCAGGGCATCGTATTGATTCTATTGAAGAGAAGAAAATTGTTTAATCTGGGTTTCGTATTTGTTTAATCTAGTTAGATATAATGAATATGCAGATTGTTAATGAATAATGCTTCGTTTAATCTGGTTAGATTTAAAATGGGCTTTGTATTCTAATGAATAATGCTACTTGGTAATTGGTATTCGTTGAATATGGAAATTTAATTTCATTTATTTTGCTGCTTCTACTTCTAAGTTTGCTGTGATGCAGTCTAGATTCTACTACTCTCACGGATTGTGAGAGTAGTAGCATATTGTGATTACCACATTTTCTTCTTCTCTCCTACTGACATAACAAATTTATGTTTGATTCCTGGCAGTTGTCAACTTGACACTTGTTGATCTTCCTGGGCTTACAAAAGTTGTTGTTGGTAAGTATCAAGGCTCTCATTGTTTACATGTATTTCTTTGTTGTTGTATCTGCCTATGGAAAACTGTAAAGAAGTTTAAGGGCTATGGATGGAAAAAGGAATGGTAGAGCATAAATGCATATCTAGTATTGTAATATGACTCTTAACAATCTGAATTGGTAAATGTAATACGACACTATTAATCGTACATGTAATATGACTCTTAACAATCTGCCTTTGTAAATGTAGAGGGTCAGCCAGATAGTATTGTGCAGGACATTGAAAATATGGTTTGCTCCTACATTGAGAAGGTAAAGTCCATTGAAATTTTGATCTACTTTCTTCTTCTTCTTTGTTTTTATTTTTTATAATTCTCTTTTTTCCCCTGAAGTTGTTACCATGTTTAATCATCTTATATGTTCAACATTTTATGCAGCCCAACAACATAATTTCAGCAATTTTTGTATGGGTGAGTATTTTTGTATGAATATTATCTGTTTTTTAGGTTTACCTGTTATTATTACATCAATTGGTCTAGATTTTGAATACTTTATAATCATGAAACGCAGCAACTTGAGAATGGGATTGAGGAGGAACCTGATAGGCTATTAGAAATATTCAAGTTGACACATCGTAAGAAGGGGAAAAAAATGAGTATGTAGATGCTGCATCTACCAAAGCAGTGGTGAGTATCTGGTCCTATAGTTTGATATTTATTGTTCTTGTTGTGTGGTACAGGTTTTTGCTATTTTTTATCTTATGTGAATCCATGTGAAATTTGTAGTGATAGTTTGTGGACTGTGTACAGCTTTGGTGCATAGTTTGTGTGAAAGATTTAATTTTGTTTTTGTTTTTTTTACTTGAACGCATGATCTCAGGATTCTAAATTTAGCTTCTTAGGATCCTACTGCCTGAACATCCGTATACATGTATTGTAGAGGTATTCAAGTTATAGTTCCTAGGTTCCACCATTTGCCTATTCATGGACATAAGAGAAAGAAACAAAGGGTATGGTGGCTCTCCTAGTGTTCAGAGTAGATATCAAAAATGTTATATATATATATATATATATATATCTCTCTGTTAGGAAATTAACTAACTATATATCATATGTCTTCGCATGAGTACTTGCATTTCTTAGTTACTGCTGACACCTTTTGCCTCTTCTTGGTAACAAGAGAAAATGTAAACACTTTCTGGTCTGGATATAAGCTTGACATATACGATTGTACGAAAAAGTTAAAAAGATTCAGTTGCAGACAAAATCTCTAATGCAGGTGCCGATACCACATAGTTTTTTGATTCTCAAGTAGCTGCATCATACAGTTGCAAAATGCATATGTTATGTTTTGGCATGTATATGCATGTATCTAGATAAGATATGTTTTGGCATTCATTGTGTGTGTTAGTAGCAAATTAGTTTTGTGAGGTACGGACTTGACCGTACAAAACTGTCACATGCATGTACATTAACCCCATTTTTCATTTTCATTAGCTTCTGGTTCTTTGAATGAGTTTCCTGAAAATATGCCTCTTTGTACTTAGGATAAGTTGTACATCATGTGCCAAACAGTTTAAAAGCAATTGTACAGATACAAATTTCAGTACTACCTTATAGAACAAGGATATCCATACATAATCATTTTGCCTTGTCTTTAGCTATTGCTTGAGTACTTTTGAGTTTGGTTCTTATTGTGTTTTTTTTTTTTTTGCTTATATTATTCATGACAAACTGCTATAGCCATGTCCCAACTGATATCATCCTACTTTGAGTTTGGTTCTTATGTACACTATATGCATTATACAGTACCTAGTTCAGTTTTGTTGCCCAGCTGTGGTTTTTAGAACATCTCACTTTTCCATAGTACATTCCATATAATTATGATTGGACTTATGGTTTATGAATTTCATTGGGTACTTGTAAATAATTTCAAACTTGAATGCAGCAAGATTTGGAAAAAGCTAAAGAGGAGAGAGAGAATTTGAATGGTTATTTCAATCCACAAGTTAGAGAAGATATGGTGGCTCTTCTAGTTTGTATATATTGGTCACTTTCTCAACGATATATAGCTGGATTAAAACAATGATGAGAGATTGGGACTGTAAAGTTTACTTTATTATTAGTAATTGTGGATAAGTTTAGTTTTGTTGGGAAAAATAAAATGCAATTGTATATATTTTTGTATTTGTTAATTAACAGCCTTTTTTTTTTTTAATGTTATTCATATTTTCACACAGATTTCATAACAAGTTTTGTTGAAATTTATTTCACTCAGAAATCTGTGTGAGCACTTGAATCAATTCACACAGACATTTGTGGGAGTTAAGAACATACTTCACACAAATATCTGTGTGCGTTAAGAAGCTATTTCTCACAGAATTTTGTGTGTAGTAAGAAGGTATTACACACTAAACAAGGTATTAAAATATTATTTCTGTCTCACACGGATTACATAAAATTCTACTCTGCATGCTGAAAGACAAGTGGGACCCATATGAAATTTCACACGGACTCCCAAAACCGTGTGAATAGAACATTATCGCCCCCTCCGAAGGCAACTGAAATACATTCCGTGCTTGCACTGTAGGTACAGCCTTTTACATGCTGACATCCATGTGAAATGGTAGTATTTCACACAGATTTAAATCTGTGTGAGTTGCTCATTTTGCTAGTAGTGTGTTAAGAAACATGAGCATCGATTTTTGTGGCTCTGTCTTCTAATAAATAATATTCAAAATCTTGTGGGATGAAATCACTTGTCCCCATTTTATGTGTACCGATTCTATCCCTTTTATAATATCGCGATATTTGTCCTCCCACTAATAGAATAGTTAACTTTGTTAACGTAAACATTATTTACATTTTGTATCTTTTTCTTGAACAAAAGAAGCAATTTCTTCACAACCAGGATGTTGGTGTGGAAGAGGGTGGAGTGGTTCGTTTAGATGTTGGTTACGAGGTCGTATCGTGACACTCGGAATTGGTTATCGTTCTTTGTAGCCTGGGGTGATAGGCGTAAAAATTGGTTAGGGGTTGGACATTTTCGATTCATGGATGTTACTATTAGTGACAGACCTATAACTATGGATCTTGGTAGGAATATGTGTCGTGGTGTTGTTGATACCACAACCGGTTATTTCAATGCTTTGTAATTTTTTTGGTTATTAATGGATTCTATTTCTTCTAAAAAAAGAAGCAATTTCTTCATTTAACAAAATAAAAAACAACAGTATATCAGCAAACCAGGCTGTGATCGCCGTCCCGCTCCACAAATCCGCATCTTGCTCAATCAAATTCAAGCTCTCAATGTAGGGACCCACATGGTAATCATTCCAGTCGTCTAAGTGTAAATCGAGTCGAGTATCGAATTCGACGGCGACGAACTTGTTCTTGGTCATCTGAGAGGACTTGACTAAACCCAGATACCGACCTGGGCTGCCGCGGGTTTTGTTGTCCGGCGGCATGCCGTAGCCGTACGAGTTGCACGTTGGTGACGGAGAAAATGAAGCAGGTGGAGAAAACTGAAAAAGGCGGGTGATTTGGTTTTCGGGTCGAAGAATCGGACCGGGTTGTTGTAGATGACAGTGCCGGCGCTGGCGGTGGGGACGGGGAGCTCACGGGAGAGGCCAACAACACCGTTTCGAAGGTGGGAGTCACCGAGGAAGGTGAGGTTGCGGAAGTTAAAAAGGAGGGGAAGTTGAAGCTGAGGTTCTCGGCGAGGGAGGAAGAAGAAGAGGGAGAGGAGAGAGAAAGCAAGAAGCTTTATTGGGTTCATGATATGGCGTAACTACCTCTAAGCTCTCTACCCATGACAATTCGATGAACTCTAGTCCTGGGTTGCAGGCTGCATATATCTGCATCTCTTGCTTTTTTTATTTATTTTTTTATTTCGTGGTGAATGAAATGAATAACAAAAATATTAGGTCCCGTTGGAATACTGAATTTAAATTTGGATTTGGATTTAAAATTTTCAGATTTAAAATCTCTATGATTCTGAATTTACTGATTTCAAATGTTGTTGTTAGAAATTTACCCAGATCGTTATGAGAAACACATCAACAGAGAAAGAGAGATTGACGCCGTGAGACGCGCCTCCGACAATCGACCTAACCTAGAGTTTGACGCTGGTGAACAGCCCGCACATCAGCTTCGACTTTAGCTCCGAGTCGGGGTCGTCGATCCCTGGGTCCGACTTCGAGTTGATTTTGCAGTTGCTGCAGAGAGGGTTTGTGATGTCGTCGACCGTGGAAGGGATCGGCAAGTGTAGCAAATCGGAGGTGGAGATCGGAGTGAATCACAGAGGACGCGAACGCTTACGCAGCATTGGCCGCGGTGATGGATCTCAGCATTAATGCTTGCCGGTGAGGAGGACAGAGGCGAAGGACGATCAACGGAGACGATGGAGAGGGGAGGAGAGAGACGGAGTGGTTTTTTTTTTGCTAGTGATTTCAAATAACTAACCGTGACTAGTTATTTGAAATTCTTAAGAAAAATGGGGTATGGATTTGAGCAAGATGATTTGAAATCCAAATACACTTAAAAAAGATCTGCCAAACGGATAGATTTGGATTTGAGGGGTCCAAATCCAAATCCACACTTCCAAATCCTCAAATCCAAACAGGCCCTTAGAGAATTCTAGTTCTAGATGAGGTTGGAATTTTGAGATTTGTAATGGGTCTGATCATCTGATGAGAATTCTAGACAGTCATGGATGAAGCTTTGAAGCTTTGTTGCAGAGTTGAAGGGTTGGAGTATTACAAAGAAGACATTTGGTTAATAATTTGTTTTTTTTTTATTTTGCTAAATGAAAATATTGTTTACGTTAACATAGTTAACTATTCTGTTAGTGGGAGGACAGATGTCGCGTTATTATATAAGGGATAGAATTGGGCTTATGGGGACATGTGATTTCATCCTAGATCTTGCTAGTACGTAGTTATGACATTTAACCAGCAAAAGAAACCCATCTTGAAATCTTACAAATAAGTATAGGACACTAGGACAGCCTTCCGCCATATTTGCTATGTCATGTATCGATTCCTTTGAATATGATACATAACATTAGGACAGCCTTCAGCTCTCTATCAGCCATATTTTCCTATAATTTATTTTCATAATACGTGTGGCTATCTAAAACAATGTTCGCCAATAGTTTTAGTAAGAGCATAAAGTTTATTAGGTTGAAGTTTGACAACTCTGGTGGTTCTTTTTGTTGGAATTAATTCTTTCCTAGTCCATCTAGGTAACTGCAACAGTGAGTTCATTGCAGAATACTTGCTGCAGTTAAGGATATTTTCCTGTCACTTGCTGCATTTTTTAGTCCACTCAAAATTAAGCTAGATATTATGTATGTAAAGTACTTGTTTAATCTTGTTTAATATGCTTTTTCTAGACATTTTGTAGGTTAACCTTGTACCCTATATAAGGGAAGAGATAGTTGATGTAAAAAAACAAAAGGAACTTGATCCAAAATTCAAGCACATAAGATTGTTGAGTTTTTCTTCATCGGTTCATGCTTCAAACTGTTACTGCAGTTTTTCAATCAAACATCTATGTTGTGTTATTGATTGTGGTTTGTTCATTACAAATTGAAGCTCAAACTCTAAATGGTATCAGAGCCCTGATGATCAATATTAACTGGGTCGTATCGACTATTGGATTAAAAAAAAAAAAAATCAAACACAAGTTACTGATCTAATATGGCTAGTTCATGCAACTCATCAGAAATCAGAGTTCCAATCTTCAGTGGCGAGAACTTTGACTTCTGGATGATCAATCTCACATAAACTATGGAGTTATGTAGATGAAGGCTATACAGTTCCAGAAATTGAAAACATGTTTAATGCTTAGAAACTGGAGCTTGAGACAAATATGAAGAAAGATACAAAAGCTCTAGGCATATTGCAAAACTCAGTCTCAGATAAGATCTTTCCAAGAATCTCAATGAAGAAACAGCCAAAGCAGATGGGATGTTCTGCTGCTTAAGTTCAAAGGCTCAGAAAAGGTTAGAGTTGTTAAACTTCAATCCATGAGAAGAGATTTTGAGTTTACTAGAATGAATGAAACTGAGCCGTTAAATGATTATTGTAGTAGATTGACTGATATAGTAAACCAGATGAAAACCTATGGTGAACTTGTTTCAGATAAGAGAGTAGTACAGAAAATCCTTATGAGTCTAAAGAGAAAATATGATGCTATAACATGTATTATAGAGGACACTAGGGATATGAAAACTCTTGGTGTTTAACATGTGATGGGAATACTTAAGGGTTTTGATCAGAGGTTAATGAGTCATGACGAACCAACTGAAACAGCTTTTCAATCACTGAGTCTTAGCTCAAATCAGAAGAATTGTGTGCCGTCTAGTTCTAATTCAAATAAGATAAACCAGAAAATGAAGAAGAACTAGAAAAATAAAGGCAAGAAGTGGGAAAGTAAATCAGATCAGTTAGTGAAGAAAAATATTGAAGGAAGTAGCAGTTCATGTTAGTTCACAGTGTTCTATTTGTTCAAAACTTCGCACTAGTGAATGTTGGTTTAAAGGAAAACCGAAGTGTACACATTGTAACAGGTTTGGTCATGTCAAGAAAGATTGCAACTACAAGGGCAATCAACAGGCTAACTGCATTGAAGAACAGTGTGATACCAACATGTTTTGTGTTAGTCATGCATCGACTACATAAGTGAATGAGAATGTGTGGCTTATTGATAGTTGATACGCCCAAAATAGACGCTCAATTTAACCCTGCAATGATGTAGTCGTCAGTAGTAAAGGATAAGTAAGGATCGTTCGATGCCAGAGATTGAGGGTAACTATATTAATCACACAAAAGAAAACAAAAAAAAAACAAAAATTACACTAAAAGAAACGTCACACAACAAAAAGAAAATAGAGAAAGATGGAAGGACAGATAGGGGATAGAAGAGGGCACTGCAATCCTAAAAATGAAACTGATTTGGAGTTTTTGGGTTTTTAACGAAAATAAACAGAAAATAAAGAAAAGAACACAATTTTGAATTTAGGGTTTTGAAAGATAATGATGAAGATGTTAGGAACTCGGAAATCCACCACTAAAATATGCTTGAGACAAATTTATCATCCTAGTTTCAATTACTAAGTCGTGAAAAAGGTTTCAATCAAGAACAAACCATGAAGCATGCGTGAGTTCTTATTACTTCCCTAGATTATTTAAGCAAGATGAACGCACCATTACTAAGCCTTTAGAATAAACAATCAAGGTATAGAACGCTATCCTATCAACAATTCATTCTAATCATTAATCACGTGTGGAAGTTTGATTGAAACAAGTATGCAAAACTAGTGTTGAACCCCTACCTAGCATGCAATCCTTTTTATTTGGTTTCACCTATTGTCCTATAGGTTTTACTACCATTGAAACAAGCATTATTAACTGTTTAGGAGATTAAAATACCTATTTCTAGCCCCACTCACATGATCATAATATTTTATGTGCGCATTCATAAAACATAAACATGAAAGAGTTATCTGTAAACCAAAACCAAATAAACAATTTCACCACAAAGCAATCACGAAACTAAGAATCAAAATATTGTCAAAAACATATCTTAGGGGCTTCAAACCTCGCCCCTAACAAAAGTAGATTAGCCACACATTGTCTCAAAATTCACAACTAGAAACATATAAGTTTGAATTACAAGAAAATAAAAACCGTAAAGGGTAGAAGATGAGAGCCACGAATTCACTTTTAGGCAGCCTTGAATGCAAGAACTCCCTTCAAGATGGTACACGGCAAGGCTTGATGAAGATGGATGATGGTGTGCACGGTTTTTGCTCTTGGAGGACTTGGGAATTTCAAGACTTTGTGTGCTAGGGTTTAGGCCAGAAGATGGCGCTGTAGGGTGGTAGTTTGCAACATGTTCTGCTGCTCTATATATATGTGGAGCACCCCCAAGTTTCCATTTCCAATTTTGCTTTGAAAGCCTCCCCTAGTTGCTTGAGAATTACTCTGATTGGTGCACAAATAAATGATTTTCAAGCCTTAGTAATCTTCCCAAAATCTTGAGGAATCATTCTAGGACTCTCCTTCATATTTTAAGCAGCAATAACCTTCCAAAAATGCCCAAGAAATCCATCCAAAGAAGATTTCTGCCAAACTGTCCTGTTTTGACTAGGATTCAATTTCCGACTCTGAAGCTTCCTTCTTGGACAAGGAACGACTTCGACTTGACAGGTTTCTGGATGGTTCTTGACTCCCACGTGATATATGACATCATATCTTCTAGATTGATCAACAACTTCCTGGAAAAACTCCAATTAAATTGCCAGAAAAGACCTCCCAAAAGCTTCGTAAAAAGCTGACAGTTTCTGCCTTATCGGGAACCTTACTTTGAATTTGATTTCCTGCTACCTCGTTGATGATTCTGACCAGTTATTTGGCTCTAGTTAAAGTATCACATCATGTCTTCAAGGATCGCTGGCCCTTTTTGTAAAGATGCATCTGGAAGAATGCAAGAACTGCTCCTCAAAACCGTTCCCAGAAAGCTGATTCTGAAACTGCAGTTTCTACTTTGCAGCAACTGTTTTGCACAATGAATTCTGTGGACTTCCCTTGTATTTCTGGCAAAAGGTTGATCAAACTCAGTCCTCTGCATCAGTACTTCATGATCCAAGGCTCCATTGCTCCCTTTGAGCTCCTATTTCTCTTGAATCACTTCACGAACTACCTAAAAAGAAAACAAAGTTAAAACTGACTTTTTAAAGGAAATAACTAAGAAAAGTGTAAAGGATTGCACTTTGTATTTATCGCATTTATGCTCCTATCAATAGTGCTTGCAGTAATCACATGACTTCAAATGCTAATCTTTTGTATGATACTGATTATAACAGCATCACTAAAGTGAAGATGGAAAATGGAATGTTGGTTGACACAAAAGGCAAATGAAGTATTGTTCTAGAAACCAAGAACGGGAAATGTTCATCAGAGATGTAATGCTGGTTCCAGATCTTGATTCGAATTTGCTAAGTGTTAGTAAACTCATGGAACACTCATATCACCTACACTTTGGTGACAACACAAGCAAGATTTTTGAGAAAGGGAGCAGCAAGAAGCTAATGGTAGAAGTGGAAATGAAGAGGAACAGAAGTTTTCCTTTGACTCTCAAGCATGCAATTGAGAATACATGATGATCCTTAGCTTTGGCATCAAAGACTTGGACACTTGAACTTTCAAAGTCTCAAGCAGCTGCATCAAAATGAAATGGTGCAGGGTTTGCCAAAAATCAAAGATGTTACTGAAGTGTGTGAAGGCTGTACACTTGGAAAGCAGCATATTATCTCATTTCCAAAAGGGAGAACATGGAGAGCCAAAGTTCCACTTGAGTTAGTTCATTCTAATGTTTGTGGTCCAATGAAGACCATAACTGAAGCTGGAAATAGACATTTTCTTACATTCATTGATGATTATTCAAGAATCACTTGGGTTTATTTCCTGAGGCAGAAGTCTGATGTGTTCTCAGTATTCAAAAGTTTCAAGCAATGGTTGAAAGACAATCAGACCTCAAGATCAAAGTGCTAAGAACATACAGAAGAGGTGAATATGCTTCAAATGAGTTTGGGAATTTATGTGTAGACATTGGTTTGGAAAGACAACTCACAGTAAGCTATACACCACAGCAAAATGGGGTAGCTGAAAGGAAAAACAGAAATATTGTGAAAATGGCAAAATCAATGCTGCATGACAAGAAAATGCCTCAAGAATTTTGGGCAGAAGCTGTCGACACTGCAGTGTATTTGATGAACAGGCATCCAACAACATCTGTGCAAGGAATGACACCAATTGAAGCCTAAAGTGGAAGAAAAACAAGTGTTTACACTACTAGAATAATGCTAATAGACATCATGTCATTGACATCGGTTAGGATTTGAGGTGATGTAAAAAAAAATTCTAACATCGGTTCTTAAAAATCCGATTTCTATCTGTACATTAACATCGTTTCTAATAGTTAATCGATGTCTACCTTTTTTTTTCAAAATTTTGAAAAATGCGGAAAATGACTAAGTTACAAATTTTCAACGCGGGGGAACAAAATTTCAATTCCCCAACACTTAGTCATATTGACTGCCTCGACATTTTTTCATTCTCAAACCCTACCCACCACGACACAGCACCCGACCTCCTCTTCCTCATCCTCCGCCTCCAACCAGCACCCAACTACTCTCCGCCTCGGCCTCCGTCTCCACTCTCCTCCTTCTCTGCCTCTGTCTCCGTTCTCCTCCTTCTCCTCCTCCGACACACCTCTTCTCTCATCTCTCTTCTCAAATCCACCAATGATGCAGTCCATGCCGGAGCTCCGCCTTGTTCCCTCGTCGAGCCCACCATGGAAGATAAGACCTAACATTTGCTCGCCGTCGATTCAAGTATTGGATTATTGGGTCTCACTCGATTTTGCGTTAAATTGTTTTCAATTGCTTCTGGGTATCTTTTGGTTAATTTCTCGGTTAATTTTTGTCTAATCCTATGTATCAATCTATATCTATGTGTGTACCTATTTTGGGGGTTACTTCAGGTTTGTTGAGTGGATGGATTGTTGCTGTTCCCGGACTGAAATTACTCTCAAGATGTTGGATATGAAGACCAGCTTCTTTTTCCTTGTAGGAATACCTTGTTACAGCATCCAAGAACCAGATCTTGTATGTCTTCTTCAGTTCCCGTAGACTCCGGGTATGTTTACTTATTTTTGTTTATCTTTGTTTCCCTCAATCCTAGTCTTTTGAGATAGTGTGGCATGTTATGCTATCAGTGTTGATCTAGACTAATGATGTATACACATGTGAATTGGATTGACAATTTAGCAATATATGTCATGGATCAATCTGGGATGGATCTTTGAAATTTGTGAGTGAGTTCTTGAATGTGGGAGTGGGTGATGAGTGTTTGGGAGATTTCAATGGGTTTTGTGAGAGATTTCGAGAACGTGGATGAGGCATTTGGTAGTAGAGACATTCAATTGAGTTGGGTTGATGTGAGGTATGAATTACAGTGTGGTGAGAATGAGGCTGGATTGAAATATGGTTTTTTCGAAAGCGGGATTAGCTCCTCTGATTCAATTAAGTCTTGGAATATCAGATGTTATAGGGATGCCTTTGGCGTGCAAGTTTTGTGATCTTGAGTTGGCTGAGTTGAAAACGTTGCCTAGAAGTAGAGCTGATGATGGCTTGTTTTCCGTGGAAAGCATGAAGTCGCAAACAAGAGGTCATGAGGTGAAGAGGCTGTTCTGGGGAAGTGTTGGCAATGGAGTGTCGAAGATTCAGGTTAAGGCTTTGCAAAAGGACAGTGAGTTTTTGAAATTCAAGGGGCGGTTATCAGATCCAATTCTTGTCTATGAAGTTTCAGGTAGAGATGGAAAAGAAGTTTGTGGTGGTTTTTTTGTAGATAAGGTTCTGGAAATGCTATCAGTGGAATTGGGCGAGTTTGTACCAAGGAAATTGGCGCCTGTTTTTGCATATTCTCTTAAGTTTTTTATACAGGGATGGTTGCTGGGCATTGGTGTCTATTTCTAATGATAGTGGTGTATTACATACTGGAATCCTTAAGCCTTTTACAGTTTCTTCAGCTCTTCTGTTTATTTTGGATGAAGGATTTCACCCTTACAAAAAGGGCATGGCATTGGTGCGGTGAATGTGGGTCAATCTCGTCCAAAGATGAACAATGAGGTATGCAAACCCGATGAAGATTACTGAGACTATGGAAGCCGTTCTGTTACTAAATCATTGTTTCAAGATGACTAGTAAATGGAGCAATAGCCTCTCCTTAGATGCAATGGCATGGAGCTTTTCTCAGGTATATGCCAAATAATATCTGGAAGCTATTAGGATGCTTAACCAAAGGTGGATAATCATAATCATTACTAGTGTCTGATAAAGAAAAACTACAAAACATGAAAAGTCTAATTCTCTGTCATCTGCAAGCATCTCCTTATTATCAGTTATTGGCCTCGAGCCAAGAGTTTCAGGACCATTTCAATGCACACAAAGAAACTGCTGGTTCTGAAAGGCTTGCACATGTCCCTTCTGTCCAAAATTCTGGAACATCATCCGGAGAGATTAAGAAGGCTTATGTAGAGAAGAAATTGAAAGGAAATAAAGGTGACCAGCTGATTAAGATAGAAGAGAGGGAAATAGGAGACACTGGTTCGAGGCCATACAGATAGTATCTGAAACCGAACAAAGGGGTCTTGCACTTCTCAGCCACTGTTCTTTTACACCTGACGTTTGTTATTACTTATTAGTCAGATAGCACAGAACTCTTGGATGGCTGCTAATGTTGATAATCCCAATGTTAGCTCATCACAATTGATCTTGGTCTACCTGTCGATTGGATTTTCTGCAACATTTATTTTACTGTTAGATATCTGTTAACAGTTGGTTTGGGTCTTAAGGCATCAAGGGCTTTATTTTCTTAGCTACTAAACTCTCTATTTCATGCACCCATGTCTTTCTATGACTCAACGCCTCTGGGAAGGATACTAAGTCGGGTATGCATTTTAACTAGAAACTTTAATTATAGACTGAGGACTTAAAAAGGACCTAATTGTTTTATGTACTGCATTTTGATTGTTTAGCTTTCATCTGATCCAAGTATCGTAGATCTTGATATTCCATTCAGCCTTGTCTTTGCTTGTGGAGCTACCATAAATGCTTACTCCAATCTTGGAATACTAGCTGTTGTTACATGGTAAGTCCTGTTTGTTTCCATACCAATGGTCTTTCTGGCAATTCAGCTACAGGTATGCTATTTGAGCTTCTTTTATATCTTGTTGGAATTTGAAATTGAACGAGCAAAGCATGTTCTTTAGCGTGGAAACTTCTTTATATGACACAATATGTCTTCCTTTCAGAAATATTACTTTTCCACTGCAAAGGAGTTGATGAGGATCAATGGAACAACCAAGTCTTTTGTAGCAAATCATCTAGCAGAGTCTGTATCAGGCGCCGTTACAATAAGAGCTTTCAATGAAGAAGAGCGCTTCTTGGCAAAGAATTTTCACCTCATTGACACAAATGCTAGCCCATTTTTTCATAGTTTTGCAGCAAATGAGTGGTTGATTCAACGGTTAGAAATAATTTGCGCAGCAGTTCTCGCCTCTGCAGCACTCTGTATGGTTTTGCTTCCAACTGGAACTTTTAGCTCTGGTTAGTTTTCCTAAATTTTTCTGGAAGCCAGTGACTGGACTTATAGTTATGATTCTTATATAAATTGCTATGTAACTGCAGGGTTTATTGGAATGGCGCTTTCTTATGGTCTTTCATTAAACATGTCATTGATCTATTCAATTCAAAACTAGTGCACTATAAGGAGACTCAAAACATGGATCAATTAAAGGCAGACTCAAAACATGGATGAATATTTTCTGGGATGACGGGGTTGGATGCCAAACTGAAAATTCTTACTGCAGGTATGCTTTTAATAATAAATTTAAACCCAGTTTGTCTTTCTGCCTAAGTTTATGTACAGTATGGTTTCCTGTTTCTTTTAAGTTTTGTTTTGGATTCTGATTTTGGGTCTTTTTGATGCAGCAAATTTGATATAAAGAGCATAAAGGTGAGGCTAGGGGCGATTAAGAAGAAGAGGAATGCTGTGCTGAAGTATCTGAAGAATAATGTTGCTGTTCTTCTGAAGATTGGCCTTGATATTAATGTATATGGAGGGTTAAGTTTCATGACTCATTAGTTTTAATGTATATGATGTGTCAATTTCATCATTGTTTTGCTTGGCCTTAATAAAAATTAATACAATTCCCTAATATTTAAAGTACATTTGAATTTCATGTTATTTGTGGATCAGCTTTCTAGTACCAAATACAGCAGGAAAGGGATATGAAAAAAACATCAGTTACTGATGAAGAACTGATGTCAGAAAACACAAATTACATCAGTTTGAAAACAAAAACTGATGTCAGAAAAGAGAAAATACATCAGTTTGGAAACCAAAACCTATGTCAAGAATGAGAAAATACATCAGTTACCAAACAAAAACCGATGTCTAGCATTACTATGAACATCGATATATAAACAAAAATGATGTCACTATAAATATAGACATCAAGATATAAACAAAAACCGATGTCTAGCATTACTATGGACATCGATACACTACTACAAAATTTGAATCAGACGACACCTCTCAGACGACGCATCATAGTTTTTTGTTGTCTGATTGATTTTTATTTTTTTGTACGTCGCTTTTATAAAACCTGTCGTCTGATATTGTATAATGAACTAATTCATAAGAAGTTTAAGGATAAAACTGTTGTATGATCCTAAAATAATTGAGCGGCAAGTTTCCCACCATGTGTGTGGTGCCAATCCCCACTTCAAACCCAAATTTTTCCCCCAACATGTAGTATCGACGAGAGAAACAATAAAACTGTGGTCTGATTAATATGTTTGGCAGAAAGCAAGGAGATTTCCTACCATCATTTTTCTCCAACTCCCCAACAAGGAAAGTTAAATTGATAGGAGACAAATTTCAAATTTAAAACTCATATACTTAGACCACATTGTTATAAAATTCTGTTGTGTGAGTCTTTGTGGGGCTTTGTCCAAATTCATAGGGCAGGGCTTGAAGGCCTACGTTCAGGCAAAAAAACAAAAAACTTGTCACCCTAAAACCAAAACCCTCACTCCTCACTCTCGACAGCTCCCCACTCTCTCGACACAAAGCCAAAACCAAAACCCTTAATTACTTTCTTCTTCGACAAAGCTCTCTCTCCCCCCCCCCCCCCCCCCCCCCCCCCCGGGCAACAAACCCCGACCTCTATCTCTCTTTGACAAACCCTATCTCTTCTTCCACAAACCCCAACGAAAGCTCTCTCTCTCTCTCTCCGACAAACCCCGACTACCCCGACCAAAACTCCAAGTTGGGAAATAGCGAAGGCCTTCATTCATTGAGACCACTGTGAGCTCGCCGTTGACCTCTACACCTAGGAGCGAAGGCCTTCATTGAGACCACTTTGAGCTCGCCATCGACCCCAACAACTCGGAGTTCTACTCCGACCGCGCTCAGGCCAACATCAAATCCAACAATCTCACTGGTAACAACCCCCTCTCTCTTGCAATTTCTGATGTCGGTTCTTCGTTGTCTTCTTGTTTCGTTTCTAAGACCTAAAATTGAAGGAATTACATTGGGTTTTTTGTGTGAACTAATTGGTTTGGGGTTTTCTTGTTCAGAGGCTGTGGAAAACCTAATGGGTAGACCTCTAGTGTTCTTCAGATCTTTCATCAATGGCGTGTTGCTTTCGACGGATTCGAAATTCAGCTATGGGTAACCAAGATTTGAATTCGAACATTGGAGCTGCGGATTTGGGATTGAAGACAAAATTGTCAAAATTGGGGCTAAGAAGATAATAAGAAGGTTTCTAGGTAAGTTTTGATTCAAAGTTTTATTCTTTTGTCCTATGATCTTAGGTGAAGGATGCGCAAATTTAGGAGTTTTAGATGTATATGTTCCTTCTTTTCTTTGATTAATTTGGTAGACAGTAGACTTGTGATCAATTAAAATGGCCTTAGAAGATTAATCCTGTGATTCTTGGTTAGAGTACGTCTCTATTGAAATAATCTTGATTTGGATTGCTCTGGCTTTTTTCTACAGTATTCTTTTCATTGTTTTTCCTTCACAGAACATGATTTTGCCTTTATATTAGGACTTTGGTCTGTAAGGCTGTTCTTTGGTGGAAGATTTGGGATTTGAGAAGGTCCAAGGACCAGTTGGGACTGTCACTGAAGGAGAGAATTCCGCCAAGGAAAATGAGAAACTGGAAGAAAGTTCAGGCCGTAATGAACCCATAAAATTTGGATCACATGGTGATGAAATGGCTGGCTAAAAAGGAAGGGAATGGGGTCGGGTGCTACGTGATATACTGAAGTATTTGAAGTCTGAGGATGATGATGAACTTGTTGAAGTGTGCATTGAGGCTGTTAATTCTTTTCTTTCAACAGTGCCTTGGGATTTATTGCATGAGATTCGTGTTGGTCCAAATGCTGATGCTCTGAAATGCTCCAGGGCAGATGTTTCATTCCAAAGAACCTTGTTTCTAGGAAACTTGATTCAGTTTCTCTGTTCCTTGGTCGAGCAAGGCAGTGTTGTTGATGCTCCAGGTGGATCTCTAGACCAGCATCATCCAATGTTTTCTAGAATCATCAACCTTGTACCTAAGCTTTTACGTTTATGCCTTGGGGAGCAGGCGGATTGTGTTATCTCTCACAACTGCATCTCTCAATACTTTAAACACAAGTTATTGGTAACAGTTAATACCCTGAGTCTTTTCTTTGATTGTTATAGAATCTTATGTACGTTGGTTTGGGTGCTATGCAGAAACTCTGAGAATGAACAAATGGTTTGATGTGATCAAGCTTTTTAAAGTGTCGTTTTTCCAAAAGTAGTATTTGCCGCTACAAAAGGGCCAACTAGCAGACTTCACTGCTAATTATATTGATTTGGGTTGAGACTGTTGAGAAATACCTAGACACAAAAAAATAGTCCCTACATCTTTTGAAAATGTGAGGTTTTTTATACCGTGATTTTACTGGAGACATGTTTGTTCACAATTACCTGGGAGTATGAGATATTTGTGCAAATATATTAGACTCCTGCTTATGTGTTATGAGTGTTTGTGATTACTACCATAGAATTGATTGCAAGTACACTGTAAAACTTATCCTGCAGGTGCTAATGATCAGGCTCATTGTCCAAACTTGTCCACAATCCTCAACTCTTGTTTCATGGTTGCAACTTATCCATTATTACTTTGAAGAGCTTTTGCAGCAACCCGTTTCTACTCTGGAGTGTAATCAGGAAGATTGTTTGGAAGGCTCTCCATTTCTATCCAGTGTTTCTGATTCAGAAGTAAATAGTCTGTCTTCTCGCCATCTGCAAATTATGGCTTCTTTATTTTCTTTGCAAAATTTGCTCACACATATCAAAGTAAGTATTTCCTTTTCACACCTTCAATTAGTTTGCTTACCTACACAGTCTCCTGATTTTTGAAGGGTGGTTCTATATTTATTATTTCAATTTTAATGCTTGCTGTCTATTTTTTAATTTTTTGGTAAATATCTATATACGGGATAATCTCTTGGTGTTTACCTTTATATTTGGAAGCAAAAACTTCCAAAGTACCTGATAGTTTTTCAAAATCGGTTGTCTCCATTATATTATGCAGTCCAAGTACTAACAAATTGAAATATAGGAAAATTTGTTACTGAAGTCTTTTCTGAGGATAATGTATGCCCGGAAAATATTACCTGGAAAACATAATATTTTGAATGAAGCAGGTTGTACTCAGATCAGGGACAGTTGTGATTTGAAATGTGATAATGTAGTTTTCTAATAATGTTTTCTAGTAATCCTTTGGCATCTGGAAATTATGCTTACGTGTACTGCCTTCTGCCTTTTGATAGAATAAAGATGTAGAAAAACGTAAAAGATAATTCGAATTCATCTAAGTTTTACATTTTCATGGCTCCATTCTTGGGTTAGGTAGAAAAACCTATGTTGCTCCATCTGTTATTCTTCAGGATCAAATCATCTTGTACTCATGAGCTTGTCGCAGAATTACACCATATTTATACCTATAGAAGTTAACCCCTGTACTATTTGAAGTCCCTAATTCTGCATCAAAATACAACTATAATTCGGCACCAAGGCACAAAAAATGCCTGAAGAAGATTGGACAATGCAGGAACTCTATGGCCTAGGAATAATTTTAGGGATGATCCAGGTACTATAATGTTTTATCCAACATGTTGGGTTTTTGCCTCCTCTACTTTGCTCTTATAGTAATTTTGATTCTCTATCAGGTGAAAGTGTCTTCTTAAGCCACAGTGAAGGCCTTGATACAGATGGCCATGAGCTGTCTCAACTGGTTTATGTTTCTCATGAGAAGTGACTTGGCTTTCAGCATAAAAAAAAAAGGTGGAGCAATGAATGCATTGGTATGTTGTTTAGTTGAGTTGTTTTTATTTTAGTTTTCTTCTCTGAGTGCTATAAACAAATTTTGACTGAGTTGGAACTATATTTTGATTATTCAATCATTTTTTGATAAAGATGGATAGTTGCTGGAGTTTGAAATAAGGTATAGTTATTTATATTACATGTACTAGATATGGAAATCATCTATTGAACATTGTGCAATTCTTGGAGCTATTGCTACTTCTTCAATGCAATTTTCACTATATAATTTTGTAGCGTTATTAGAGTTTTTGTCCACTTTGCTTAGTTGAAACTAGATCTCCTAATCGTTGAACACTGGTCAGATGCTTACAGATACTGAAATTAAAACTAGAGCTCTTAATCAAATAATTGAGACTCTATCCATCATTAATTCTCATTTTTCTCTTTTTCGTTCTCTACTGCCCTTATAGGCTTTGGATAAATTGAATAAGGAAGCAAAATTCCGAAGCTGGAAACAGGACATTGAGTTGCTTAAAGCAGAGGCTAAAAGAAAAGTCGAATTAGTTTTTTATGCTATTGAAGAAACTCCAGAAGATATTGAGTGTGTAGAGTCTGGGAGCTCCTGAAACTTCAAGCTCCTCATAATCCAATGAGGCCATGAGAGCAGCAAAGCTTGCAAAGCTAGACACTGAAGTAAATTTCTTGATGTATTTTGCTAGGAGAGTACTATTAGATGTACTCCTTTAGTGGATAAAAGATTACATTTGTGTACAATCCATTTTGGTGTATGATATGGATTATAACAATTTCTTTTATATAGTGATCAGTTACTGTTAATTTGGTCATTTTTGATTTCGCTTCCAGCATATATAATGCATTGAATCATTCTTTTAGTACAACAATAACCACACAAAACTGTCATATGTACACAATATTTACAATAGCCTCAACATTAAAACTGTCGTCTGAGTGCAAAACAGATCACAGATGCTATGAAAAAACTGTTGTGTGAATAACAGTCACACAACGGTTATAAAAAAAAATGACTTCTGAATCACAATCACACAACGGGTTTTTAAGTTGCCCATTGTCTGAGTAACGTTCAAACAATAGTTAATGCTGTCGACAGGCTATCGACGTGATGTCAACATGGATGCCGAGTTCTTCAGACGACGGTTCTCTAAATCATGTTTCATCAGACGGCAGCGAGATATTGGACAGTCAGCTACGTATCAGACGACAGTTTTTAGCCGTCGTCTGATTCAATTTTTGTACTAATGATATATAAACAAAACCGATGTCTAGATTACTATGGACATCGATATATAAACAGAAACCGATATCTGGTATAACTATGGACATAGATATATAAACAAAACTGATGTGTAGAATAAGTATGGACATCGATATATAAAGAAAAACCGATGTCTAGAATAACTATGGACATCGATATATAAACAAAACCGATGTCTAGCATAAATATGGACATCAGTTCAAACTATACTACAGAATGTAGATTGAATGTCTAGTGAAATATTATGTACCAAACACACGAAAAGCTTATGAACCACAAGCAAAAATTTATGAGAACCGATGTGTAAAATCTTATCAGACATCGTTTCTAAATCAGAAACGATGTTAAAATGGATAATTGTGTTGTTAGACCTATATTTCATTAAGCATCTAATGCCAAAATATGAAGGTTTGACAATAGCTAAACACACCAAAATGGTGATCACATTAATGTTTTTACATCGGTTCTGGACCTTAAACCGATGTCTCGTTGTAAAATAGACATCAGTTGTGAACCGATGTTTTAGTTTTGGCGATCTTTAACATCGCCCACTAAGACATCATATTTTTTTTTTTTTAACATCAGTTGTGAACTGATGTCTATGAACTTTATCCTAGCAGTGTTAGTTCAATCTGCTATGCACATATTCCAAAGGAGCAGAGAAAGAAGCTTGATGAATCAAGTGAAAAGTCAATGTTCATGGGATACAGTTCACACACAAAGGCTATAGGCTCTACAATTTGACAAAGGAAAAAAATGATTATCTGCAAAGATGTTCTCTTTACCGAGAAGTCATCTTGGAATTGGAATGAAGGCTCAATCCTACAAAAAGATGTGCAAGATAATGTTATTCAAAATGAACAAGAAGTTCTAGATCAGTTGGAACTTAATCCATTGCAGCAGTCACCACCTCACAGTACTCAACAACCCTCACCAGCACCTTCAAATGCACAATCAACTCCAAGCTCAGCACCAATAAGGTTGAGAAGCTTGAATGATGTGTATGAAAGCTGCAATGCATGCTTGTTTAAACCTGAGCATTTTGAAGAAGCTGTAAAAGAAGATGAATGGAGGACTACAATGCAAGAGGATATCAATGTAATTGTGAAGAACAATACATGGGAGCTGGTTGACAAACCAGATAACAAAGATGTTATTGATTTGAAGTGGATTTACAAAACCAAGCAAAATGCAGATGGTTCTGTACAAAGAAACAAAGCAAGATTGGTGGCAAAAGGGTACTCTCAGATACCTAGAGTTAATTTCAATGAAATTTTTGCACCAGTAGCAAGGCATGAGACCATAAAAGGTCTGATTTTCATTGCTGCACAAAAAGGCTGGTTTCTGCGCCTGTTGGATGTAAAGTCTGCATTTCTAAATGGAGTCTTAAAAGAAGAAGTATTTGTGGAACAACCATAAGGTTTCATCATCAAGGATAAAGAGTATAACAAAAAGGCTGGTTTATGCGCCTCTTGGAGGTAAAGTCTGCATTCTAAATGGAGTCTTAAAAGAAGAAGTGTTTGTGGAACAACCACAAGGTTTCATCATCAAGGATAAAGAGTATAAGGTTTACAAACTGAAGAAGGCTCTTTATAGTTTGAAACAAGCCCCAAGAGCTTGGTATGGTGAGATTGATATATTCCTATTTCACAGAAAAAGGGTTTCAAAGAAGTGAAAATAAACCGGCCCTTTACACCAAAACTGAAGGTAAATTAAGCATTCTTATTATCTCCTTAAATGTTGATGATTTTGTATTTACCGGAAGTTGTGGAGAAATGATTTCAAATTTCAAGTCTGATATGATGAAGAAATATGAAATGAGTGATTTGGGAATCATGCATTAGTTTATGGGAATTGAAATAGTTCAATCAGTGGAAGGAATCTTCATTACTCAGAAAAAATATGCAAAGGCAATTCTAGAGAAGTTCAATATGTTTGGTTGCAAATCTATTGCAACACCTCTAGTTGTCAATTAAAAATTTCAAAAAGAAGATGAAGTGGTAGTGCAGAGGAGAGTATATACAGAAGTTTAGTGGGAATTTTGATTTACTTGACAACAACAAGGCCTGACTTTATGTATGCTATAAGTCTGTTATCCAGATTTTTGCACAAGCCAACCAAAATATACTATGGAGTTGCAAAGAGGATCCTGAGATATATTCAAGGTACATTGAATTTGGTATTATGTATGAGAGGAATGTGGAACCAAAACTCTTTGGTTTCTGTGATAGTGATTGGAAGGCAGTGTTGATGATTTGAAAAGCACATTTGGATTCACTTTCACACTTGGAACTGGTGTATTCTCTTAGGCTTCAAAGAAGCAAAAATCAGTGGTTCTATCTATAGCTAAAGCTGAATATGTGTCTTCATCTATTGCTATTTCTCAAGCAATTTGGCTCAGAAGAGTCATTGAAGATTTTGGTGAGAAACAAGAATCTACAACAACCATTCTTTGTGTTAACAAGTCTGCAATTGCCATGAGCAAGAATCCTATGTATCACAGTAAGTGGCTCACGAGGATGCAGTTGAAGAAAATAAGGTTGATTTGGTCTACTACAATACTGAAGACCAAGTTGCAGATATCTTCACCAAAGCTCTACCAAGAGAGAGGTTTGAATATCTCAGAAGCCTACTTGGAATGAAGAAGCAAAGCGTTAAGAGGGAGTGTTGGAATTAATGCTTTCCTAGTCCAACTAGGTAACTACAACAGTGAGTTCACTACAGAATACTTGCTGCAGTTAAGGATATTTTCCTGCCACTTGTTGCACTGTTTACTCCACTCAAAATTAAGCTAGATATTATGTATGTAAAGTACTTGTTTTATCCAGTTTAATATGCTCTTTCTAGATATTTTGTAGGTTAACCTTGTACCCTATATAAGAGAAGAGATAGTTGATGTAAAAAAAGAAAGAAAAAAGAACTTGATCCAAAATTCAAGCACACAAGATTGCCGGGTTTTTGTTCATCAGTTCATGCTTCAAACTGCTACTGCAGTTTTTCAATCAAACTTCTATGTTGTGTTATTAATTGTGGTTTGTTCATTACAAATTGAAGCTCAAACTCTAACACCTTTGCTATCTGTATTCCAATGGAGCAAGTAGGGAACTATGTTTCTACAAATCATAGAACTAATTGGGTTACCAAGAAAACAAACTAGTGTGATTTCTCACAAGCTAGTGTCCTTCCATACTGTCAAATGTTATCAGTACATGCCTTCTTGACCACTCATTTTCATGTAGCAGATGATTTTCCAGCGTATCTTTCGATATCTCTATATACACTAAAAGCTAGTCAAATTCATCATCAGCAACTCTGGTCTTCTCCTTCCCAAGTAAAGCTTACATAACTTTCTCCTTCTCCAAAAGTCCTTGAAAATATTTTTATCCAGCAAGGAATTATTGTGAAATTTTAATTAAAACTCGCAAGCGCATGAATCGTCATTAGTATAGTGTGCAAGTACAAGATAGTTCTAACTGAGGATTGATAATCAATTTAAATCTTAGCTCAATTAATCCAAACACAACATAAACAATCAACATATAAAGAAGATTTTTTTTTTAGATTTTTGAATAAGAAATAATGTGAAAATTAAAGAAAGAAAGAAACAAACAAAATATAAGTTGAAAAGCAAAGATGATAGAACCTAGGGTATCAGAATCATCCACTAACAGTTCTATTTATGTTTCGATGCAATTAACAGATTCTTTTGTTTTTCTAAATCCTTCTCAGGTACTCTAGACCATAGTTTTCCTCAAGTGTACAATTTTCTCCCTCTCGGCTAAAGGTCGTACATCCTAACTATGCAGTCTATCCTTATCAGGTATAAATTTAACACGCAAGGATTCATTACGTTCTAGAAAACAAGAGAATCAAGCAAACCATTAGTCTTTCTCAAGTAATAATATAATTTAGCACACTTAATCACAAGTAGCTAATCAAATTATATTGCATCTCTACTTCAAATTTGTCTTCCAATTACTAAATGCAAAGCCCTAAGATGATCAATAAAGGAACTTAAACATAAATCATAAATTCACACAGTGATTAAGCATTCATCATAAAGAAGCTATAAATCCATGAATAAAACATCAAGGTACATAAACATCCATGCTAAGGCATCATCCTAACCCTAGAAAAAGGTTTAGAAAAATAAAACTAAATAAAACATAGGAAAAACATAAAAGAATGGAAGAGAAATAAAGGGAAGATGGATGAGTCGTCTCTGCTTGTTAGGCGTCTGGATTGTGCTCCCGAGACGTCCTTCTATGTGAATTTCATTCTCCTATTTATAGGGAAGATTTCTACACATCTTTGGCTTCAAGTTTCCTTGTAAGGCTTGGATTCAGATTCCTTTCTTGATTTAATTGGTATGGAAAAACCTTGAAATCTCTTCATGAAAAGTAGGAATAAGTTCATCATTGAATCCTCATCTGAATTAGCTTCCTTGAAACATTAGAATTGACGATCTTGCACTGCGAAAATTGAGTTCTCCATGAATGTTTGTAAAATCCCGAGCAGATTTTCTGTTCTGACTTATCTTCACTCAAACGATCATAACTTGCTCCAGGAGTGTCAAAATTGAGATCCGTAAAATTCTACAGAAAGTATACATTTGTAACTTTCCAATGATATAAGGCTAATTGTCTAATCCGATCTGAGAGTTTTCTAGTAATTCGTCAAATTTGGATGTTCTGCACAAGCAATTTTTAGTGACTTAGGATTGCAGAGCACGTTTCAATCCTAGTTAGCTCATTCTAGCCGCTTTTCTTCTTTCTACGAAACAAACCTGCAAAAACACTAAAATAACGTAAATAAATCATAAATAAAGAGAACTAAACATAAATGACAAGATTAAGAGGCATAGAAATATAGGAAAATATGAGCACATCAAGAATATACAAGAAATGGGTTTCAGGTTGCCTGGAATCGTTAGCGCCAAGAAAAGTCTCATCAGATCTCTATCTACTTCCAACACTTCAAAAAACTCAGGTATCCCAAAAGGCTACTTTGCAGTCTATGTTGGGGGAGAGTCAGAAGAAGCGATCTGTGAATCCGATATTATACTTGAAGAAGCCTAATGTTCCAGGATTTGCTCAGTCAAGCTGAGGAAGAATTTGGATATGGTTATGCCATGGGTAGTATCACAATCCCCTGCAGTGAACACACTTTCCTTGATCTCACTACTCGCTCAAGTGTGTGAGCTAGTGAGGGCTAATGTAGTGAACATGGAGCCAAGTTTCATATCCAAAGCATCAATCATCTGGTCACAACTTCATGAGACTGTGATTGATGAGTATCGATCTCGAATATTTTGTTGAAGGGAAAGCTACTTGTGAGCATGTTGAGGAAACCACCAAATGAGTTACGAAGCAGCTAGCAGATAAACGGCGAACTTTACTGTGCAATGAAAAAAAAAATCAAGAGGCCCCAAGAAATCAGGAGTCCAACTTTGAACTCAAAGGCAGTCAAGTTCTGTCCTTTAACCCCATTGCATGTAAACTTGCTTTATATATATATATTTTTTTTTGCTCTCAAAGAAAACATGAGAATATATACATATTTTTTTGTTCCTTATCCATTTTTGTCTTTAAATTTTCATTACGATATACATAATGATTAATCTATGAATCATAACTTAATTACATATACTTCCGAGTGTCAGTGTTAACTTACATGGGAAAGTAACTTAAATATGCTTAGATACTTTTATTTTTCTATTGTTTTTTGTCTTCTTTCTTTTTTTGGGAGAATGTCCAAATACCCTAATTTAAAAAAAAAAAAAAAAATTAGTCCCCCTTACCCCACGGGATTTCTCCATTACCCATAAGATAATTGATTTTGCTCCCTAATCAATTAAATTCTTTTTTTTTTGCTTTTTTGTTTATTTCTGGAACTATGAGATAAAGTCAAAGAGAGAGAGTGAAGTCATCGGAGAGTTTGCCGGAACTTCGTCGTGGATCTTGTCAGAACTCGCCTATTGTCCGAGGTCACTGGAAATGTGGCCAGAGGTCCACAGGGAGGTCGTCGGAGATCTCTTAAAAGTTTTAGGAGGTTTATTGACCCCCAATAAAAGCTGTTATTGCCCTCCAATAAAAGTTTTATTTAGTTTTATTGGCACCCTATTAAATTTTTTATTAAGGATCAATAATCAATGAAAAAGATGTTCTTGATTTTTAAAGTTTTAGGAGGTTTGTTAACTCCCAATAAAAGTTTTATTACCCCCAATAAAAGTTTTATTGCTTCCCAATAAAAGTTTTATTGAGGGTCAACAATCGTGAAAAATGAAGCTATTATTGATTTAGAAAGTTTCGGGAGATTTACTGACCCCAATAAAACTGTATTAACCCCTAATAAAAGTTTTATTGAGGGTCAAAAATCGTGAAAAATGAAGCTATTCTTGATTTAGAAAGTTTCGGGAGATTTACTGACCCCAATAAATGCTATTCTTGATTTAGAAAGTTTCGGGAGATTTACTGACCCCAATAAAACTGTATTAACCCCCAATAAAAGTTTATTGACGGTCATATCATAATAAAACAATCTCAGCAACTTATTTTAAGTAGATATGTTTTCTCATGCATGTAATACCCCAAATTTTCATTATTAATTTAGGATGATTTTCTGAAATTACTAAGTTGTTTGGTTGTACAATTATTTGTTTAGTGGGTGAAGTGGAAGTATTTCGGATGAATAATTACTCGAAACGTTTTATTTTCGACGGGTCACGAGTTGACTTTTTATTCGTTGAGTTTCTCTGAAAACCTCCTTGACGAATGTTGTAAAGCACTTCGATACGAGTTCGTAGACATATGGCACGTATTTTTCCGTGATGGTATGAAAAAGTTATGATTAGTAGAAGTTATTTCCTTTTTCAAAAAATTTAGTATAAATAGAGAAATATAGGAAAAATATCTAACTGTCCCATTTTGGAAACTTTCTGGAAAAGTCTGGAACCTTTCTCTCTCAGTAGCTCGACCGATTTCTCTCTGAGCAGCCCTGCCGGAGTCTAATGGCGGTGCCACCGACACCATTCTCTTTGCCTCGACGTCCTCTCCCTATCCTTGGGGTTCAATTAGACCGATTTCTACCGTGCATGGTGGATCGAAGCCCACAAGATCGACGACAGCTGACCCGGTTCGTTCTCCCATCTCCGACCACAGCAGGGCTTGAAACTACTTGGGTTTTGTAGCCGTCTTCTCAAGCAAGATTTCTCATATGGTAGCTCAGCTCGATTCTCATTGTAGATGGCGGATTTGGCGGTTGAAGTTTTAACCACACAAACTTTCGAGCTTGATCTAGCTTGATATAGGCCGATTCGGCCTTAGTGCCAAGTGCTTGATGGCGAAGTTGTTTTGAGTGGATTGTTGTGGGTTGTGCTTATCTCGGTTTATGTGTGAAGACGTAGCGGGATATAGAGAGGTTTATCCTACATGTTAAGGTGAACTTGCATGGTGGGTGTTGGTGTCCCTTGTTTTTGCCGCAGTAGAGTTGGATTTCCAATTGTGTTGTTTTACACTTGTTAGTCTTCCACTATGTAGTGAGCGTGGTGGGTGTGTTTACTTATCAAATTGTTGTTCAACTTAAATTGTAAACTTGGTGGACTGTAATATGTGACTCATAAAAAACGAGTCTGTATTGACATTGTTGGTTCATAACATCTTACGTACTTGTTTTAAAAGAAAAAAAAATTCCAAGTATTTAGTGTTGATGTTTGAACCATTACGTCCGGAGTATTTGTGTTTGTTTAACTTGTTTATTAATTGTGCTTAAAAATTGGGGTCTGACAATGCAGCGTCGTTTGGTTCACGGAAAGGAAAGTAGTTCCTTTGTCTTTCCCATGGGAAGGGAAATGAACTTTCCGAAGAACTTTCCATTCCGATGTTTGGGAATGTAAGGAAAGTTATCCGGAAAGTTGTTAAAAAGTATGTAATTAATGGAATAAAATAATATGTTGTGAGTAATAAATGCAAGGAAAGAAGAGGGGAAAGTGATTCCTTTAGAGTACGGAAGGAACCATTTTCCCTCCTATTTTCCTTTGCTTCAGGAAAGTATTTCCTTTCCTTTTGCATTCCAAACACAGGAAAGAAACAACTTTCCTTTCCTGATGCTTACATTCCGCGAACCAAATGAGGCCTAAATGGAGAAGGGTTCTTCATGCATTTGTATATTCATTTTCATTTTTCCCTTTTTGCACAATCAATAATATGTACACTTTATATCCCAGAAAGAATAAGAATATAATCGATCATTTGTCAAAGCCGACAAAACATTGATTAATGCGTAAGTAAACGAATGATTAATGATTCAATAAGAACTCATATCGAATGTTAACTATAAATCAAATTTCAAGCTGAGGCAAACCCAAAGTTCATTTTCCTCATGTTATAATAGAAAGGGCTTCTAATCATACTTATGAATAAGACTTAATAATTGAATGATGAGCTGATAACTAAATCATATGAATCTCTCTAGCTAGATCATACTGGACTTAAAAAGTTTGGATGTTATTGATGACTAATTAGTAATTACCCATGTCATTTTCATTCCTTGTCATATCATGCATTTTCTGATTTCATGAATTACAGGATATATTAAAGGCGCCAAAGAAATCGCCTTTGTTAAGGACGATTATCGTGTTGTTTGTAATAGTCTGTGGTGTCTATATATGCTTAATTCGTTTTAAGCAAATTAAGTCCGGTACCACACTCAAGGCATGTTTACTTACTTGGAATGAGAATGAAAATTGAGAAAATGGTTCCGGGGTAAAATTATTCATACGTTTACTAACACATAAAAGAATCGGAATTGTTCCAATGTAAAAGTTTTCTTGCGTTCACTAAAACATAAGGGAATCAGAATGAGTGTGAGTCTCACCTCCTTGTCAGAAATTGATTCCTGAATACTCAGGAATTTGATTACGAATGGGGGAGATGAGTTTAGGAATCAAAGCCTCCGGAATTAAGACCGATTCCTTTGTTCTCTCATTCCAGTTGTCTTCGATTCATAATTTTTTTCCATTCCAAATAAGTAAACACGCCATCAAATTCTGAAGCATCCTCGAGGTGATTCAAAAGTCGTGATATTGAACCGGGAGAAGCGCCTTATGTGCACTTCCCAAAGCCCACAACTTACAGCAGCTACATCCATAATTGTTTTACTTTCAATTTTGGTTCTATTTGAATTGCAATATATAGTGATATGACTTTTCTTGTACATTAATAGGGCTGAATGTGCATGCAATCCTATGATGTAATGTAACTAAACTATGATTACTTGCAAGGCATCACCGACCATGACACAGAACTCATTCGAGTCCGGTGGGGCTGGAACCCAATGACCATCATGAAGAGAAATTTAAAGGCCTCCGATGTCGTTGGATCTCAAAATGGTTGAGATCTAAGGGTCGGAATGCTCTCCAAATCCAATCCTAGTATTATTATTCGCACGAGAATGAGCTAGCTTTGTCGATGGGTCCTTGTACACCAGTGGTGGTTAGTGGTTCAGCGGGAGAATCAAGTGGCTCTGGACGTCTCTGATGAAGCCACTGAACACAGACTTGTTGGAAACCCATAAACCCTCTCCAACCAGATCAAGAACCTCACATGCCACGATGTGACGCAGGACCTGGAAACCAATGTGTAATTCAATAATTAAGTTGAGTCTAAAATTGACTTTTTGCACTTAAATGAAATTAGTGGAAATTTTAATTTGTTGATGGGGTAGGTGGGAGTGTTTTGGTTAAAATTTGATGGTAAACTTACAATGAGGCTTTTTTTCCTATAACTTTTGCTATTATTTGCCATATAATGTGTCTAATTCTTTGCACTTACAAACTTAATAAATTTACCAACAAAATTAGAAGGTAGATACCCACATATATTAGGCAAGATACCCTTCATACATTCTAGTCCATGCCGACAGCCGACACGTACACCATCTTAATTTCTCATTGGATATCATCTTATTATGCCATGTGTCCATGCAGATCCAACGAGGCAACGAATAACCATGCCACTGTGAAACTAGCGATTAGCGAACAACCATTGGCCTCTGCAAACTGTGACAGCAAGTCACCGGCTGAAGGAGGAGAGAACATAAACCCAATCCGGACCGGATCTGATTTCGGGGACTTTTTTGCTAGCAACATGGAAAGAGTTATGCTTTGTTTTGCTATATCCAATATCATGAATATAAATCTACTCGGATCCCAAATGTCTATACAAAAATTGAATGTGCTCAAAACACAAACCCAACCACATCTAACAACTAGCAACCCCTCCAGCAAAAAAAAAACAGCAGTCGTCGCCCCTTCAATCACCATGCCGCCATCATCAAATCTAACGGAACCATGAGAACCAAAAGACCCATCCAAAAACTAAATTTTTGAGCAGTCACCCACCACTCGCTAGTAAATGGTACGTAGAGTAACACCTTTGTGACCACCCTGTTTATCCCTTACGTATGTCAAAAGACCTCCATCACCACCTACGAACAACCCAAAGAGCAATGGCGTAGTCAGAAATCCTATCAAGGAGGGTCAAGAATATGATCAAAATAGTACAATATCTTTATATACAAAAGAACTAAAATTTCATAGAGTTTAATGGTTTTTTCATATGTTTGTGGCTTAATTTCTATTGAAACTTGGATGGTTTACTAAAATGTAAACAAAAAAAATGATGAAAAGTCACAAAATCTAGAACGAGGTAGAGGGGTCAACGAAGGTTTTACAAGCTATGTGAAACTAGAAACATCACATAACTGAAACATATAAGCTATAGTCATAGGGGTCAATTGACCCTCCTCGACCACCCATAGCTACGCCCTTGCCAAAGAGGATCATCTCATTGTCGTAATTCACCACAAGATGCCCACAAACTGACAAACATGGAACAAAACTTCTTTGATCAACATCACGTCATAAGTAACATTCCATCATTTCACTACTAGAAAAACTAGCCAATGCACACAGATGAAGTCCACACAGATATTCACACGGGTAGAAATCTGTGTGAGAAACAATACAATACATACAAATGTCTGTGTGAAAACTATATTCACACAGTCATCCGAGTGAAAAAAATTCTAAAAATGGGACCGCAAAAATTCACACGGATGTCCGTATGAATTAAAATTGACACACAAAAATCTATGTGAATTGTATTTCAAAATAAAACTAAAACAAATTAAATACATAAAATTTAATAAATATATTTAATTTCACACAGATATCTATGTGAATTTTTTTTTCCTGCAAATTTCAATATTTCCTCATTATCTCATAATTGAACACCTCTCTCTCTCTTTGGGGAATTTTTTTTCCTGCAATTTTCAATATTCCTCATTATTTAACTTCAATTTATCAACTTCCTAACTTCTTTTGAATTTTTGAATTTTATTGTTTTTCTCTTTGAAGCATGAGTGGATAGAGTTTAGGTTGGTATATATTATTTAATCTTCATACTTTCTTCTTATCATTTACTAGTGGCTAAGAAGGGGCTGTAAACAATTGTTGCCAAAGAGGGAAATATCTCTATAGCTCCTTCAAATTCTGCCGAACAGAGACTCAAAAACTGGGTTGCAAACTATCAAATACACCTCCATTCCCTATTTCCATTTCTTCTCTTTTCACTCCAATCACCTATTCCCAGTCTCCCTCTCTCTCCCAACCCCTCCTTTCTCAACCCCCACAGCCAGACTCCTCATCTCCTCCGGCACCACCGCAAGTAGGAGCTATGAGAAAAAAAAAAAAAAAAGGAGAACTGATGGAAAATGCTCAGATCTCTCTCTCTTTCCCTCTGTTAACCTCATTATGAACTCGTGATGCCAAATCCCCAGGTAACATGGGTTTCAATTTTCTCTCTTTACTAACTCTTGTAGATCTGCCTGATGTTGTTGGTTGTTATAGGATCTTTCAAACCCAACAGAAAATTGAGCCAAGAAGTTTCGATATTTCTCAACAAATTAAACACACTATAAGTCTCTCTTTCTCCATCTCTCCCCAATTTACAGTATTGTGATTGCCTTCCTAGATTTTCTACACTAGCTTCTTACTACTTCTCTGATCCAAAGTTTGTTATTTTTCCCGATTTGGTGCCTGCAGAAGAATCCGTAACAGATTGAAATAGAACCCACTCACTTCGGTTCTGCTTCTAGATTTGGTCAATTTCTTGCTTTTTGGGTACTAGATTTCCGGTCTCGGAAGCTTGTATATCAGCTCATGCATTACAGACATGCGAGTATATCTGTTTTGCCTCTTCTGTGAGATTAGTGTTTGAATCGGACGAGTTGGCTCTGCCCCATGGATTTGGTGGTATTAAGGAATTCAAATGGACCGGAGATTTGGTGGTATTGGTGACAGGAGATGTAGTGGTATTGGGAATTGAAAGGACAATAAATTGAGGGGACCAAAAAATAAATACGTAACTATAAATAATATAGGGCCTCAATGAGGCCTAAGATTTGTGGCCTCAAATCCTAGGTGTCATGCCATGTAAGCAAATACAAATTTTATTTTCAATTCCACATAATAAATCTTGTCACGTCATACTATTGCAACACCAATTTTACCCTTTTATATTTCCTTCAAGATGTTAGGGGATGAATCAATTACATTGATGAATTAAATTAGGTGACAAAAAAAAAAAGATAAGCTATTAATTATGTATTAATTTAAGAGATATGTCTACAAATTCTTTGAAAAATATTTTTCTGTTTAAGGATATCTCTATATGTGTTTAATCCATTGAAAAATATTTTTCTGTTTAAGGATATCTCTATTTGTGTTTAATCCAAACTCTAGGTTACTTGACCTAGTGGTAATAGGGTTCAATTACAAGAATCTAGAGATTCTCTTTCCTTGTATGATTCTAACTCTATGCATGCATTGTAATCCTCTATATAAAGAGGCCCCTATTATCAATGAGAATACAGCAAATTCCTCTCAATTCTTGTTTCCCTAAAACACGTTATCAGCACGAAGTTCTAACCCTGAAACAAATAGCCAAACTGCCAAACCTTGATTCAAGAAGCTAAAAACCTTGAATCCGAATACAAATCGTGGTAGCCTTTTTTGCCTCCACCTCACACCTTGAAGGAATTGATCCCAAGAGTCCAGAACCGGAGGCCCCACCCCAAGAACCGGCAGGAAACTTACCGAACCGGCCACCGGAAGTTCCATACAACTTGCAGCAAATATTCCACCGGTTCACCATCTTTCAGACCTCCAAATTTCATCAAATTTTGGTAGCAGAAGCCCATTGATCTGAAGTTTTAGGAACCTAAAGAAAAAGTACAAAAACCGGCCTAAAAAGGAGTGAACCGGCCACCTGAGCTGCTGCATCTTGAACCGGCAGAAAAGAGAAGAGAAGAAAAAAAAAAAAAAAGGGAGAAAACAAAAGAAGCCCAGAAGCCCAGGCCCACTGATGCAGACCCCACGGCCACGTCAGCACCTAGGCCCACTGCCACGTCAGCGCCCTAACCCACTGCCACGTCAGCAAACAGGGACCCACTGCCACGTCAGCATAGGTCAACAGTCAACGGTCAACGACGGTCAACGATTTTCAGCCGACTTTTCCGGCCACATTTCCGGCGACTTTTCCGACCACTTTTGTAACGTCTCGTATCTCAATTACCCGTTTACTAGTCATTTGAACGGTAAACGACCTTTATTTTCACTTTTACTATCGTTTCAGTACGTTTAGTGGCCCTAAAAGTTGACTTTTTGTTCGGGTCAAAATTTGAGAAAATTTCCTTCATGAAAGTTTTAGGGGACGTTAAACCGAACGCATGCATATGTGGTACGTAAAAATTGGAGTTCGCATGCCAAAATTATAAGGGAAATTTAAAGTTACTGTTCACAGTAAGTAGTATATATTTGAATTTCTACTGTTGGCCGGTAACTTTTCTATTCTCTCTCTCTCTCTCTCCTCCTCCCCCCGCGTTTTTCTCTCTCCCTTCAGCGATCTGCAACTCCGGCCATCTCCCTCTTCCAGCCACCTGGGGACAAAAACCAAGCACCGGTCGACTCCTCTACTCCTACCCAACCTCCCTACAGCGACCATTCACGGTGTCTTGGCCGGAAAACGACGCATCAAGCCTGGGAAGTTTACTGTAGCAGTTTGAGTCAACGCCATTTTCTTCCGATTCCAGCCACCCCAGACGATAAAGTTCGGTTCTTTGGAAGCGCCTTGGGATGTAGATGCTACCCCCTGAATCTTGTGCATTGATTTGAAGCATGGAGGAAGAACTGGCGGCTGGAAGATTACGATCACTATTCACAATTCGAGTTCAAGGTTCTCCTTAATTGTTGAGGTACTTCCGCTCATTTTCTAACTTGGTCACAGTTGAAAGAATTAATGGGTGTGTTGAGAAGGAGCTACTGCCAAATTTTGGTGGCCATTGGAGTTGGTGGCAGTGGCGTCGGCGCCGCCACTGTGGGCGGCAGTAGCGGCGGCTAGAATGGCTTTTTAATTTCAATTTCTGGCTAGTTAAATTATATAATTATCATAGAGCTTATATATGAAGTTTGGTAAGGATTGGTGGAGTTTTGAATCGGTTATCAATTTCTACAGATTTGGATTTTGGTTAATGTTAATCGTGAATCCGATTGTCGGATTTCCGCCATAATTGTTATATAGTTTGAAATCGACGAGTGGGCAGTGTTGGTGAAGTTTGATTGGATGTGGAAGAGGATTGTAGAAGTTGAGGTTATGGGTTTTGAGATTAATTATTGATTATCGTAAAATTATTTTCCGTTCGGTAATTATTTATGTACGAATAATTGTGTACAGGACGAGGTACCGACTCATCGCTTGACAAGAATTCTTACGCTTGGATACCACGTTAGCAGTATACTGTGAGTGGACTTTTGATTTTAAGTGATGCATGCAATATTGTTTCGTAATTAATTATTACGTTTATTTATTTGAGAATATAAATGGATTTATCTCGGTTATAATTTCAGAATGATTTTGGCTCTAAGTTTTAAAAGGATATTGCGAATTTTGAAATAAAGTATGATGATTTGCTATCGAAAGTAATTTCGGATTTGTTTGGGTTTTGAGATTTATGAAATATTATAAAGTAATTTCGGGAATGAATTGTTTTCGGATTTTAAATGGAATTTTTGTCAAGGAAACGATTGATTTAATTACTCTTTTAGCGTGTGGGACACGCTGTTGATTTTTGTGATTTACTACGAGAATTTCCGGGTACAGTTGGGAATCGTACCTGTGTTTTCTTTATTTGCAGGACTTATGGGGAAGCCTTATAGATTTACTGGATTTGAATGGTTTTTACCCGCCATACCTCGGTCGCTATATTTTATTGCTAGCTAGCCTATTAGTACTCCTCCCTGCTTACTATGTGTTCGTGGGTGAGTAAGAGCAGAGCTTGGGATGCTCCAGAGTGTGGGACACTCCGATCCAAGCCTGGGAGGCTCTCTTCTTTCCCATATCTTATCGTTGCTTGACTAGCGGGGCTACTCCGATTTTCACTGTAGCCAGCGGGGCTGGTCTTATCTTCTTGAGAAACGAGATTTCGGTTTTACAATATATTTTTCGAATATTGTGACTAGCTAGGCTAGTCGGTTTACCGTTTTGAAATTCTTAGATTTAAAGCTAAATGTGTTTTCTAATTTGTGCATGCATCGAGTTTTTAAAGGAATAAATGTGGGAAAGTATGAAATCATTTTTCTTTTAAATTATTTTTTTTTGTCCACTCACGCTAACGTTTTTATATACTTTCCCCTGGGCCCTTTGGTTTCAAATGCCCAGTCCGCAGAGTAGCTGGTTCGACATACTAGGATTCGAGGCATAGCATCTGCAGCAGTCGTTTTCATATTGTAGGTTAATCGTTGAACCTACGTGTATTATGAATTCCTTCTCTCTTTTAGATTGCTCTGATAACCTGTGGGACAATTATTGTAAAGTTTGGGTTATGCTGTATTGTTCGGATTTTAGTTGTAAATTGTAAATTGTAAATTGTGGAGTTGTTGGATTTTGAGGAGCAGGGCGGCTCCAGGAGATTATGGATGATTTGTTAGAAGTGTGATTGTAATTCTACAGGTTTTGGGTAGTCCATTTTTAGGGGTAACTCTGATGAATTTTTGGTAGAGTTATTCCTAAGGTGGGCCCCACAGGGCTACCTCGGATTTCAGGGTGAAATTCAGGTCGGGTCCTATCAACTTTTCCGGCGACATTTTTCCGACCAAGTTTTCCGGCCGCTTTTTAAGGTATTTTTTATTAAACGTTCCCGTATTTTTTTTTTTTGAGTTTTTAAATTCAATTTCTCTTCTTTTTCGGGGACTTCCAACATCCCTTCTTCTACCCCCCTTTCTCTACATAGGGGAGACCAAAATCCGAACTGTTAGGGTTCGTGCTCACTCCAAGTTTGGAGCTTGTAGAGTCCTCCAAACTTAGAGTTTGTTGAGAAGAAAACGATCAACCACATACATCGTTGTTTCGATCTAATCCAAAACCCCTCTTGGAATCGGATTTTCTTGGAAGGGACTACGCTCAGAAAATTCCTAATTTCTTGGAAGCGACTACACTCAGAAATTTAGTTTTTCGTGGTAGCCTTTTTCGCTCCGAAACTAACCCTAATCTTGTGTTGTTTTTCAGGATGAGTTACCTGAACAAGTTGAACTTTGTTCCACTAGAGACAACTGGCGCAGGATACCATAGGTGGGTCCGAGATGTGCGCCAACATCTTAAGGCTGATGGACTTCTGGAAGCCATCCAAGAGCCTAGTTAGAACGTGCTCTCCATTGAGCAAGCTACTGCTTTTGAAGCAAAACAAGCTAAAGCCATAATTCTCATGACAAGGCACATGAATGACGCACTCCAAAATGAATACCTCAATGAGGAAGACCCAAGAAAGCTATGGGTAGAACTTGAGCAGCGATTTGGCAACGTTCGTGACTCCCTGCTTCCTGATTTAGAAGTTCGATGGCATAGCCTCCGCTTTTGTGATTTCAAGTCTGTGCTTGATTATAACTCGGAAGCTCTTCATATCAAGTCTCTGATGGAGTTTTGTGGCCACGCCATAACTGATATGATGTTGATCGAGAAGACTCTCTCTACCTTCCCTGTCTCTGCACTGATGATTTCAAAGAATTATCGGATTGATGTAAGTACAGGACATATCACAAGGTTTCATGAGCTCATTGGCGCCATGAACGTAGCTGAAAAGCACGACAATATTCTTGTGAAGAACTATAATGTTAGACCCGTGGGAACTAAGCCTATTCCGGAGTCTAACTATAGTCGCGCCCCTAATGGAGGACTCAAGGAGCGAAACCCTAAGAGTAGGGACAATTATGGACATTCTGGTCCATATGTTCACCCTAAAGAGGAAGGAAATCGCCGAGAGAGGCGTGCACGGAACCATGGAGGTCAACGTGTGAAGAGAGAGAGAGAGGCGGAGCCTCCGACCATGGTGGTAACGCCACCAAGAGCATAGGTTGTCCAAATCGCGCCCCAATGGTGCCTCTATCAAGGGAGCCTGACCATAATGATGTTTGTTTTCGATGTGGATCAACTGAACATTGGGCCAAAACATGTACAGCACCCCAGAATGTTGCAAACGCATACAAGACGTATCGTGAAGCAAGAGAAGCAAATTACATGGAACAAGAAGATCAAGATGGCGATCTAGATCTAAGGGTGGAAGACTACAAGGATCAAGACCCAGAAACTGGCGATTTTGATTAAGTCTTTTTATTTTCCAAGAGATGTAGGCGATTGCCATATTACTTTTTATTGGATTAGATTTTCTTTGATCAAAGAAACAATGATGTACTCCGTTGGCTTATGAATAACATTTCGAGTTCTTTTCATTATGACTCAATTTTGATTCTGAGCATATTACTTTGTGACCACGGCCATCAATATTAATCCAAGGACATGGAATAGCCCAAGTTCCACTTGCCAAATGGCACCTTGATTACAGCTGTCACAGAAACTCTCTACGCTCTTAGGGAAAATCGTACCCTATGAATAGCCAACGAATTCCATGCGAAAATGCATGTAGAGAACGGAAATGAGTTCCTTTGCATTACCTCTAATGATTGCAAATAAAGGCGCATCTTAGAGAAGTTTATGTGTCTCTCTAGTGGACTTTATGTCAGTATTCGAGCTATTAATCCAATAAAGTTATGAGAGAAGATCTCTTGGATTAAGACACATGCTTTGTCATGACAGGATAGATCATCCTAGTCATGATATGATGATCCGTCTACAAAGACTTCAAATGGACATCCTTTCTCTCGAGCGAAATGAAGCATGAATCAAAAGTTGATTCCTAGACTACGTGTGACCGACGCTATTGCCTAGGGCACTGCCTCCGTCCACCACCAGCCTAAGGCTTGCGCAGTCCCTATCCATGACGCCATGGATGGTGTCCATCATGGTGATGACGCCCCAGGTGATGCTGCAATCACCAACTTGCTTCAAATAGCATTTTAAACGCCCAGGCCTAACCAAAATACTCAATGGTTGCTTCTAATATCCCTCACTCGTTTTACAAAGCCCGTTCCTTAGGGAAATTAGGACTGAGACCGTCCTATGCAAAGGATATGACATTACTCATTCTGTTCTTACAAAGAATCCATAGGGATTTTGTGGATTGATTCAACCAACTTGCGGACGCTTAAATATTTCATGATATTGGTTGACACGCAAACACGCTGGTCACGTGTTGTGCCATTGTCCACCTATAAATGCTGCTTACGCTATACTCCTAGCACATATCATATGACAACAGGCTCACTCCCCAGATCATCCTATTCAGTCAATTGGATTTGACTATGCCAGAGAGTTTACATCGAAAGACTTTCGATGGATATTGCAATGGGCTTGATGTTGGACATCACATTCCCATGTACACACCCAATTGGTCTCGCGGAAATGACTAAGATGGTCGTCCGAACATTGGTAATGCGCACCAATCTTCTTACATCCGCTTTGGGTGATGCAATATCGCATGCAGCTATGCTAATTCGTCTACGACCTACCGCCACTCAATGTACCTATGCGTTACAGCTAGTGACTGGGTACATGTATTTTGTACTTACGCACTTTTGAGTGAGCCATTTATGTGCCGATTGCGCTGCCACAGCGCTCTATGATGGGTCCTTACAGACGAATGGGCAACTGCATTGGATTTGAGACTCCAACAATCATCCGCCACTTAATGCCCTTGCAAGGCGATCTTATTACCACTAGATTTGTGGGTTGTCACTTTGATGAGACAGTCTTCCTATTGTTAGGGGGAGATCAGAACACGGATGTTCAGCAGGAACGACAGGAATTGTCGTGGCCTATCCCCACTATGTCTCATCTCGATCCTTATTAAAGTGACGAGATCACACAAATATGCTGCAAACATGCCTGCAAGGAATGACGTCTCTACGAGAGGACGTAGCGCCACCCTACAAGGAGGTAGGCATGGTGCCAACGCCAAAGAGAGTGGCACTCTGGCGTTATAGGCCATGGCTGATACGTGCAAAAGCATTCTGATATGCTCAAAGCAAGCACATAATTTAACCTTTAAACATCATTAGTAGTATAAGCAAATAGGGATCGTTCTATTCCTGGGATTGAGGGTACACCTGTCAATGTAAGACAATTTAAACAATTAAAATAAAAACAAAGTATCATATTCACACATATAAACACTATTTACGAAATTAGGGGGGATTTTAGGTTTTTGGTTTTCGAAAATTAAAAAAAAGAATAAAAACTAAGTATAAACAAAAACACAAATACAAGAATGAAATGTAAGAAACAAAGATCAAAACCAAATTTACAAGTGAATTCGAATCAACCTTACATTGTTCTTCCAAGTCATGTGAAAGGAGTTGATCATGTGAAACGTTAGAAAGCAAACGATTTCCCATATTTTACTTTTCAATGCTAATTAATCTAAGTGAAAGCACAAAGACTAATCCTATCAAACATGTAATCAAGCCCTAGAAAGCTAGTCAATCATACATATTCAATGCATGAAACACATAGAAAGGCTATCAACTCAAGTGTACAACTTAGTATGAATAAGTTCACCTAATTGCAATCCTTTTCAATTGAATTCGATTTTTGTCCAAAACCTTTACTACTTTTGATTTAAGTTCATAACACAAAAGGTTGAATCATGTTCTTAAATCTAGCACCACTCATACATATATCCTAAAAGTTTCGAACCAATTAAGATTAACATACAAGAGATATCAATTAAGCAAATTCAATCGAACAATCACACATAAGCAACTTTGGAATCACAAAGTAAGAATCGAAATCTTCATTCAATCATAAAATTTCAGAATTTAAACCTTGTTCAAACATCAATGTTAACTAGAACAATCTTTAACGAAATCAAACAAGAAGAATCAAAAGTGATTACAAGAAAGAAGGTTGAATTACACCGCGAATGGAGATGGTGATGAAGAACTCGAATGATGAACTAATGAAACTTGAAAGCAAGCTTCAAAAGAGCACGGCTTCAAGGTGGAATGGTGGAGATGGCACAGCTTCTTCTTGCTTCTTCCTTCCTTGCTTGAAAACGCAGAAGATGAACTAGAGAATGGAGAGAGCTTTCGCGTATAAACTGATTTTCTGAATTATGGTGTGTTGTGAGACGTCTAGAGTGCATGGTATATATAGGGAACGGCAATGCTTGGCCTCCAAGCCGTGTATTTTCTGTTTATTTTCCAAGGAATTAAATTAATAATTCCACAAAGCTTCCACCAATGAGAAATTGCCAAGTAAGGCCCTAGTGTGTCATCCAACCAATCACAAAACTCCAAGATGATTCCCTAATATATTCTTGCCGAAATTCCTTGAATATATTTCTGATTTTCTTCTCATATTTCGGCCAAAATACCATTAGGGTTTCTAGGAATGAATCTAGACGCCATTTGGTCCTTTTCTTGATGTTCACACTTTTTCTTTCCATAAACTTCACCCTAGAAAATCTCTTGCGTAATCTTTTATTTTCTTCTTGATTTTCATGCCAACTTTCTCTCCTCCCTTTGGTTTTCACAGCAAAGCATCCCTAGGGTTTACTCCTTGTGTCACAAACCCTAATTCCATGGGCTTTCATGGGCCTTGATCCATTTTGCCGAAAATCCAACTCAAATCCATAGAGTTCTTGGACCTCGTTGCTTCAACTTCAAGCCTTCTCATCTCCAACATCTAAACACTTCATATTTCCATTTCTTTTTCATGGTTGCGTTGGAAACTTGCTTGGGAAGCCTTCCTCCATTTCGCAGGGTTTCCTAGTTGGAATAGGAAAGCTTATTTCTTCATTTCTGCTCAATTGTGTGACCCTTTTCTTCTCATATTCGTTCGTCTTGATGTTCGCAAGCTCCTCTTTCCATTCGTGTGTTCATTTCCACTTTTTAGCTCGGAGGTCCTGAAAATAGAAACTATCACTAAAAATAGAAACTTTCTAAAAATGAAAAATAGAAACTTTCCTAAACTGAAAATGGAAACTTGCCAAAAATGAGAAATGGAAACTACAAAAATGGAAACTTTCTACAATAAGGAACTTTCCCAATCAAAGAATGGAAACTTTCCCAAACAGGGATTTTTCAAGGAAATGGCGCAGAAAATGTAGGGAAAAACAGTTAAAACGTCGCATTAAAATCCTCCTATCACATTCGCCAATTTAAACCCTGAAAAATGTAGTTGTTAGTATAGAATAAGCAGGGATCGTTCAAGTCGGGGATTGAGGGTGCTAACATGTGAGAAATATTTATGAGATAAGAATATACAAAACAAACGAAAATAACAAGTATATATAGACAACAATTCGAAATTTACAAAGAATCCATGTTATAGTTAAATTAGAAATCCATACACAACACAAATACAAACAACAAATCCTAATTAAACTCTAACTACACAAATCCATGTATAACACAAACACATATTACTATTCACGAAAACACTATTCAGGGAATTAAATTATATTTTCAGATTATTAACAAGTTATTCACAATTTACATGCATACTAAAAACCTAAATCGATTTACACATATACACAAACAAGAAAACATAAAGATAGGGGGGTTTTGAAGATCGAACTATAAAAATTTCAGAAAACAATAAAAGAATAAAAATCGTTTCTATACAAAGGTGGGAAAAGAAGTATTTTGGAAAACAATTCATCAAGAACAATTCAAGCTCAATTCATTCATGCAATCTTTAATCTTTTAGTTACCATGGAACGATATCAACCAAGAAACAAAGTTACAAGCGCCCAATGTCCCTTATATGACTTCTCTTTACACAATTGAGTAGAACAAGCGCCTAAACAATATATTTCAAATGCAAGTATCACACAATCGAAGCGCCTCATAATCTCATGCATTCAAGTACTCAAAGCAAGTCTCATGCATTAAGAGCAAGTGAAAGTTTAGTCAATAAACATGCAAATTCAAGTACTCAAAGCAAGTCTTTTCATTACATGCATAATCTGATCTCGACCTTTGTACAAAGCCTTTACTACCCTATTGAACTAGGATCAACAAGCGTTCACCTAATTACGAGCTCCAATTACATGCAATCATCCTAAGTTGGCCACCAAAGAACAAGAACATGCAAAAGTTTTCTATAAAACAAAACCAGATTATCATTCCATATATTCGGCAATTAATCAAGATCAAGAACACATAAACAAACCAAACATTGAAAAGAACATCAAAATCGCATCCAAAAATCAGATTGTCAACTCATGGTTTCGGTTTTACACATAAGAAAATCAAAATAGAAATTACATTGAACAAGTTACAAAACCGCAAGGAATTCATGATGAAGATGGTAAGAACAACCCTTAGACACATCCCAAGGTTCCAAAGCAGCTCCAAGGTGGTGGCAGAAGGTGAAGATCACGGCAAAGATGGAGGATGGCACGGCTAGAACTTGAAAGATGCGAAAACCTGAAACTCAAGAGCAAACCGGTGAGAAAAGAAATTGTGGAGAATAATGCGTAACCCCTGAACGTCTAATACACAAAGAATATATATAAGAACGTCTCAAGGCACTCCCAATTCGTTTCTACTTGGTTTCTCTTAGTTCGTGTTGATTTAGGACTTCTTTGGCACAAAACAAATTTCAGGCAGGATTGAGCTCAGTCCACTAAAACGACCATAACTTTCTCTAGAAATTAGCTATTGATGAGCTGTAAAACTCTCTGGAAACTACACATCCATAGATTTCCAACCATAAAAAGATCATAACTTTCTGAGCTCTGAGTGAGTTTTGACACTCAGTTGAAGTTGACTGATCTGCACTGGCAGATTTCTGAATCTGTATTGGTTTCGACTTTTGAAGCATAAGTTGAGTCCAATTCGATTTTCCTTTGCATCACATGCCTCTCACATGTCTTCCACGCCTATTCTGAAGTAGAAACATCAAGAACTCCCTAGAACCTTTAAGAATCTCACGGAAATTTCAATCCAAACTCAACAAGAAGTCCAAACTCCACATTGCTTTGTAATTCGAATCTCTTGTTGCTTCCTCTTCCATGTGCACAGCATATGTCCTTCTTGAGACTTCTAGATGCTTCTTGTACATTCCATAGACTTCTCCTAGCTTCCACAGGTCTCCTAGTATGAGTAGAACTCCATATGCAAGTAGGTTTCCTAGTTGAATACAAACTTCTTTTCTACGATTCTTCTACACTCTTCTAGAACCTTCTTGAGTAATCCATATCCAACAGGGACTCCTTGTCACACTAGGATTCCTTATCTGAGTAGAATTGGGTCTCCTTGTCCAAGTAGAACTTCTAATTCCCGCGACTTAAGAGTTTGAATCCAAGTCAGCTTCTGATTCCTACTCCAACTAGGATTCCTTATCCTAGTCAAACTGGGAGAACTTCCATTTCTTCATTTCTTTCCATTTCTGCGCCACTTGTGCTTTCCTTAGTCATTTTTGGACCTTGAGACTCCATTTACACCGGTAAAACACTAACTAAGTTAAATTGATAAACATAAAGGAAATAACTTAGCAAAATATAAGGTTTAAACATTATAAACGTCGCATTTCATGCTCCTATCAATGGCCCCAGCAATGATGCATAGGAGGCCCGTGGGTTCGAAGGATACATTGGCACAAACCAATCCTTGAATCATCGACACTCAAAATCCGTCTCATGAGAATCTTCCAGGTTATGGTTATCGTTGGGGGACGCCTCAACGTCAGAACCTATTCCTGAGAATATAGAGCTCTATGAAACTTACACTAGTGTACATGAGACGTGGGATAGAAACTCCATCATAATTGATGATGTAGTTGCGCATGAGTTTGTTGAGTCAGATGATACCGAACCACGCTCCGTTGATGAATGAATACCAACGTAGAGAGTTTTTGGCCTAAATAGAAAGATGTGATCCAGGTTAAGTTGGATTCTCTAATGAAGAGGAAGGTTTTCGAGCTAGAGATGCCAACACCTCCTAACATAAAACCTGTTGACTAATGGGTCTTCGTTAGAAAGCGTAGCGAGAAAAAGAGATGGTAATCTCGCCTTATGGCGCAAGGCTTCTCACAAAACGCCCTGAAATCGACTACGATGAGACATATTCTCTCGTAATGGATGTCATTGTACTCCACTACCCTATCAGTTTGGTAGTTTCCGAATAACTGAACATGCAGCTTACAAATGTGGTCACTACGTATCTCTATAGGGATCTAGATACGGAATATGCATGAAGGTTCATGGCGAACTTCATTTACCCAAGTCAAGAGGTTCTCGACCACGGAGCGCGTTTACAATAAGGTTGAAACTCTCACTAAAGTGACTACTTGATTGGGAAGGGATATGCCCACGAGTTTCTATAACAAGTTTCAGATTCTATCGTGGTTCATGTTGGACGTGATCTTCATTAGAAGCCCTTAAATAGTTAAGGGAAATCGCTGAACACTTGAAATCCGAGTTTGAGATGAAGGGTTTTGGAAGAACACGATTATGTCTCGGTTTGGAACTTGAGCATCGTGTCGATAGATGCTTAGGCATTTTGACAAGGTCAAGCCTTCAAGCACCCCATAATCGTCTGTAGTCTTGATCTTGAAAAGGATCTTATTGTCAAAAGGATGGTGACGAAGATGTGCTAGAGGCAGAAGTGCCTTACTTAGTACAATAAGGGCATTATTGTACTTATTCCAATGCATAAGACCAACATCTCATATGTTGTGAACTTGTTAGCTAGATATAGCTCTGCGCCAACGCGACGCCATTGGATTGGTGTAAAAGATATCTTTTGATACTTGAGATGTATGAGTGATATGGGCTTGCTCTATCCCTACAAAGAGATGATGGATTCGAACCCATCACACACCAAGAACACCGCCAACACCGGCCTGCGTCCATTATCCCCATCCCAAAACGACATGTTTTTTGGAAGGTTTTGCTGATGTTGGGTATCTCTCTTACCCACAAAAGGTCATTCCCAATCCGGTTAAGTGTTCACCATGGGAAAAGACTGTGACATCTTGGAGGTCTACAGAATAGACCCTAGTCGCTATATCTTCGAACAATGCAGAGATCATTGCTCTTCACGAAGTGGTTCGTGAATGTATATAGATTGGATCCATAATTACGCATGTTCGAACAATTGTGGTTTGAAGTCTACCACAGATAAGCCTACGAGCGTTTAGGATAATGCTGCTTGTTTGGAACAAATGAGGCAAGGCTACATTAAAAGCGACAACACCCAGCATAATCAGCAACAACAGACTCTCCTCGAGATCAAAGTGAACTAGATTCAATCTGAGGACAGTGAGGCAGACTTGTTTACTAAGTCATTACCCAAATACACGTTCGAGAAACATGTGGCAAGAATTGGCTTGCGGAAATTATCTGAACACCCATGATCGTAGTCATCAGGGGGAGGCGCAGACATCAGGGGGAGATGTCTACATGTTCACCCCGAAACGTGAAGGGTGTTTGTGCTCTTTTTCCCCTTCGACCGAGGTTATTTTTGTCCCACTGGGTTTTTGTTACTCCGCAAGGTTTTTAACGAGGCAATTAGAGAAGCACCGCGTTTGGACAACACAAGGGGGAGTGTTTAAGGATATCCCTATTTGTGTTTAATCCAAACTCTAGATTACTTGACCTAGTGGTAATAGGGTTCAATTAGAAGAATCTAGAGATTCTCTTTCCTTGTATGATTCTAACTCTATGCATTGTAATCCTCTATATAAAGAGACCCCTATTATCAATGAGAATACAACAAATTCCTCTTAATGCTCGTTTCCCTAAAACATTTTCTTCATTTAATTAAATTCTTTCCTATAAATTTTCTTTCCAAATAGCATCAATATAGTCAAGAAATAGGCATTAACTTTTCTTTTCAAATATTGATTAATTTCATCCAAAAAAATAGCATTAATAAATTGAATTTGGAAAATACGTATGTCTAAATTAAAAGGTAAGAAAAAATTCCAGCCATTAATTATCATCTACAAATATAAATATAAGGGAAAAAATAATAATAAACTCAAATATAACATGTAAACCCGTTACATAAAGAGAGAAAAAAATAAACAAAAGAATATATATATAATCATATGAATATGTATTTTTCACATTATATTTTCAAAATTTACAGGCCCAACAAACGTTATCACTATTCTGTTGGATGATTTGTGTGAAACTCCTTGTTTTAGGAGCATACCTTGTATCTAGTTTCTGATTGTTTTCTTTTGCTGGGCTTTTGGCCCCCATTTAATCAAAAAAAAAAAATATATATATATATATTGATCGAGTGTACGTGCAAATTTATTGACTAAATTACATGAATTTTTTTCCATTCTTGATTGAAGAAAAAAATTGTTGTTTAAATCTAAGCATGAGTGTAATGAAAAGAAAAAAAATAAAAAATAAAAAAAAACCAAAATAATTTTTTTTAGAAGAAAGCTAAAATAACTTCTTCTTTTTTTTTTTTTTGAAAAGAAGCCAAAATAACTTAGATTCATTAGATTTTGGAAGGATAATATGGTATTTTTTTCAAGAATTACATGTCATGATTTGACAAATTGGTGATGTATATAGGTGACATGGCATGACACCTAAGAATGAGGCCACAAATCTTTGGCCTCATTGAGGCCACAAATCATTTTCAATTCAATCAAATATATTATATTTGGTACACACGGATCTTTTTGGTGATGGGATATAATTGCTGGAGTTGTGATTTAAGTGAACCCATTAAATGCATTCACATGAATTCAAAAAATTCGTGTGCAAGTAGTATTAGCAACGTCAGTAATACGTACAGATTGTTTATCCGTCGTTGTACCGTGTGTATTGACATATTCACACGGATTTCCGTGTGGAATACTATGATTTCACACGGATTCTCATCCGTGTGTGATGAGGGGTTTTTCTAGTAGTGTATCGTAAAAACCTTGACACGGAAAAATCTATAGTTATTGTTTGCGGTCTTTGATTTAAAAAGAACCAAGCATGCATGCCCGAAAAACTAACTCTATGTTAAAGGGGATTCCACTGCAAGAACTGCGTATGAGACACTAGTGACTAGTATGAGATATCCTTGCAGTAGTTGGTGTTATAAATAAAAGGGGCATTGGGTATAAATTATTGGATATAACTACCAACGCCTTTCTGGACACTTCAATCCATTCAAAACTCCCCTCACCCTAAGTGATGAGTTACCTCTAAATTTTCCAGCAGTATTCTTCGAGTGAAGTAAGAAAAATAACAAATTTACAATGGCAAAGCTCGGAAGTTCAAAGCAAGTTATATTGTCATTTTCAGACAATATATCAGAAAACTGTTTGTATGATGTTTGCCTCAACTTACAATTCGGGCAAAGAATCAACTGATTGGTACTAATTATCGTACGTACTATCTAGCTAGCTTGATATTCCGAAATGCAGGTTACGTTGTGATATTGCTGGGACTCAATTTGATCCATACATACAGTGTTTACATGGTGTTGTCAACTAATTATGGTCTTATGGACATATAGGTCTATGGCTGTCCGGTATTCAAGGCTAGCCACTAAAACTAACCAAACCAAATGCCAGCAGTTTTAGTTTTCCTCACTTTGTATGTTAGTGGTCACAAATAATGGCTGGGCATAACAATCCCTAACAAATCCACATTAAGGTCTCTATCCACTACCAATATTTTGGGACGGGTAAGAAGACATAACCATGTGACCTTCCAAACACTTGTGTCGTACCCTTCCCCACCCAATTGCCCCACCTCTGTCCCAACCCAGCCCTCCATGGATTTTTCAAATGTCAACATGGCTTTGCTTCTTCTATTTATACTCACTCATTATCCCCAAAGCAAATTCATACCAAGCTAAGCCCTCATATTCTCTACAATTTACTCTCCTTCCTTCTCAGACCTAGCTCTTCCAGTTCGGGTGATAACTACTTTTAAGTATATCATGGCTATTCGAGTACCAGGAATCATGCATGCTAAGCAGATCTTGCGCCAGTCAAGCTTGTTTGCGAACAAGGCGAGTTCAACGTCTTCTATGGGAGTTCCGAAAGGATATGTCGCTGTGTACGTTGGAGAGAGTGAAAGAAAACGATTTGTGGTTCCGATATCCTTTTTGAGACAACCTTTGTTCCAAGAGCTGCTAAGTAAGGCGGAGGAGGAGTTCGGGTACAACTATCCAACAGGCAGACTCACGATTCCTTGCACAGAAGACATCTTCGTTGACCTCACTTCTCGACTGAATAGATTAATGTGATTCACGGCATGCATCCTTTAATTACACTTATGATTTTCGTAAACTGATTGATCTTGTACATTATTTTTGTTTCCATAGCTTTCTGAAGCTGAAGGAAATTGGCTAACCACCAAAAAATTGATGAATTTCTTACAAATTTTCTTTCATCGATTCCCAAATCGATGAGATAACTACTGAATTTTTCTTCTTTCTATTTAGGAATCAAGGTTCAATTAATGCAAGTCATCATTACTAATTTATTCTCTATTGCAACTATGTTTCAACTCCTGGTTCTTGACTCCAATGGTCTCTTTCTTCATGGTAAAAATGCTTGCGTACTGAAGCTACGATACCAACATGGCAACATGCTTCTTACTACAATTGGACGTAGCTTATACCCAAACCGATAAGTCCAAAAACATACTCTCCTGATGGAAGAAAACACTAGCCACCTCAAGAGATTGTCAAGTCCAAAAAAATTAGGTCTATCGATGGAATCGGAATATAACAGGAAGTGATTTCCATTGATAAGGGGAAATACTAATTCCTAAATAACCGGGAGTTCAGGAATGAGTTTTTTGATCGTTAGGAACCACTTACCCTAGCCAGCTTTAGAAATTGATTTCCCTACAAGGGAAAAGTGAACTCCCCGTTATTTAGGAATAAGTTTCTAATCATAAGGGACCACTTCCATTGTGTAATAGACGCATGACAAAATTTGTTTTGTATCGTGCTCATTGCAGGTAATAAACCGTGTCAACCCATTTAAATCTCTTTAATCTTCTTATTAAACATTTTCCTCCTTTTTTGTTACTGTCATTTTCATTATTTAGTAGGGGCCGTGACCACTTACCCAATTTTAGACAAAAAATTGCCCACTTACTCCACCAAGAGTTATTTAACCCCATTTACCCAATCTAGCATCTATAGACAATATTGCCCTCATACTCTCTCTCTCTCTCTCTCGACTCCCATCAACCTCTCTCTTCCCCTTGCTTCTGGAAAGCCCTCGTCGGAATTCGAATCGGACCCACCGGCCACTGTCGTCGGCGATCTCTAAGTCTGCGACCTCCGCTTCTTCTTCCTCGCCTTCCTCCTACTCCAACTCATTGCTTCTTCCTCTTCACCAACTCGTTCTCCCCAGCCAGATTCCGATTCACCATCTCCGTCCTCCGATTCACCTTCACCCTCCAAGATCCGCGACCTCGCCCGCCACGTCAGCGCCAAGGTCTTAGAAGCTAGATCAAAGTCTGGGAGGCTCCGGTGAGGAGGCTGGATCGGAAGCCGGAATGCAGGCGGTTGGGATCGGTGCTGCAGATGACTCCGGTGAAGGGGAGGCGGTGCTGCAGTTACTTATGGGCTGGGGACGAAGGACGATCTGGTGGGTAGGACGTCGGGAATTTTTTTTTTTTTTTTTAATTTTGATGGTCTACTGGGGGGCAGTAGACACATTATTGGCCCCCAGTAGACTTTGATACGCGGGACAGGGATCACTATAGTGTGGTGTTTTGATAAGTTACATGTTGTTTTCTGTGTATTAAAGTCAAATTATCTGTGAATCCTACAAAAATGTGCATTTTTTGTGGTCTATTGGGAGGCAGTAGAGACATTGGACTTTGTATTGGGAGGCAGTAATATGATTACTGGAGGGCAGTAATATGATTACAAATTGATCAATTGTTCCTGTAGTGTATTCATTTTGGTTTTTGGAGTTCATACAATTCACTGGACGGCAATAATATGATTTTTGGGAGGCAATAATATAATTACTGGGGGGCAGTAATATGATTACTGGGGGGCAATAATAGCCGGATTCCGGTCACCGGTCGCCGGAACCCGGTCACCGTTCGCCAGAATCCGGTCACCGGTCGCCGGTCGCCGGAGACCGCGCCGGCCACTTGTCACCGGAGCACAGCAAGGTGGAGGATGACTTCTCTCTCTAAGTGAGAAAGAAGGAGAGGGCAAAAAAGTCTCAAAAAAAAAGGAAAAAGAATTAATTGGGTAAATGGGAAATAATCCCTTAGAGTGTTTTGGGTAAATGGGGTTAAAAAACAGTTGGTGGAGCAAGTGGGCAATTTTTAGCCTAAAATTGGGTAAATGATCATTTTCCCTATTTAGTACCTCCATCACAACAAATATACAAAAAAAAAAAAATAGCATCTTCAAAATTAACGTTTAATACTGTACATATTTTGTTTAGTCATTCAATGTTGTATCAAGCTAATGTGTTGATCTTTTTAAAAAAAAAAAAAAAAAAAAAAAAAAAAGAGGATCAAAGGATTTCACTGAAAAAAAAAAAAAAAACTAATGTGTTGGTCGGAGAATTAAACTTTTACCAAAATTGTTTTATGACTCACTAAACGACGATCTTATATTTGATTTACATTTTAAAAAATTGATCATGACATGATGATGTAAAATGAAAACTTCTCATTACAATGCTACACTATAATATTCTAGAAAGAGTGAATTGTTTTTTTGAAATAAAAGTTGAATTCATTAGATCAACAATCAAAAGGTTAGAGTTTACCATAACTTACATAAGCAAACTCGGCAAGAAAATCTGAAATATCTAAGCTAGAGCAGATCATTAAGATCTCTGGGACGCTTACATTTAAGCGAGCCTCGCCTCCTATGGAAAAGAAATCATTCAACTAGCCCCCAATTGCCAATCACGCAATTGTGGTACAAGTAAGACACTAGAAACGTCATAGAAGTTAATCAAATCTCACACAGGCTCAATACCCTAATAAAACATTGAAGTGCAAAAACAGGCCCAACTGGCCTCGACCTGAGCCCAAGCCCTTAGACCCAAGCCCAAGTCAGATCTTGACTAGCAGGAGGGCTCCTCTACATCTCCACCACCGGCATGGTTTCCGACGGCCTGCCTATCCACCCCATCAGCTGCCAAATGAAATAACCGCCGATCAACAATGCCACCACCAGATCAACCAGCAGCACCAGATTGCTCCCTCTCCAATCAAGCAACACCCCTTGCCGCCGACCAAAAAACGACTGGTACTGATCCTTCAAATACTGCCGCACCTGCTTCTCGACGGCTTCAACCCGCAAATTGCCTCAGCGCTTGAGGTCTACAATCCAAGATAGTGAACTTGTCCTCGACGACGAAGAGTTTTCCTCACCCAATTTTGAGAAGAGGAGTCCCGACTACACCGTCGCTAGTCACGACGACGAAGTCTGCGCCACTGCTTGATGCGGCTGAAATAGCCTCACAATTTAACCCTGCAAAATGTAGTTGTCAGTATAGGATAAGCAGGGATCGTTCAGTCCGGGGATTGTAGGGTACACCTACACAAAAAGGTCAATTAACAAATAAAAGAATAAAATGGGGGGTTTTTGAATCTGGTTTCTAGTCTACTTAAAATAAAAACAAAACAAATAAAACTATATACAATGATCGACTTCCCTAACCTAGATCAATACCACTTGGAAATTACTAAGTGTAAAAACAGAAAATCCATTTCAACATGCTACAAAAATGTGCCCATCTTAAATGCCTAGATAAGAGCTCAAATAAAAAGCCTCAGCAGATCAATCCATTTATCTGATTCGTTCTAATGTAGGCATGGATCGGAAAAGTCCTTACCAAGTCTAATACTACTAAGTTTTGAAAACACTCAGCGTAATTCTCTTAACTAGTAGTATTATCTAACCCTCGAATCAACTCACACGTGCAAATTAACCATTACACATAGAATTTAACACGTAATTTCCAGAATCATTTAATCATTAAAGCATGATTTTTACCACTCGTTAGAACTAATTACTACTTGTTTAACTCAGCGTCTTAACAAATAACAATTACTCTTGGAAAATTAAGCAAACACACAAGAACTCTCACCGTTATTCTAGCATGCAAACTTATTAACCTAACTCTGAAAATTACCTAAACACGTAAAAGGGCACAAGATTGTAACATGCATCATAAAAGAATTCTCGAAATTAACTCAATAATAAACTGAAAATCTCAAAAATATTAATAAAAATATTCTGAAAATTTCGTGTCTACAATTACACAACTCGCAAATTGAAACACACAAAACCGAAACAAAAATTATAAGTATAGTCATAGTTACACTTTGAAGCTTTCCTCAGCGGCTTAGCAACAAGGTGATGAACTTGTCTCTGCTATGGTGGTGGAGCGTCCTTGACTCAGCGCCTAAGAGCTTCGTAGATTGATGGATGGATGGTGGTTACGGTCTTGTAGGAGATGGAGGTTTGAGGAGTGAATTGGGCAGAGTCTCGAAAAAGTTTTTGGCCAGGAAGTGATCTTGGCTGGGAAGTGATGCAAATTATGTTCTGGACATTGCCTATTTATAGGGGAGCATTGGTTGGTTTTTCCAGCTGAAACGTCTCCTTTATGGCCTTAAATCCTCTCATAATGGGGCAATTCTTTTAATTTCCAAGCTGAAACGTCTTTTCTGCTTTATTTCCCTTCTTCATTGCTTGGTCAAATATCTTAATGCTTTATTTTATGACTCAATTTCCAAGAGTTCCACCAGGCAAGGTTTCCTACAACAAGCAGGAGAATATCAGAATTTTCTAGAGAAAATAAAATGTAAAGACCGCAAAAATAGTCGACAGTGAGGAATCCTGATCCAGCTAGGATTTTTCATGAATTTTACTTTTTCCGCTTATTTCACTCCAAACACTCAACAAGACTCTAAAAACGACTCAATGACTCAAAACACTAAACTTAAGGGAGAAATAAGGCTAAAATGGCGTACATATTCAATAATATTGTCACACTTTTTGCTCCTATCAACTACCCCACACTTAGCTTTTGCTAGTCCCTTAGCAAAACAAAAATACAAAACAAAACAACGACTCGACAAAAAACAAGTAAATGACTCTACTTCCCCTAACTGTTGTCTCAGAGACTCCAAACTCATGGCTTTCACGTTAAACACTTAATCAAAATTGCATAGATAATTCCATGGTTAATAAACCTGTGACATTCATATGACTAAGCAAGATATGGAGAACTTAAGTTAAACAGTGAATGATAGCATGTTTCGAACAAGTCCAATCCAAACTCAAAGGGCATACTCTCGACTTTTCTCTCAGAAAGGGCTATGCTTAAAAGCTTCACTCTCAAGTATGCAAGAGATAAATTAGTAAGGCAACAAACGCTTGCATTTTCATCAATAAACGCATTTTGTGAAGAATTATTAAAGACCTCAAGAAATGACTAAGTGCACAAATGGACCTAAACCATAAGCTCGACTGTGTACCTGACTCCACTAACCAAAGACTGCCCATCTCAAGGATCAAGTAAGCACTTAAAACAGGTTGTAATGGGGCTAAGCTAGGGTTTTCGAAATGAAGATTAAGGATACAAAAATCCTAAGGACCTAGCAGAGCATATATGGACCACCTTATGTCACCATTTTTATGGGCCAATTATCATTGTTTTGGGCCAAACCTTCACTCTAACGAACATGGAAATGGACAAAGGCATAATTTTCAACTTTGAGTCTTCAACAAATTTGAAAGTCCAAAACCACACTTCAACAATTTCCCAAGAATTTTCTTTCTTCTATTTTTCTTCTATTTTGCCGCTTTTCTTTCTTTCTTTCTTCTTTTTTTTTTTTTTTTTTTTTTTTACGGCAAATTTTTTTTTTCTTTCTCTTCTTTTTTTCTTGGATTTTCCCCACCCCACACTTGTCTTTCATCGTCACCCCTACATACTATGTCATGCTCTACTAAGTCCCTAAGACAAGGGTAGAGATATCCTGTACTAAGCTCATGGTAGGGTAGTGAGGGTGATGAAACAAAGGTTTTCAACGTAGGCTCAAAGGGGTTCATTCTAAGGAGTCCCACGACGGGCACAATTGGGGACACATGCTTGTTTGGCTATGGTGGTTACCCTAATGCCTTCTATCCTGTCCAGGATCAGTGCATATTATGGCATACAAGTTTTGACAGTCACAACAGCCGAGTTCTAGTACTCTCTAGTCCATTAAAATCTATGGCACATGATCATTGGATTTTCAAAGAATGATGAGGTTTTGCAAATACAGCCACGAAATTCTAGAATTATCAATTAAGCACTAAAAAAGAAAGCATTTTAGCTCAACAGCTCACTTAGGGTCAAATGAATCAGACTTAATCCTCGCATGCTTAATGAACCAAGTTACAATCCTATCTCAAATCTTCATACAAGCATCACAACGTCGATTAACCACAAAATTCAATTAAGTCCTATTTCGATTGTGAAAACCTTCAGCCATGAATTCAGAGACATGTTCATCCTAGACGTTAGGGGCATCCTAAGACTCAAACACACAAAAAGACTATAAAACTAACATTTTTTTTTTTCACTGAAAATATTCTGAAAATAAAGGTGTAAACCCACCCCACACTTAGAATCTACATTGTCCTCAATGTAGGCAAGAAATATGGTATATAGACCCTAAATATGGGGGGCTACGAAAATAAGGGAAGGGTAAAATAAACAAACAAAGACACAAGTACAATTCAACCTAAGCAAGTGAAGGGATAGAAATGTCAAACTCTCGTTGATGGCTCCTCCACAGGTTCAATTGAAATGGGTTGCCTCCCATGCAGCGCTTAATATTTATAGCCCTTCAGCCTGGACTCTTCTCCTTGTTCACACGTGCTCGGTCAAGTGTTAGTAACATATACAAGGTTAGGAATACAAACATTATGTTTTTCCTACTTTCTAAGCTACTTTTACATTTACATACGTAGGTACTGGAACAGAGGACCTTATTTGTGCAATGGGACTATAGAACAACTACCCTCGACAAGGTCATGTTTAATCCAATATACCTTAAGCATGTCACACATCATTTTTTGTTATTTTATTTATTTATTATAAACATAGTTAATATCTCAATTGATTCCAAGCTGTAAGTCGAGCCCAATAGAAACCACTACTGGTGAGATACGATATAGGGATAGTCGCCCAGACATAAGTCTCTTTCTTTTGTTTCAGAAGGCAGAATGGCCAGATTAAGAGGTAAGTGAGAGGGAGGACTCATTTTAGTGATACTACGGAGGCTACTCCCTCATTGAGGTTTAGGCCCCTATCGGCTACTCCCACATAGTGGTTTAGGCTCATTCTATAGTATCTTTGAGATCCAATTGAACCCATCACCCAGGGTCTCAATCTAAGACACCATCCGTATGTGCCCCTTACTCAGCTGGGAAATTAACTTATGTGTTAGACCGTTCTCCAAGTGCTAATAAAGGCCGCCCTCAACCTCAAGAGACCTTAGTAAGGTACTAATGAAGGGTTTAGGCCAATATTAACAAAAGGACCCTTGTCTACTCATACGATTTTACACACTTACAACAATTAAGTATTTAGCTAAATTCATAACCTAAGTATAAAAATCTATGTGAAACACATACAATTTACAACATGCTAAAAAAAAAAAAAAAAAAATCTAAGTGAAACACATTCAATTTACAATATGGTTAAAAAAAACAACTTCTACAAATTGTACAACAATGATAAAAGACATGCGTAATTTTGTAACACTCATAAAACTTAAACTAAATCACAATTAAAGCTTGGCCTAACCAAAATCGCAATTTGTCACCATTCCACAAGTGTAGTACAAAAATTAGCATGCATTCTATATACAACAAAATTGATGACACTTTAAGTGTTAGGGATTTTAACAATCCCCGGCAACGGCGCCAAAAATTGATGCGGCTGAAATAGCCTCACAATTTAACCCTGCAAAATGTAGTTGTCAGTATAGGATAAGCAGGGATCGTTCAGTCCGAGGATTGTAGGGTACACCTACACAAAAAGGTCAATTAACAAATAAAAGAATAAAATGGGGGGTTTTTGAATCTGGTTTCTAGTACTTAAAATAAAAACAAAACAAATAAAACTATATACAATGATCGACTTCCCTAACCTAGATCAATACCACTTGGAAATTACTAAGTGTAAAAACAGAAAATCCATTTCAACATGCTACAAAAATGTGCCCATCTTAAATGCCTAGATAAGAGCTCAAATAAAAAGCCTCACCGGATCAATCCATTTATCTGATTCGTTCTAATGTAGGCATGGATCGGAAAAGTCCTTACCAAGCCTAATACTACTAAGTTTTGAAAACACTCAGCGTAATTCTCTTAACTAATAGTATTATCTAACCCTCGAATCAACTCACACGTGCAAATTAACCATTACACATAGAATTTAACACGTAATTTCCAGAATCATTTAATCATTAAAGCATGATTTTTACCACTCGTTAGAACTAATTACTACTTGTTTAACTCAGCGTCTTAACAAATAACAATTACTCTTGGAAAATTAAGCAAACACACAAGAACTCTCACCGTTATTCTAGCATGCAAACTTATTAACCTAACTCTGAAAATTACCTAAACACGTAAAAGGGCACAAGATTGTAACATGCATCATAAAAGAATTCTCGAAATTAACTCAATAATAAACTAAAATCTCAAAAATATTAATAAAATATTCTGAAAATTTCGTGTCTACAATTACACAACTCGCAAATTGAAAATTGAAACACACAACCAAACAAAAAATTATAAGTAGAGTCATAGTTACACTTTGAAGCTTTCCTCAGCGGCTTAGCAACAAGGTGATGAACTTGTCTCTGCTATGGTGGTGGAGCGTCCTTGACTCAGCGCCTAAGAGCTTCGTAGATTGATGGATGGATGGTGGTTACGGTCTTGTAGGAGATGGAGGTTTGAGGAGTGAATTGGGCAGAGTCTCGAAAAAGTTTTTGGCCAGGAAGTGATCTTGGCTGGGAAGTGATGCAAATTATGTTCTGGACATTGCCTATTTATAGGGGAGCATTGGTTGGTTTTTCCAGCTGAAACGTCTCCTTTATGGCCTTAAATCCTCTCATAATGGGGCAATTCTTTTAATTTCCAAGCTGAAACGTCTTTTCTGCTTTATTTCCCTTCTTCATTGCTTGGTCAAATATCTTAATGCTTTATTTTATGACTCAATCATTGCTGTTTCCAAGAGTTCCACCAGGCAAGGTTTCCTACAACAAGCAGGAGAATATCAGAATTTTCTAGAGAAAATAAAATGTAAAGACCGCAAAAATAGTCGACAGTGAGGAATCCTGATCCAGCTAGGATTTTTCATGAATTTTACTTTTTCCGCTTATTTCACTCCAAACACTCAACAAGACTCTAAAAACGACTCAATGACTCAAAACACTAAACTTAAGGGAGAAACAAGGCTAAAATGGCGCACATATTCAATAATATTGTCACACTTTTTGCTCCTATCACTGCTATACTCAGAAACCCTAGGTTTCAGCTTGCTCCCTTGGTTTTCCCTTTTACCACTAGAAAGAGTGAGTTGTTATTTAACTTATTCTGACATCCTAAATATATACCTTCATACAGTTAAAATACAAAATTCCTTTTAAAAAATATTAAGGACAATTACATAATTAACATTTTTTTTAAATGAATTACATAATCAACATGGGTAGAGGCAGCAGCAGGGAAGATAGCTGTGCATATGGTTCAATAAAAAAAATCAACCACCTATTTCCTTTGAGACAAATGCTTTGAAGTTAGCTACTTTTATAAACCAAAGATCAGGTTCAATCACTTCTATTTACGGACGACTCTACGAAGATATTAGTGAAGGGCTATCATCTATACCAAGAGCTATGCTTAGGAATATTTCTAGACATGAGAATGTTGTTGCATGCGCATTCTTTAGCTAAGGTTGCCTTGCATTCAGGGCAGCAGCTGTGTTGGGATACTATTCCTCCCTCATTCATTCAAAATGCTTTAGCATCGATCCGATTGTAATCTTCTTCATTGATTAATATATTTGACACTTTATTTCAAAAAAAAAAAAAACATGGGTAGATTAAAATGTAAGAGAGTAATATAAAGAGCATGATATTTGGTCTAATAACATAAGTATCTCCTTCATAGATGGGAGAAAACTCATGGAAGACTAATTGTGATTCTCAGTTGATAATTAAAAAAAAAGACATGTAGACTAACTTTTAGAGTTTGAATATACATTTATCTGATAAAGTAGAATGTAAAGACAAAGTCGATCTATTTTCTCAGCTATAATTGAACTTGGTCATGCCTGTCTTTTGTAATAAGTATGAGATTTTAAGTTCAACTGATCTCTTAGATTTCGAACTATAAGTTATTAATAAATAAAACAATAATAAAATTTATATTATATTACGTGAACTATGTATGATTCCAATCAACTCGAATACTGAAGGTCGAATTTGCAACTAAACCCAAGACTTTTATACATCCTTTTTGTTTCCTTTTGTTTTGTTTTTTTTTTTTTTTTTTGAGGGACGATTTAAGATCATTATGTCAGATCTCCAAATTTCAAACAGAACAGATCATAGTGGTCTTATACACATGTATATATACAACAGATTTGAGCAAGCATTATTAAGTGTCTACTTTAACACTCTAGCTGGCCATCCTTCGCATATTTGGACATTAATGTAGGTCACTTGTGTTTGTGAACAAAATCTGTATCTGCATTTGAGCAATTCCAATTGTACGTCCACTTCCGATCTTTTTCTGGAACTCCATTGGCCTAATTAGATGTTGTAGGGCACAGTGTTTTTGAACAAGTTGGACACTCAAGTCCCTTTGTCCTTGTTGGAAGACAGACCATGTGAAACCCTCATCACCTATATGGATTTAGAAATTCCTCTACGCAAATCTAAAAGCAAATGCCTCCTCACCACGAACTACTCCCTCAGAAAACAGAAAGGATTTCATAATATTCTCTGCACACGCATCTTGTGGATGCACTCCACCAAGTCATCGCATTCACGATCGCTTCCCGACCCAACAAGACATGAATTAGGTTTGGATTCATTCATACTTGAGGTACGTCTGCAATGTACTCAGTGATGGATTCAAGATGGAAAATTGGGTTGAGCTAACCTTAAATTGCTTATAATTTTTTGTTTTTATCGATTATGCTTTCAGAATTTTGAGACAAGATTTTAGAAGAAATTATTTTAAACCAATACTTTATATAAACATTACCAAATTAGCAAAACAAGGGGAAAAAAGGGAGAAGAAAGGAAAACAGCGAAAAAAGGTTCACCCCTAGGGGTGAATGAGCATATTCACCCCATTGTCGATTAACGCATAATAAATTTATAATTTTCTAATCCAACCATTCATATTGTATAACGTAATACAAAGATTAGCTTTGTAAAAAATCAATCAAATTGAAGACCTTTCAGTTATTCATTTATATGAAATACATGGACGGTTCATCATAATAGTAGTAAGTGTTGTTAGAACCATCCATTTGTTTGATTCAATTAGATAATTAAATGATTTCTGATTCGATTGATTTTTTACAGAGATGATCTTTAAAGGCTAATTTAAGATATGGACCGTTGGATTATAAATTTATTAAATAAAAGTATGTTAATCGACAATAGGGATGAATATGCTCATTCACCCTAGGGGTGAACCTAAGAATTGTTCGCGAAAAAAAGAGACGAGATTTTAGAAGAAATTTTAAAAAAATACTAATAGAAACATTAGAAGAAAATGAGGAAAGAGTAAAAACAAGATGTATCATGACCAAAATTTTTTGCCTATATACTCTAACAACAAGCAGAAGGTACAAAATTGAGTGCTGGCAGGTGAGACTAGATGATTGATTGAGAGCGAGGTTATTCTTGCTAAATTAAGCTTGCTTAAATGCGAGTATCCTTTAGACTATAATAGTAGCATTGGCTTAGGTAGGTTCTCTGAATTTCCTGACCGGATTTCTTGTATAAGTGCATATAAAGTCTAGCCTTTTTTTAGCTAGTAATTCTAAGGGTGCGGCTATTGCCACCCTACCATTTTCTTAGTTCACCCTACAAATATTTGAATTATTGAAAGACTATATTACCTAAGTGCAAAATGACTAATAAGTAAACTAATTTTCTAAAATCCAAATATGTGAGGAAAAATAAAAGGGAAATGATTGAAAATGTCACATTAGAGTGTGAAATGATAAAAAGGTCACCTAGTTTCCCACTTGATAAAAAGGTCCATAATGAATTGTTAGTAATATTAATTTAATCCTTATGAATAATGAGGTAATGTTAAAAAAAGTCAGTTTTTCATTTTTTTGATTCCGATTCTGCCCCTAAAAGCAATTCACGTTTATAACTTTATATTCAAAATCCCAGAGCTCAATTTCTCTCTCTCTTTTATTAGAAATTCCAAAACTTAAAAGCTTGATTTGATTTTGATCGGAGTTTCTCTCTCCTATTTGATTCAGATTTCAATTGATTCAGATCGAAGGTGCTGCAGTTTCTGTTCATCGACGACTACGTCTCCTCCAGCCAAATTGATTAACCACCATTGCCGGCGCCAGCTTCCGATTGTGCTTGGTCCAATGACCTCCAGTGGCTTTTTTGTTTTTGGTTTCGTTATGGTTTTCACCAGCTCCGGCGACTCACCGATGGTGTGTCTGGACTGCGGCAGTGGCTTCATCGAGGAGATCGGCAACCCAACCCACTCCGCCCGCGTGGATTCGTGCCGCAGGGGGAGTTCCGTTGCTGCGATGTACATGATCGGAGCCAACAACCGTTCCGGTTTCAATCATGATCTCTGATGAGAGCTTAGAGCTGATTGCCAAGTCTTTCAAGAATTTCAAGCTCCTTGTGCTTTTGTCTTGTGAGGGATTCAGTACCGATGGCCTTGCCTCCATTGTGGCTAATTGCAGGTTCATCTCTTTGCTGCTATAGTTATCTATTGCACTGTGTTTGCTGATGTTCATCACTCTTTCTCTCTCTCTCTGAATGTGATTGCGGCTGATTTGATTTGATTTGATTGGAGCTGGTTTGTGCTGATTTAGTTGCTAGGGTTGTGGGATTTAACTATTGATGTTTTACATTTGTAGAATTCAAAAGGTACTTAGACATGCTTGATTTGTAGAGAAAGTTATTGCTCACCATTATTGGAACACCATCATATTTCAACAGTACCTGGAAAGAAGAGATTCAATTACAAACCACTTTGTTATATAACAATTCTGTGTTTCTTTTCTTTCTATACAGTTATGTTGTTTGTTGTAAAATTGACACCGGAAAGTGCATTTCTCATTTGTTTTACTAAAGGTCAAGATGATAATGTTGAAAGTAGTTGCTCGAACTATTGGGCTTCATCGCTTGTTCTGTTGAATTTCTATCCTTATTTTATCAATTGCATTACAGTATGTTATCTAAACTATTCAATGAATGTCTTTTTCTCTTGATAAACCAAATGCTGTCACTGCATGAATTACTCGCTGTAGTAGTCCAGGCCTGTCATGAATCATGATATGGTCAGTTAGCTACTCCTATATTTGATCGGACCTCGGTAGAAGTTCATTTTTTTCCTGTCCCTCCATTAACTTAAGTCCAACTTCTATTGGAAATGAAGCATTATTCAAATTACTAGTTTGACAGTCGACTCAATTTAACTTGAGCATTTGCTTATGAGCAGGTTTGTCCTAATGCTGTTGAACCACTTTTCAAACAAATGGTGAACAAATTTATAAATGATCATGCACAGCTAGAGGTGTTAATCCATAAGTGCTATCTTCTTTTCTTTCATTTTCCCCTTCGCAGTCCCTTGTCTATAAGGGAAACTTGTTTACAAATGCTTTTGATAACGACCTATTTATATAAATTTGGTTCTGGTATTTTTTGTATTTCAGTCAAGGTTGCCAATCTAATGTTATTAATCATGTGTAATACCATATTCAGTCATTTTTATTTCTACTTGATGCATTATGCAAGGCTTTCTAAATTATAATTTTGTTTCCTGCAACTAGTTAAGGAAGTGAGATTTGCTGCAAGATCTTGCATTATATAAGAAATCACATGCAAAAGCAGTGTCAATAGCAGCCCAGTACCAATTTGTGAAAACACTACTAGTCAAGCCAATTATGTAGGATTAAATAGTTTTATAAGTTATGAATTATCAATGATATGAAGTTTCCTAATTGAACACCATAAATCTGTACATGGGTGACATAACTTGTTCTAAAAAGTGGGCTTTAAGATGGTAATAGGCCTTGGGGAATCATTGTTCTTTTTTTGGTTTTGGGTTTTTAAGTCAGTAGCCATGGTTAGACATGGTTTGCATTTTGGAAATTGGTACAGTAACAAGCTATCATAGAAAACATATACACCAATTAAGCTCTTCTTTTCTTTTAGTTTTATTTAGACTACTGATAACGTCATAGTTACATGTTGATGATGTTGGCTTTTCTGCGTGGCTTGTTGGTTTGGTTCTTGCTGCTTGCAGCTCTTCAATAAAGTTTTAATTCAACCAAAAATAGTTCGAAGATGATTGTGTTCTTAAAAGCTGGTCCTCATCATCTCATCTTTATTAATTCATGAACCCGATCGAGGATGAATGGCATTTTCCAGGATAAGGAAAAGAAGGGTAGCTGCAAAATCTTGGCCAGAAATAACAAGCAGGTGTGTTTTGTCTATGGATGCTTATCTAAATGCTATTAAGATTGAGAAAATGTACGAATTTGATGATGGAAATTTAGCAGCTTATTACTAGTTTCATGTGCTCAATTTTCAAACTCTTATTATTGTGGAAGATGTTGCTCATTTCTATTTCCTTATGTTTGTAGATTAGAGGGCATGCATATCAACTTAATCCTAATGCCCCTAAAGAAAGAGTTGATAAGAGAGTACTATGAGCAAAAATTTGGGCAGGAGTGCAGCTTCTTTTCTTTATATTGCAGTCCACTTCGAACATGAATCAGATTATCTGCTTAGTTGAAAGTAAGATAAAATCCCACATGCTTTTTATATACCTGTCTTATAACTTTTGTCATCATAGCTTTCACCACCATTTTTTCTACTGTGCTTATATTGGTATCACTTAAAATCTTCGATAAGCCTTGTTACCCACTTTGGACCTTGATCGACTCATTGTGGCAGGTTCTTGGCCCAGAAATGTTGAAATCAGAATTGCAACATGGTGGGTTAAAATGTGGGGGTACTCTGCGAGAGCGTGCTGCCAGGCTTTTTATGCTTAAATCTACCCCATAGAGAAGATTCCAAAGAAGTTGCTGGCAAGGAAATGAGTACGCGATGTGCTTCATTTAACCCTTTATAGAGCAAGTTTCTCCTTCAATATATGAATAGTGGCTGAATTGTGTAACTATATATTTGAATCTATAAGGTTCCTAGTTGTTGACTATGTACTATTATGTACCATTATCCTTGGCGGATAATGTTGGTGGCTGTACACTTTTTTGTTTTGACGTATAATGAATGCAATGCAGCCATTAAAACATATGCCTTGCAATCAATACAACAAGGATTGATAGTGAAATGATCAGTTATTTGGCCAGGAATTGATATTGACTTGGTCAGAGATTGACAGTGACATGGTCAATGACATGGTAAGTGACATGTAACTTGCCTAGTGACATGGTCAGTGTTACTGTTAATCACATGTCACTAACCAAGTAACTGACCATGTCACTAACAAAGTAACTGTCAGTAGCCAAGTCACTGTTAATCACATGTCACTAACCAAGTAACTGACCATGTCATTGACCAAGTAACTGACCATGTAACTGACCATGTAACTGACCATGTCACTGACTAAGTAACTGACCATGTCACTAACCAAGTAACTGTCAGTAGCCAAGTCACTGTTAATCACATGTCAATAACCAAGTAACTGACCATGTTACTAACCAAGTAACTAACCATGTCACTAACCAAGTAACTGACCACGTCACTAACCAAGTAACTGTCAATAGCCAAGTCACTGTTAATCACATAGCCAAGTCACTGTTAATCACATAGCCAATGACTTGAGGTTAACAATAACTTGGGCAGTGACCTCACTAACTAGGGACTTGATCTGGTCAATGACTTGGCCAGAGATTAACAGTGACTTAGCCAATGACTTGGCTAGTAATTGACAGTGACATGGTCAGTGACTTGAGATTAACACTGATAGTGACATGCAATGTGACTTGGCTAGTAACTTAATCAGTGATATATTCATGACTGTGACATGGCTAGTAACTTGGCCAGTGACTTGGGCTTAAAAGTGACCTCATTAACTAGGAACCTGACCTGGCCAGTGACTTAGTCAGTGATATAAGTATCTAACAGTGACATGGTCACTGATCAAGTTACTAGCCACTGACATGCAATGTGACTTGGCCAGTAACTTGACATGTGTATTAAATGTAAAACAGGACTTGGCCTAGATGTGATTTCATAATAAGAATACTAAACGTTATGTGCTATAGGAGCAATAATTTAACAAAACACTCAATCCCACAAGGCATGATCGCTAACATAATGAGCATCAAGACCATTTTTTTTTTTGGATAAAATAAGAAAACACCAGTAATTTGTTATTTGATACAAATTACAAGCCTAAAATGATTATGTGCAAGGGGCTCTAAATGTCACCTCCCTCGATACAAATGGTTATGGCTGATAGAATTTCATCTGTAAATATGAAATATAAAATGTATAGAACAACCACCCTTACTAGACCTGATGCCTAGTATCTAATACTATTCAACACTGTTACATACAACTTGGCTAGTGACATGGTCAGTTACATAAAAAGGATTGTCAGTGACATGATCAGTTACATGTTCAGTTACATAGTCAGTTACATGATTAGTTACACGGTCAGTTACATGGTTAATTACATAAGAAGGCTATGTCAATGGCCTTGTTACAGTATCAAACTAACCTCAAGTCACTGTCAATGACATAGCCTATGACATGGACAGTAACTTGATCAGGAATTGATAGTGACATGGTCAGTGACATGTATAAGTGACACGGTCAGTGACTTGACCAAGAATTAACAGCGACATGGTCAGTGACTTTGCCCGTGACTTGAGGTTAACAGTCGCTTGACTAGCTACATAGCCAGTGACATGGCCAGGAATTGACAGCCACATGGTCAGTGATTTTGTCGGTGACTTGAGGTTAACAGTTGCTTGGCCAGTTACATACCCTATGACATGGACAGTAACTTGGTCAGGAATTGACAGTGACATGGTCAGTGACGTGTATATGTGACACGGTCAGTGACAATGACCAGTAACTTGACCAAAAATTAATAGCGACATGGTCAGTGACTTTGCCAATGACTTGAGGTTAACAGTGACTAGATCAGAGATTGACAGTGAAATGGTCAGTGATTTTGCGGTGACTTGAAATAGTATAATCTTGATTTTCCATTGCACATATACTATATCACAAAGTAACAAAACTGAAACAATATTACAGGGCGAAATCCCAATCAATCAATCAAGGGAAAATCAGGTGCAGGTGGATTGGAAGGGCAGGTGGCTTTTGCCTTTGGTCTGGAGGTAACTGTAAAGCTGCACACATATAAAAATCCATACAAAAATTAATAAGCATACTTAGTATAATTAGAAATACTAAGCAACTGTTCATGATATCTAACTCATAAATAAAATGAGAAACTACATAAGAAAGTCATGACAAAACCAATTGTATTGCATTTGAAGAACAAAGAACCTAAACTAAGGGAAATGAATGACACCTAGCCACCAACATCAGTAAAGCAGGGTCATTTAGGATGGAATGAGGCACACATAACACAATGATTATAGCCTGTCAAAACTGAAATACAAGTGAGCAACTGCTAGCGTTCCATATACGAATAGTCTGGTCATCACTGGCACTCAACAACTACAAAACCCACGACTCCTAAAATTTTCTACTACATTCTACATAAACTTGACAAAAGAAACTGCATAGCTATAACAACTACAAAAAAAAAAACCCACGAACAAGCAACACCAGATTGTTGCAATTATTCACGAACTTAAAACGAAGACCATAATTCTTACTAAGTGAGATTATTATACCAAATATTAGCAATCACAAAAAGCAAGACATATCAAGTTACCCATAAACTTAATCAAAGAAGAAGATAACAAATCAATTTACCTTGAGAGGCTTCAATCTCGGTCTCAGAATCAATAAGGGAGAAATCAATCATGGCTCTAACAAGTCTATAATGGACCAAGAGTTATTTTACACGCATGATGCCTGAGGTGCTAAGCAGCGAGTTATAGGGCCTCATCACATTTTGACAAGACTAAAGACTTCATTTCATCATTCTTAATGTTTCAGTATCATATCAATTCGTCTCAGATGGCCAACACATGCATTGGGAGTCAGGTATAACATCTATCCTAACTTTATAATGACGCTGTACACTAAATCATGCCTATCAGGTCAAATGCTTCCATATACTTTGAATACAAAAGCAGAGATCAAAACAGTCACCAGTAATAAAAAGAGATTTCCACAGACATCTAATGCATATTACTAGGGAGGTGCTTATGATCATTAAGGCTAATACAATATAGTCTTACTGAATTATGATTTTCAACTTAAAGACGATACAGATTTTCAACTATCTCATCCCTCTCTTAAAGACGATACAGATTTTCATGTTGTCTCATGAGTTCTGGTTTATAAAAGGTCAAACCAATTCAAACAAAGTCTGCTCATTTATATACACGTATATCATTCATTTATATACATGTATGCCACAATATTCTATCAGTCACAGTCACACACATATACCCAAACAGATAGTTCCATATGTAGATAAACTATACAATTTAAAGATTGAATTAGTACTTTTGTTACAGATTTCATAAACTCAATGAGATCCCAGCAAGCAACAAGACATGAGATTCTAAACATTACATATATGCTTCATCTGTAATCAACATGTATCAAACAAAAGCCTAATAAAAATCCATTCACTTGCACTCTAATCACCCAACTGCACCAAATTTGCAGAAAGCTCAATTATCCAAATCAACTACGCAACACACAAAGCTTTAACCCAACTCTCTAAACACAAAAATTAAGAAATCAATATAGTAAACAATAGTGTTAGTGTTGAAAATACAAACCTTCCATCGGCTGAGGACTTCGACCAAATCCATATGCAGCACCAGCACCTCTTCATCCTCTTGCTGCAAGCGCAAAGACACAGTTAGAGCTCTGATAGAGCAAAAAAAAAAACCTAACCCTATCCTACTACTCAATCATAACCTTAGCAAATCGATACTCTTCAAGTGAGCAAATCACAAAATTGAAGGCATTTTAAGAGCGAATGGGAGGACCGGAACCCTAAGTGATCAGTCATGGATCTAAGGCCGGAGCTGTAGCTATCAAAACCGTCGCCAGTACCTAGTACTTGTATTGAAGCAATGACAAGTACGCCGACAAGTTGTACGAGCACGACATCATCAAGCTTTGCCGGTAAGGTGAGAATTTGACTTTTTTGACGGGGTAGCTATGGCGTTGAGCACCGAAATCGGAGCTCCAATGGATTTGACGTCCCAAACCTTGATCGATTTGTCAACGAAGGCGATGGCGATGACGCAGTCGTCGTACTTGTTCGAATCACAAGAGAGGATCTCGAACTCGTGCACCGGGATGATGATGGCGGACCTAGGCTCATGCACATCCGAGCCGCGTGCGGTACAGTCACCGGAGGCGGAGTAGACACAGTAGGAGTGCTCCTTGAAGGTGCGGCGGGGCAGAGATAGAGAGATAGATTGGTTAGGGTCGAGAGTGTTCAGACAGGATTGGATAACGGAAGGGAGAGAGAGCTGCCGGTGGCATCTTTGGTAATTACATTTAATTTTAGTGGCAGGTTATTAAGAGGTGACCTTAATTATCATGGGGACATTTATGTTATCTGAATTACAATAAGGCACGTCAAAATGACCTCTTTTATCATTAGCCCAAAAATAAATACATAAGTAATTAATTAAATACAAAGATTACTTAATTTCTCATTGGATAACATTAATCTTTATCTTCTCCACCCAAATTTGAATTTATTACTTTTTTGTTTTCTTTTTGTTGTCTCCTCATCGTTAATTCGTTATTCAATTCACAAAACCATTAGTATTAAGTTTATCAAAATCTTTGTAATACCATTTGTGAACACAGAAAGTAAAAATTTAAAACACAAAAAAAAAAAAAAAATTCAATCTCATCTTCATTGCTCATAGTTCTAGACTTACTAATCTTTTTTTTTTTTTTGAAGAAACGTACTAATCTTTTTACATGGATTGAAATAGAGAACACTGAAGTTGAAAAAAAAAAAAAATACAAAATTAAAAAATTGAAGGTAAATTAGATTATGATTTTATTAGGAAATTTTAATATATATTTTTTTATTGGTATAAATTAAATAAGAGATTTTCGTTAAAAACATTTTTTTCAATTGGATATGTCATATAAGGATATTCTGGGAAAGAAAAATGGGTTAGATAAGTAAATTTAATAATTGAAATTAAAATGTAGGGTGTAATGAGCAAGTGGGGTGAACAAAGAAAATGATAGGGTGGCAATAACCGCATCCTAATTCTAATTATATCAATTTCTATTAAAAATAATTAAAAGGTACAAAATTAAGCCTAAAATTATCGAAAATAAAAAAGTCTGAACTTGTAGTCTAATTCTCAAAGTTTTACTCAAAAAAAAAAAAAAAAAAGAAGGGCGTGCATCAGAATCATATGAGCCCTAAACCCTAAGCCTCTGGATTTAGGCCCAATCAACTTATTCTTTCTTACTTTGGAATGTTCACCTTTCTTTCTTATTAACTTCTCTCAAATTGTTCTTTGCTCTCGCCAAGGTGATCTATTGTCTCCTTATCTTTTCCTTCTTTGTACTGAAGGATTCTCGGCATTGATTAACCGGATGCATTTTAGAGGTGATCTGCGAGGTATAAAAATTTGTCGTAGAGCTCCCATTCTTCATCATCTTTTATTTGCAGATGACAGCTTTCTATTTGCACAAGCTACTCCCACCTCATGCAACCGGTTGAAAGATTTGCTTCATGCCTATACTCGGGCTTCTGGCCAACAGATTAACTTCTAGAGAAGCAGTGTTTGTTTCAGCCAAATCTATCATTTCAAGCTCAGGAGGATTTAGCTAGCATCCTGGGGGTGGAGTTTGTTCCTTCCCATTTGGGTCTTCCAACTCATGTGGGATGAGGAAAGAAAGATACCTTTTCTTATATTCGTGACAAACTGAGGAAGAAGTTGTCAGGGTGGAGAGGTAAGTTGTTAAGTGCTGCTGAGAGAGAGCTTTTGATTAAGGTAGTTGCATAGTCACTACCTTCTTATGCCATGAATTGCTTTCAGTTGCAGAAAATAATTTGTGAAGAATTACTAATGATATGTGCTTACTATTGGTGGGGGATGTAGAAAATAATTGAAAAATTCATTGGTGTACCTGGGATCATTTGTGTTTACCTAAGGAGGAAGGGCGCTTGGGTGTTCGCAACCTTTATGCTTATAATCTAGCCATGTTGGCGAAACAAGCTTGGAGGATTGTTCAAAATCCGGATTCTCTTGTGAGTTCTATTTATAAGACCAAGTATTTCCATTCTACCTCATTCATCAATAATTCGTTGGGGGCTGCTCTCTCTTATACTTGGAGGAGCATTATTACTTCTAGAGAGATTTTAGAGGCTGGTATGAGGTGGCAAGTGGACGATGCACGTTCCATTGCAATTTGGGAAGATAACTAGATACCGAAAGATTATAGGTATAGGTCGGTGATCCTCTCCATCAGCCTACAACTTTTCAGTGTGTGTCTCAGCTGATTGATTATTCTTCTATTAGTTGGGATGTGTCAAAATGTCACTTCCTTTTTTCTGATGAAAATGTTAAGATAATTAGAAATATTTCATTGAGCAAACGGTTTCCTACTGATTTCTTGGTTTGGCATTTCACTTCTAAAGAAACGTTTTCAGTAAATAGCGCTTATGTAGTGGCAAGGGATGTGGTGATAGAATCAAATGGAGGGGGTTTAAATCGTGTTGGACTAGGTCCTTCTTTTTGGAAGAAGTTTTTGAAGATCAAAATCCCAACAAAAATAAAGATTTGTGTCTGGGAACTTTTGAAAGGCTTTGTGGCTACCCATGATAACCTGTTGATATGGCAAGTTGATGTCCCAAGATTCTGTGTGATTTGTGACGAAGCAATTGAATTAGTAGAGCATGTGTTTAGAGACTGTGCTTTTCCTCAAAGAATTTTATCTCCATTACTTGGTCATTTGGTTAATCAACAAGCATCACCTTACTTTTCAAGCTTGGTTAAAGCAGTGTATGGATTTGGTTATGGTTGATCAATGGGTTGAGCTATTGGTGTTATTATGGTTCATTTGGAAGGCGAAGAATGATGGACTTTGGTTTGGGAAAGATTGTAATCCACCTTAGGTGAACCAACACAAATGTAGACCAAAGGGGCCCCACTGACGTGGCCTCTTCTCCTCCACATAAACTGGCGAAATTTTGTTGACCGTTAACCTTGTGTTAACTGTAAATTCCATGGTAAAAGGATAAAGGGGTTTCTGGTATATTGGCATCTGGGATGTGAGGGTTACAGCCTTGGCTCGACATTTATCTGGTTTGGCAGCTTATTCATCAAAGCCACGGAGAAGCGAGGACTTGGATGATCCCGGAGCTCCCCCGCATCAACCAGCCCATTACGGCCCTGCTGTAATTTCTTTCTGCTTCTGGTCTTTCGTTTCCTTCACTTTGCCGTTACTCGATGTGTACATTTGTGATTCTAGTTGAAGCAGTTTATAACCCAAATTGCAGTTGAAGCAGTTTCAAATTTATCTTAATTAGTTTCAGGGAGGAGCGTTAATCTTTTCGGTTCGGTTTATATTCATCGGATGCTCACCTCTTTATTTGAATATTTGATGGTTTGAACTGAATTAAAAATGATATCTTTTCCCAATTGGATTCAAATATATTTTCCTTTGATCCATTTTGGAGATAGTGGGAATTAAGTTTAGCTTTAACTTATGAGCTTCTTGATTCTGTGCAAATTGAAGCTTCTTGGTTCTTATCACTTGTGGGCTCTAACTTCCCAACAAAAAGTGGAGATACTCATAGTTATTACTTCCAGTTTAGATGGTTGGATTATGGTTAATTGGATCATGTTTATTTGTGCTTTTATTGTTTTTATGTTAAGAGATAACAAGCGATTTGGTTTTGTTGTTGACGGGGGGTTAGAGGAAAGGAAGAAAAATAAAAGAGGAGAGAGGGGGAGAACGAAGAAGAGAGGGAAGTAATAGAGAGTTGTTGAGAAGAAACAGAGTGAGGAGGAGGGAGGGAGGGACAAAGTTTGGTATTTGAGGGCTTGCATGTTTTGGGTGAACTTCTCCGTTGGAAGAAGTTGATCTTGGAATACTGCAATTGAACAAGTGAGAATTTAACCTTGGTGATGGGTTGTGCCGTGGGATTAAGATTAGGTGAAGAGGATGTCTGTCAAAGGCTTGGCAACTTGAGCTTTCCTGTTTTTACTTAGGACTGCGAGTGGTTTCTATCTTTTCTCTGAAGTGGTGTACTTGTTATTATGTTCTTGTTGATAATACTTTGAGTTTCAGTATAACAAGCTATTGTTGCCCCCTTAAGTACCTAGAATACCATCATGTTAGTATTATCAGCTTGCTAGTTGCTGATGGAAAGAGCTATAAACTGATATGTCCTCGTCACTTTGTTCTTTTCTCCTCTATATTGAATGAAGTAGCCTGAACTCTTTTTTTATTTTTTTTTATTTTTTATCTTTCAGGGATGGACTCTTTTACAAGATACTATTTTTTCAATTGTAAAGACAAGCAAATATTGCTCACACTTTCTTGTTGTCTAAACATCACTCAGTCCTTGGCTGTTTAATCTTGGGCTATAACTTTAATTTCAGTTTTGTTTAGGTGGTGCACTCTGTATGCTAACTTCTTTATGCTAATTTGTGTTTTCAATATGGCTAATTCTATCTAATCGGATCATTTTCTTATGACAAGGCAATTGAAGTATGGTCATGGCTCTAGCTGGGAATAAAGCAGATCTGGTAGAGTGAAGGAAAGTGGCAGCAGAGGTCATTATCATTTTCTGTTTCTTATCCTGCTTACTGGTTGACTTTTATACAGCTCTTGATTGTTTGTGTCAAATTTTTTTGATCTTGATTCATCAATGATCAAGCAATCTAATATGAAAATAATTCTATTGATATGCTTAGTTTCATTCGTTGCATGGTAATGTTTGTGTTTCTATTGATGTCGTACTATAGTTTACGGTCTCATTCTTATGGTAATTGTCCCTGCATCATGAATCTGATTTAACCATGATCTTTTCCTGGTAATTGTGGCTTGAAGGATAATTGTGTCTAGTGTATGTTTTCTTTTATTTCCCTCTCTAGGTCAATTTTTGATTCTAGGATGTCTTGGCTCCTAGGATGAGATTGTGATAAAAATCTACAGGAAAAATTGCATGAACAATGGTTATGTTCATCAGCAACTGTTTAATTCTGTGAAATTTATGTATTTCGTAAATAAAGGAAGCTGAAGAAGAAAAGGAGACTTCAGTTACTATTTGTTGAATTGAATACCAATTGATTATGTTGTTTGCTTTCAAAAACAGTTGATTAAACTGAAAGGATATATACAAAATGCTGGATAAACTTCCAGGCTGAAGATGGTAAAAGACTTTGGTAGACTTTCTGATCTAATCTGATTGAAATTTACTGTTTGTTATATGAGAAAATGCATATTTTTCATATGAAACCTGTTGCTCTTGCAGGAGGCACAAGCAAATGCTCAGGAGAATGGACTGAATTGAATGTATCGTTATACACTAAAGTAATTGGTACGTGAAGTTGAACGAGGAAGATCCTTGTAAAAGTTTGAACCCTATGTAGTAGAGAAAGATAACTACCCTGTAAAACTCAATTATCTGGAATACTTTCGTAGAAGCTTCATTCCTTTTATAACATTTATGAGAAAAATTAAAATGTATCATTCCCTTTCATAGAAGCTTTATTGCCTTTTTGTATAGCTTTTATCCAAAAAATGTTGGCATTTTTTTTTTTTCCGAATCAGTCATTGTCACTGAAATAATTGGGCCACAACGGCGTATGGCATATGCTTTCACTGCTACAGTGACATGTGAAGTGGATAGGAAAATGAAGAGAAGAGGTGGAAGCTATATTATAGGGTGGTAGATTTTTGTATTTGCATACCAAATTTTGTTTATTCATAAATAACACTTGCGATAACAGTTTTGCTGTTGCAAAATGGCTTTAGCGACGTTAGAAAGTTTCCGTCGCAATTGGTGGCATCGCAAATACTAATAGTGACGCCACCAATTGCGACCAAAGCATTGTTGTCGCATTGCAGTTGCTAACGTTCTTCTTCTCTTTTTTTCTTTTTTTGGCCATGACAAAAGAGCCTCTCTCCAGTTGAAGTTGTTGAGCGCACATTAGTTCCCTCAATAACTACCTTCTCTAGTTGCACCATATTAATATGTACTCTGTAAAAAAAATTAATCTGATCCGCCGTCATTTAAACGTCAGACAAAACGGTAAACTCTTCATATACTTATACTTTCCGAAAGGAAGCCATACCAGGAGGAGATGAACTTCTAGAAAGTTTTACATTAGTTTTTATAGCCCATTCCCACGAGAGTGTGAGAGCTGACAGATTAAAAAAATAAATTGCGAAGGACCGGTTATGAGCATATTAGTTTTATATGATATTTAGGATTTAGAGTTGACCTAGTAGATCGAGACTCAAACGACGACAAAAATAGCTAAAATTTTGACCATAACCGTATCTTCTTATCATGATAACATCCAATGGCCAATTTTGATAAATTATATTTCCTCCACCATGTTGCTCTTAGAAGGTATAATTTTGTGATACACCTAATAAACAAGTTAGACCCCATTACTAGGCATATGAGAATTTTGGGAGATCCAAAAATCCGTAACTGAAAATCAATAAATTTGAGATTACCCATCTATTTACAGCGTATTAATAGGTACATCAAACAAAGCGGTCAACTCTTTATATACTTATATTTCCCTAAGGAGAGCTATACCAGGAGGATATAAACTTGCAGAAGTTTTTACATTAGTTTATATAGCCCATATCCACAAGAGTGTGAGAGCTGACAGATCAAAAAAATAAATTGTGAAGGACCGGCTATAAGCATATTAGTTTTATGTGGTATTTGGGGTTCAGAATTAACCCAGTAGATCGAGATGCAAATGACGACGAAAATAGCTGAAATTTTGACCATAACCATATCTTCTTATCATGATAACATCCAATGGACAATTTTGATAAATTATATTCTCTCCACCATGTTGCTCTTGGAAGATATAATTTTGTAATACATCTAAGAAACAAGTTAGACCACATTACTAAGCATATAAGAATTTTGTGCAATCTAAAAATTCATAACTAGAAATTGGTAAATTTGAGATTACCTGTCTATTTATAGTGTATTAATGGGTACTGTGTAAAAAAATTAACCCGATCCGCCGTCAATTCAACATCAAACAAAGAGGTCAACTCTTTATACACTTATACTTTCCTAATGAGAGCTATACCAGGATGAGATAAACTTCTATAAATTTTTACATTAGTTTATATATCCCATACCCACGATAGTGTGAGAGCTGATAGATCAAAAAAATAAATTGCGAAGGACCGGTTATGAGCATATTAGTTTTATGTTGTATTTAAGGTTTAGAGTTGACCCAATAAATCGAGACTCAAAGGACAATGAAAATAGCTGAAATTTTCACCATATCCATATCTTCTTATCATGATAACATCCAACTACCAATTTTGATAAATTATATTTCCTCCACCATGTTGCTCTTGGAAGGTATAATTTTGTAATACACCTAAGAAACAAGTTAGACCCCATTACTAGATATAAGAACTTTGTGCAATCTAAAAATTTGTAACTGAAAATTGGTAAATTTGAGATTACCTGTCTATTTATAGTGTATTAATAGGCACTGTGTAAAAAAATTAACCGGATCCGCCGTCATTTCAACATCAAACAAAACGGTAAACTCTTTATACACTTATACTTCCCTAAGGGCAGCTATATCAGAAGGAGGTAAACTTTCAGAAATGTTTACATTAGTTTATATAGCCCATACCCATGAGAGTGTCAGAGTTGACAGATAAAAAAAATAAATTGTGAAGGACTGGTTATGAGCATATTAGTTTTATGTGGTATTTAAGGTTTAGAATTGACCCAATAGATTGAGATCCAAACGACAATGAAAATAGCTGAAATTTTCACCATAATCCATATCTTCTTATCATGATAATATCCAACAGCCAATTTTGATAAATTATATTTCCTCCACCACGTTGCTCTTGGAAGGCATCATTTTGTAACACACCTAAAAAACAAGTTAGACCACATTACTAGGCATATAAGGATTTTGTGCAATCTAAAAATTCGTAACTAGAAATTGGTAAATTTGAGATTACCCGTCTATTTATAGTGTATTAATAGGTACTGTGTAAAAGAATTAACCCGATCCGCCGTCAATTCGACATCAAACAAAGATGTCAACTCTTTATACACTTATACTTCCCTAAAGAGAGCTATACCAGGACGAGATAAACTTCTAGAAATTTTTACACTAGTTTATATATCCCATACCCACGACAGTGTGAGAGCTAACAGATCGAAAAAAATAAATTGCAAAGGACCAATTATGAGAATATTAGTTTTATGTGGTATTTAGAATTTAGAGTTGACCCAGTAGATCGAGACTTCAAGGATGACGAAAATAGCTAAAATTTTGACCATAATCATATCTTCTTATCATGATAACATCCAACGGTCGATTATGATAAACTCTATTTCCTCCACCTTGTTGCTCATGGAAGGTATACTTTTTGATATAACTAAAAAACATTTATATATTAGATTGCTTAAAAGGTTCGAGATTTATTATGTAATCTCGGTAATTATATTAGATGTTTGATTTTTTTTTCCTTCCAAATTAACCTTTCATCGTGTTGTCGCTTTTGAAAGTCCACATATTATAATGAACAAGTTATAAAACACTAATAGGCACATTGATCTTACTTTCTAAAAACCAAATCAAAATTGATAAATTTCTTTTTCGACCTTATAGATGTATACATCGAGTAGTTACACACGCCATGTGAAATTATTGGCATGGTTGTTGGTGATACGACATCTGTCAACCTAATAGTCATAAAACTAACTTTGGTTTGACTAAGTGAATCGAAGTCAAAACATTGATGAAATTGGCTGATTTTCCTACATAAAGCATAGTATATTGCACTCATCTCTTCTAGTGGTTGGTTTCTCCGTATCCATATGTCTCGATAGGGTTTCCCTTTGAGAAACCTAATATATATAGGTATTGTTTTATAAATTTAATTACAGTTGACCAAGTGGATTGAAGTCGAAGCTATGATTAAATTGGCTGAATTTGTTACCACATACATTGTTTTATGTGATCCACTCATCCAACGGTCGGCTTTTCCAAATTAAGTTTTCATCCCGTTGTCACTTTTGAGAGTCCACATATTCTTATATGTAATGAACACGTTATACAATACTAGTAGGCACATTGATATTACTTTTTAGTAACCAATTGATAAATTTAATTTTTGACCTTTTAGATGTATCAACCGAGTAATTACACATGTCGTTTGAAACTATTGGCATGGTTGTTGGCGAATATGACATCAGTTAACGTAATAGTTACAAAATTTAATAATAAGTCTCGGTTAAAGGAAAACCTAATTTGTGTTTAGCCCAAACTCTACGTTACTTGACCTAGTGGTAATATGATTTAATTAGAAGGATCTAGAATCCTAATCAATGTAGAATTACTTTCCTTGTATGATTGAGATTCTATGCATTGTAATCCTCTATATAAAGCGACCCCTATTATCAATGAGGATACACAGCGAATTTCTCTCAATTTTAGTTTCTCTACAACACGTTATCAGCACGAGCCCTAACCCTGAAACCCTAAATTCGTAACCTTCAAATCTCGGAAACCACCGCCGCCTACCTTGAAGCCCTCAATCCCAGGAACCCGAAACCGGCGGCGCCACCCCCAGAACCGGCCGGAATCCACCTGAACCGGCCGTTGGAAGTGACTGAACCGGCCTCAAAGAAGAATCCTTTGGTTTCCTGCCTGGTTCACATCCTTTCGGACCACTTTTCACAGCCATCTTCTGTCAGAAGTTGCAGCACCACTCCAGATTCCAGGAACCGGAAAAATCCTTCCCGGAACCGGCCACCAAAATCCCGAACCGGCCGGCAGTATCACTGCATCCTTGAACCACCACCGAGCTGCCCTATTCTTTGTTCCAGTCAGCCCAAGTCAGTAATAAAGCCCAGAGGAAAACAGAAGCCCAGAAGCCCAGTTGCAACAGAAGCCCAGAAGCCCACGTGCCAGGAAGAAAGGGAACAGCACCTGGCCCACTGATGTCATCCCACCTCAGCACTGCTACGTCACTACTTGTGTCAGCGTCCAGTCAGCACAAGCATCCACGTCAGCCTCCTGTCAGTAGCCACGTTAGCGAGCCACGTCAGCACCAGTGCCACGTCAGCAAGCCGGTCAACCACAGTCAACGTCGGTCAACCCTCCGGTCAACGACTGCGGGCGATTTTTTCTGCCATTTTTCGGCACTTTTCCGGCGATTTTTCCGGTCAGCTACAGTAACTCCGGCAGCTACAGTACTTCCGGCGACCATTTTTCGGCCATCTTTTAAGGTAAACTTTTCTAAAAGTTCCCGTTTTTGAAGTTTTTTTAATTTATTTCTTCTTCTTTTCTCGGGGACTTCCAACATCCCTTCTTCTACCCCCCTTTCTTCTTCATAGGGGAGACCAAAAGCCGAACTATGGGGGTTCGTGCTCACTCCAAGCTTGGAGCTTGTAGAGTCCTCCAAACTTAGAGTTTGTTGAGAAGAAAACGATCGACCACATACATAGTTGTTTCGATCTAATCCAAAACCCCTCTTGGAATCGGATTTTCTTGGAAGCGACTACGCTCAGAAAATTCATAATTTCTTGGAAGCGACTACGCTCAGAAATTTAATAGTTTTTCGTGGTAGCATTTTCCACTCCGAAACTAACCCTAATTTCTTGTTCTCTTTCAGGATGAGTAACCTGAACAAATTGGACTTTGCTCCATTGGGAACAACTGGCTCTGGATATCACAGGTGGGTTCGTGATATCCGCCAGCATCTCAAGGCTGATAGAATCCTGGATATGATTCTCAAGCCTAGCCAGGACGTGCTAACTTTTGAGCAAGCTCAAGCTTTGGAAACAAATAGAACAGCCTTAGATGCAAATAAGGCGAAAGCCATCATCCTAATGACTCGTCATATGAATGATTCGCTCCAGTACGAGTATATGAATGAAGAAGACCCCAGAAGGCTGTGGGTCTCACTCGAAGAAAGATTTGGCAACGTCCGTGACTCCTTGCTTCCTGACCTAGAAGTGAGATGGCATAGCCTCTGCTTCTGTGATTTCAAGTCAGTTCTTGACTATAACTCGGAAGCACTTCGCATTAAATCCTTAATGGAATTCTGTGATAAAGAGATCACATATGCGATGTTGATTGAGAAGACTCTCTCTACCTTCCCCGTCTCTGCATTGATGGTTGCTAAGAACTATCGAATCGATGTAAATGCAAGACGGATCACAAGGTTTCATGAGCTCATTGGAGCTATGAATGTCACTGAAAAGCATGACAATATCCTTGTGAAGAACTATAATTCGAGATCCGTGGAAAGAGAACATATTCCGGAATCCAATTATAGTCGCACCTCTAAGAGAGGGCGCCAAGAGCGAAACCCTAATCTTAGGTATACTTCTGGACATTCTGATCCATATAATCGCTCTACTTGAGAAGGTAACCGCCAAAATAGGCGAACACAGAACCGAAGAGGTAAACGTGGAAAGAGAGAGGGAGGCAATGCCTCTGGCCATGTTGGTGGCACCACCAACACTAAGAGCCATCTAAATGACGCTTTCAAAGCGCCTCAATCAATGGAGTTCGAGCAAAGAGATGTATGTTCTCGATGTGGAGTGTCTGAGCATTGGGCACACATTTGTAGAGCTCGTGAAGAACTTGTCACCGCCTCCAAAGCATATTGTGAAGCAAGAGAAGCTCACTATGTGGAACAAGAAGATCAAGAAGATGATCTAGAGTGAAGGGTTGAAGACTACAAATCTGGCTGGGATCAATAGATCGTCAATTATATTTAAGTCTTGTAGGCGATTGCCATATTATTTTTATTGGATTAGATTTTCTTTGATCAAAGAAACAATGATGTACTCCGTTGGCTTGTGAATAAAATTTCGAGCTCTTTTCATTATGACTCAATTTTGATTCTGAGCATATGACTTTGTGACTACGATGGCTGGGCCATCAATATTAATTCAAGGACATGGAATAGCCCACGTTCCACTTGCCAAATGGCACCTTGATTACAGTTGTCACAGAAACTCTCTACGCTCTTAGGGCAAATCGTACCCTATGAATAGCCAACGAATTCCATGCGATAATGCATGTAGAGAACGGAAATGAGTTCTTTTGCATTACCTCTAATGATTGCGAACAAAGACGCATCTTAGAGAAGTTTATGTGTCTTTCTAGTGGACTCTATGTCACTATTCGAGCTATTAAATCCAATAAAGTTATGAGAGAAGATCTCTTGGATTTAGACACATATTGGCTTTGTCACGACATAACAGATCATCCTAGTCATGATATGATGATCCGTCTACAAAAGACTTCACATGGACATCATTTCTTTTGAGCAAAATGAAGCAAGATGACGCCATAAAAGGCGCCAACCATGGGCATAACGCCATGGTTGTTCCTCCTTGTGGCCATGACGCCATACATGCTAATTTCCATGGCTCCCACTCCATGATGGGAGATGTAGTCACACATTTTGCTTCTAATAGCGCTACAGACGCTTAGGCCTAACCAAAATCCTCATTGGTTGCTTCTAAGGCCTCTCGCTCGTTTTACAAAGCCCATTCCTTAGGGAAATTAGGACTGAGACCGTCCTATGCAAAGGATATGACAATACTCATTCTGTTCTTACAAAGAATCCGTAGGGATCTTGTGGATTGATTCAACCAACTTGCGGACGCTTAAATATTTTATGATGTTGGTTGACACGCAAACACGCCGGTCACGTGTTGTGCCATTGTCCACTTGTGATGCTACTTATGCTACACTCCTAGCACATATCATGTGACAACGGGCTCACTCCCCGAATCATCCTATTCAGTCAATTGGATTTGACTATGCTAGAGAGTTTACATCGAACGACTTTCGATGGATATTGCAATGGGCTTGATGTTGGACATCACGTTCCCATGTCCACACCCAATTGGTCTCGCGGAAACGACTACGATGGTAGTCCGAACATTGGTAATGCACACCAATCTTCTTACATTCGCTTGGGGTGATGCAATATTGCATGCAGCTATGCTAATTCGTCTACGACCTACCGCCACTCAATGTACCTCTGCGTTACAGCTAGTGACTGGGTACACGTCTTTTGTACTTACGCACATTTGAGTGAGCCATTTATGTGCCAATTGCGCCGCCACAGCGCTCTATGATGGGTCCTTACAGACGAATGGGCAACTACGTTGGATTTGAGCTTCCAACAATCGTCCGCCACTTAAATGCCCTTGCTAGGCGATCTCATTACCGTTAGATTTGCGGGTTGTCACTTTTATGAGACAGTCTTCCCGTCGTTAGGGGGAGATAAGAACACGGATGTTCAGCAGGAACGACAGGAATTGTCGTAGTCTGTCCCCACTATGTCTCATCTCGATCCCTATTAAAGTGACGAGATCACACAAATACGCTGCAAACATGCCTGCAAGGACGTACGTCCCTACGAGAGGACATAGCGCCACCCTACACGGAGGTAGGCGTGGCACCAATGCCAAAGAGAGTGGCACTTTGGCGTTACAGGCCATGGCCCCAGCTAGGATGCGTGGGAGGCCCGTGGGTTCGAAGGATACTTTGGCACATTCCAATCCTTTGATCATCAAGACTAAAAATCCGTCTCATGAGTATCTTCCGGGTTATGGTTATCGTTGGGGGACGCCTCAACTCAGAACCTATTCCTGAGAATATAGAGCTCTATGAAAATTACACTAGTGTACATGAGACGTGGGATAGAAACTCCATCAGAATTGATGATGTAGTTGCGTATTTTGCTGCGCATGAGTTTTTGAGTTAGATGATATCGAACCACGCTCCGTTGATGAATGAATGCCAACGTAGAGAGTTTTTGGCCTAAATGGAAATATGCAATCCAGGTTAAGATGGATTCTCTAATGAAGAGGAAGGTTTTCGAGCTAGAGATGCCAACACCTCCTAACATAAAACCTATAGAATAATAGGTCTTCGTTAGAAAGCGTAGTGAGAAAAAGATATGGTAATCTCGCCTTATGGCGCAAGGCTTCTCACAAAAAGCCTGGAATCGACTACGATGAGACATATTCTCTCTGTCATTGCACTCCACTACCCTGTCAGTTTGGTACTTTCCGAATAACTGAACATGCAGCTTACAAATATGGTCACTACGTATCTCTATAGGGATCTAGATACGGAATATACATGAAGGTTCATGGCGAACTTCATTTACCCAAGTCAAGTGGCTCTAGATCATGGAGCGCGTTTACAAAGAGGTTGAAACGCTCACCAAAGTGACTGCTTGATTGGGAAGGGATATGCCCACGCGTTTCTATGACAAGTTTCAGATTCTATCGCGGTTCATGTTGGACATGATCTTCATTAGAAGCCGTTAAAGAGTTAAGGGAAACCGCTGAACACTTGAAATCTGAGTTTGAGATGAAAGATTTTGGGAGAACACGATTATGTCTCGGTTTGGAACTTGAGCATCGTGTCGATAGATGCTTAGGCATTTTGACAAGGTCAAGCCTTCAAGCACCCCCATGATCGTCCGTTGTCTTGATCCTGAAAAGGATCATCTTCGTCAAAAGGATGATGACGAAGATGTGCTAGAGGCAGAAATGCCTTACTTAGTACAATAGGCGCATTATTGTACTTATCTCAATGCACAAGACCGGACATCTCATTTACCATGAACTTGTTAACTAGATATAGCTCTGCGCCAACGCGACGCCATTGGATTGGTGTAAAAGATATCTTTCGATACTTGAGATGTATGAATGATATGGGCTTGTTCTATCCCTATAGAGAGATGATGGATTCGGACCCATCACATGATGTCGCTTTTGGGAAGCGCACAATTTAACCCTGAAATGTCATTAGTAGTATAAAGTAAATAGGGATCGTTCTAATCCGGGGATTGAGGGTACACCTGTCAATGTAGGACAAACAAATAATTAAAATTAAAACAAAGTATAATATTCACAAAGGTATTCACAATTATAAAGATTATTTACGAAAATAGGGGGGAATTTTGTTTTTGGTTTTCTTTTTCCGAAAATAAATACTAAGTGAACAAATAATTAAAATGCAAAAACATAAAATACAAATGGAATGAGAGAGAAGAAGATCAAAACTGAATATATGATTAAAATCGATTCAAGTTCTAACATTGTTCATCATAGTCATGCAAGAGGAGTTGATCATGAAAAGCAAACAATTTCCCATATTTTACTTTCAATGCTAATTAATCTAAGTGAAAGCACAAAGACTAATCCTATCAAACATGCATTCAAGCCCTAGAAAGCTAGTCAATCACACATATTTAACGCATTAAGCACCTAGAAAGGCTATCAACACAGTGTGCAACTTAGTACGAAAAATCCACCTAATTGCAATCCTCTTTGATTAAATTCGGTTTTTGCACAAAACCTTTACTACTTGTTGATTTAAGAACACAAAACCAAAAAGTTGATTCATGTTCTCAAATTCGTAGCACCATTCATATAAAAACCCTAAAAGTTTCGAACCATTTAAGATTAATATACAAAGATTTCTATCATGCAAATTTAATCAAACACTCACACAAAAGCAACCATAATCGCAATATAGATCTGAAAATATCAATTAATCATAAAAATTCCAGAATTCAACAATTGTTCAAACATATATGTCAACTAAGGCAAAACCAACGAAATACAAAGCAAAGGTTACAAGGAGAATCGGATTACACCGTGGATGAAGGTGAGATGAATGAATTGATGATATGGTCTATTGAATTTCGAAAGCAATCTTCAAGGACGGTGATGGATGATGCTCACGGCTTGTCTTCTTCTTCCTTGGCCTTGCTTGAACTTCGTGGTTGCCCTAGAGGATGGAGAAGAGCACGGCTAAGCTAGAGAGAGTTTTCTGATTTTTTTCTAAAGTGTAAAACACAAAGGAGGGGAACCCTTGACGTTGAGAAAAGAGGAGAATATATAGGGGACGGCCTCCTTGCTCTCCAAGCCGTGCAAACCCTAAGAAACCTCACGGCATTTGCTTGCTAACTCCACATAATTTCCTCCAATGCTTGCTTGCCACATAAGCCCTATGAGGTGGTCCAACCAATCACAAAATTCCAATATTAATTCCCTAAATAATCTTGCCGAAATATATAGAGATATTTTCTGATTTTATGCTTTTAAATTCGGCCAAAACTCTTTAGGGAATATAGGAATGTATCTAGACTTCTTTTGAGCTTTTCTTGGTCTCCACCTTTTTCTCTTTCCTTAAAACTCTCTAGAGGATGACACCTTGCCGAAATCTCTAGGGTTTCTTCTTTAATTCACGGCAATTCCTTCTTTTCCTCTTGGCTTGGACGGCAAAAGATCTCCTAGGGTTTATCTCTTGATGTATTTCCATAAAAATAGCCCTAGAAAATCTCCCTAGAAAATCTCCCTTATATTTCTGATTTTTGACGCCACTTCCTTGTTTCTCTCTTCATTTTGGACGGCAAACTCTCCTTAGGGTTTAGTCATGCGTCAAAAACCCTAGTTGCATGGGCTTTTGTGGGCCTTTGATCCATTTGCCGAAAATCCACTTCATTCTTGAGAGTTCTTGGGCCTTGTTGCTTCTCATTCAAGCCTTGTCATCTTCCAACGTCATAACACTTTATTTTTCCATTTGTTCTTTTTCATAGTAACGTTGGAAACTTCATTGGTGAGCTTTCCTCCTTTTCGCAGGTTTCCTGCTTGGACCAGGAAAACTTCTTTTCTTCATTTCTGCTCATTTCTGTGGCTCATTGTTCTTCATCTTTGCTCCCCTTGGTGTTCGCAAGCTCCTCTTTCCATTTATGAGTTCATTTCCACTTTTTAGCTCGGAGGTCCTGAAAATAGAAACTAGTAAGAAAAATAGAAACTTTCCTAAAATGAAAAATGGCAACTTTCCTAAACCGAAAATGGGAAACTTTCTAAAAATGAAAAATAGAAACTACAAAAATAGAAACTTTCTACAAATAGGAACTTTCCCAATCGAAGAATGGAAACTTTTCTAAACAGAGTTTTATTAAGGAAATAATGCAAGAAATGTAGAGAAATGCAGTTAAAATGTCGCATTAAAATGCTCCTATCATCACACACCAGAAATGCCGCCAACGCTGGCCTGCGTTCTCTATCCCCATCCCAAAACGACATGTGTTTTGGAAGGTTTTGCTGATGTTGGGTATCTCTCTGACCCACACAATGGTCATTCCCAATCCGGTTAAGTGTTCACCATGGGAAAAGACCGTGACATCTTGGAGGTCCACATAATAGACCCTAGTCGCTATATCTTCGAACAATGCAGAGATCATTGCTCTTCATGAAGTGGTTCGTGAATGATTATGGATTGGTTTCATAATTATGCATATTCGAACAATTGTGGTTTGAAGTCTACCACAGATGAGCCTACGAGCATTTAGGATAATGCTACTTGTTTTGAACAAATGAGGCAAGGCTACATCAAAAGCGACAACACCAAGCATAATCAGCAACAACAGACACTCCTCGAGATCAAAGTGAACTAGGTTCGATCTGAGGACAGTGAGGCAGACTTGTTTACTAAGTCATTGCCCAATTCCACGTTCGAGAAACATGTGGCAAGAATTGGCTTGCGGAAGTTATCTGAACTCCCATGATCGTAGTCATCAGGGGGAGGTGCAGACATCAGGGGGAGATGTTTACATGTTCATCTCGAATCATGAAGGGTGTGTTGTGCTCTTTTTCCCCTTCGACAGAGGTTATTTTTGTCCCACTGGGTTTTTGTTACTCGGCAAGGTTTTTAACGAGGCAACGAGAGAAGCACCGCGTTTGGGCAACACAAGGGGGAGTGTTCAAGGAAAACCTAATTTGTGTTTAGCCCAAACTCTAGGTTACTTGACCTAGTGGTAATAGGATTTAATTAGAAGGATCTAGAATCCTAATCAATGTAGAATTACTTTCCTTGTATGATTGAGATTCTATGCATTGTAATCCTCTATATAAAGAGACCCCTATTATCAATGAGGATACACAGCGAATTTCTCTCAATTTTAGTTTCTCTACAACACATATTAGTTTTATGTGGTATTTAGAATTTAGAGTTGACCCAGTAGATCGAGACTTCAAGGATGACGAAAATAGCTAAAATTTTGACCATAATCATATCTTCTTATCATGATAACATCCAACGGTCGATTATGATAAACTCTATTTCCTCCACCTTGTTGCTCATGAAAGGTATACTTTTTGATATAACTAAAAAATATTTATATATTAGATTGCTTAAAAGGTTCGAGATTTATTATGTAATCTCGGTAATTATATTAGATGTTTGATTTTTTTTTTCTTCCAAATTAACCTTTCATCGTGTTGTCGCTTTTGAAATTCCACATATTATAATGAACAAGTTATACAACACTAATAGGCACATTGATCTTACTTTCTAAAAACCAAATCAAAATTGATAAATTTCTTTTTCGACCTTATAGATGTATACATCGAGTAGTTACACACGTCATGTGAAATTATTGGCATGGTTGTTGGTGATACGACATCTGTCAACCTAATAGTCATAAAACTAACTTTGGTTTGACTAAGTGAATCGAAGTCAAAACATTGATGAAATTGGCTGATTTTCTTACATAAAGCATAGTATATTGCACTCATCTCTTCTAGTGGTTGGTTTCTCCGTATCCATATGTCTCGATAGGGTTTCCCTTTGAGAAACCTAATATATATAGGTATTGTTTTATAAATTTAATTACAGTTGACCAAGTGGATTGAAGTCGAAGCTATAATTAAATTGGTTGAATTTGTTACTACATACATTGTTTTATGTGATCCACTCATCCAACGGTCGGCTTTTCCAAATTAAGTTTTCATCCCGTTGTCACTTTTGAGAGTCCACATATTCTTATATGTAATGAACACGTTATACAATACTAGTAGGCACATTGATATTACTTTTTAATAACCAATTGATAAATTTAATTTTTGACCTTTTAGATGTATCAACCGAGTAATTACACATGTCGTTTGAAACTATTGGCATGGTTGTTGGCGAATATGACATCAGTTAACGTAATAGTTACAAAATTTAATAATAAGTCTCGATTATCCTTATAGGAATCTATGTATAATTATAGTACTATTAAATTATAATAGAGGCATAGAGCGAATTGATGGAAGTCGATATGAAAATAAAATTGACTGAATTTTTTACTGTAGACATAAAGTATTACAATTATTTCATCCAATGATCCGTGATTGGTAATTAACTAATTATGTTAATTACCGACCCAAAACCAATGTATAATCAAAATCACATACAGTGACAATCATATAACTTTAAAGTCTTGATGCTAGTGTTAAAAAAAATAAAAAATTACTTACTTATAATAACAAATTGGAAAAGGCATTCAAGTTTAACATTTCAACATCCCGCGTTCAGCAGCTTGTGCAATTTGACTTCCCTCTTAATTTTGGACCTCCCTCCAACTCCCCCATTTTATCTTAGCTATCACATTCATTTCTTTTCTCTTCCCATCACCACAATCCATGGCACATCGCTTTTATAATTTGGTCTGGGTTATGATTTCATCGCACTCTAATACTCTCCGCCCACTGCCTTTGCGTCTCCATGCTGCACCACCACATCTTCCAAAACCAGTGCACAATCGCCACCCACCCAAAGTCTAAGCAAAGCAAATTCGCTCTGCACGAATGGGTAATCATTCTCTCCATTTCAATTTGTAGGTAATGGGTAAAACCCAAATTGTGATCTCTTTCTGAGTTTTATTTTGGGATCTGAGGATGAACACACACCTAGGCAGTTCAAAAACAGTACAGGAATTCCTTTTTGCTGCAGCAAAGGAGAAAAAAAAGATCATTTCGGGTATTTGTTGCAGAGTGAGCTCCAAGGTTAGTGCAAAGTCCTACCTATTCTTCCAAAATTTTAGATTTCTAATTCATATAGTTTGGGTGTTTCCTTGGTAGTCTGCTATTTCCATATCTTAAGCACATCTTTACTTGTTTCCATATCTTAAACCCTAGATCCAAAAAGATGTGCTTAAGATATAGAAATAGCAGACTACCAACAGCTTACCTGCCTTGGGCGAATTGTCTGCCTAGACCATTCTAATTTGTTATTAAGTGGTTTCAGGGGCATCTTCTTGCAAAAGAATTGGCTGGAAGAGGTTTACAAACAGCGCTGATTACTGATTCTGCAATTTTTGCTATGATATCTCAAGTGATCATGGTAGGAGGCAGTCTTATATTTTCCATTTGGGAATCTACATCCTATGTTTCCAGCTTGATTGAATTTTGTATTTTTAAGGTTATAGCATTACCTCTCAGGTTTCATTCAAGTTTATGTTAGTTGCTAGTGTGTTATTAGCTTTGTTTTTGCATGATTAGACTAATTACAAAGAATGGTAGAGTGGGGATCTGGTCTCATGGGATTCTCAAAGAGAGTTGGTCTTAGCCGGATTGAACTGAGGGTAATACTATCTGTTTGTAGCTTATTGTCCTGGATTTCACTCTTAACACTTTCTCCATCCAAATTGTCTGTTTGCCTTACTGTTGTACCTTCTGTATCAACACAACCCTGTAGTCTTGCTGAATGAGTTAAGATCTCCTTCTGAGCTGCTGGATTTTGGAGAATTCTCAGATTGCATGGATTTTTGAATTGGCACTGGTTCACTACTTTTGCATGTTAGTCAATCCTACATTTGATTTTGTGCCACCAAAGATTGTTAGTCTATTTATCACTGATAAGTAAGTACTGTATGGATTTAGATTTATTGAAGATAGGTTTCACCTATTGCATTTCCATTCAATCAAAGGAAAAGAATGAAAATGGACATATAACATTATGATTAGATTCTGCCATTATAGCTTATATTTAGCCTCAACTCTAAAACCATCAATTTCAGATCAGTATTTTGAACTTTTTCAGTTTCATATATCCTGATTTCCTAGATAAATGTACGTACCACTGACAATCTCTCTTTGTTTCCAGTGGAGGCTATAATCCATCATTCATGTCCCGGCTAATCGCAGATTATTACTCTGCTGATGATTTGGTAATCCAACGAAGACCTGCTACAGGAGTTGAGTTTAGCTCATGCTTTTATATCATATATTAGGTAAGTATATAGCTCAGTAATTATTCTCCCAGCTGTGCTCTGGGGTTGTTGTGTGACAACTCAGGGTGTATAAGTGTCAATAATTAACCATAAGTCTGTTTGGAAAAAATAATTACTAGAGCAAAGTTAATTTCCTTTTTAATTTAGGATCTGTATTCTTGTCGCAAACATTCTTGGTACGAATACAAGCTAATTTTAGTTTAGGGTTACAATGTATGGTATATATAGCCCATGTATGAATGTTTTTTTTATCCATATTGGAAAAAGTAGGTTTAAACAAAATATTAAAATTTGTTACAGCAAGAGCCTTGTATATTGGTACTTTTATCGTCTTTCAGAAAATTGCAACAAATATGTTACCAAGAACTTGATCTAAAAGAAAACAATATCTAAATATGGTGCCTCCTGATGTTTATGCATTACAATTAGGTGACTTCAACGTTGTAATTTTGATCAGATATTCAGCTGTTATCGTTTGGAAAATATTTACTCATGTACTGGTTACATTTATTGTTGTTCATGCAAGTATTGCAAACTTCATTAGAAAAATGGAACTGACAATTTTTCTGCACTTAACTGTTAGGGAGTACAAAAAGCTATAATGGTAATGGTTGGATGGAGAGATGATGAAATCAATTGTTAGTCTTATGGAACCATGGAGACCATTGTTACTACTGGTAGAGTGTCATGGAGAGCGTATTATGAGCTGTGAACCTTGGATGGTACTGATAGAAGCAAAAAGGACCAATTTTGTATATGTGGCTAGTTAGGAAGTATAGTTATATTTTCGAAACACAGAGTGAATAGAATGTGTTTTTTTGTGATATTGTGAGGACAATGTGGAAAGGGATTGTATTCCAATTCCATAGAGGGATGTCAGATACTAAAATGTTGTATTTCATGTTGCTGATCTTATTGCAGATTGTTGCTGGTATCTCTTCTTTCAGTTAATGGATGCATGGAATTTTAGTAGAAATACCGTTGGGTATTTGGCTTTTTGCTTTCCACATTTTCAGGTTTCCAACTATCTGAGGATTTGTGTTTTGTTTTCTTTGCTCCTTGGGAATTTAATCCTTTTGTGAAGCCTTATTATAATGCAAAGACAGACTAGGAAGTTGGAGTAACTTGCCATGTTATGTTTGCATAAGTCCCTATTTCCAGCATGCTGAAATTAGGATCACAAAGGAGTAATCGGACTTTGATCCTTGTTAGTCTTGGATATGATGATGGAAATAAAGTCACTTATTTACTGCAATTTCGGTTTTTCTGTCACTTCCTAATTCTTTTCAATATATACGTCGCCCCCTTTTCCAACTATCTGCGGCATACGTCACTTTTTGCGAGCATTGATGCAAGTCATATTCTGAAAACTCGTATAATCTTTTATGTAATTTGTTAAAACAACAATGCGTATATTCTGTATAAATTTCAAGGAGTGTTTGCTAGTGTTGCATTGGCATGGGAGAAGGATGCAACTAAAATCAGTTGCAAATAGCGTCACTGCCTCTCGGTAATTTTGTTTCTAAATTTACAGCCATGAAGTGCTGCATTACACTGTTTCGCAGGAGAAAGACTAAACATATGCATTGTTCTTAGGCTCCGGTTTTAGAAGCAAAACAAAACCACATCAATAAATCAGTAATGATGCACAAGTGGAAATCCTTGCAAGAATATTTCACCCACAATTCATTTTCATTTATTATCCCATTTTAGCAATGACCTTTACAACAGTAGGAAAGACATACTGGAAATTATTACCCATGAAATAAATGCAACAACTCCAAATTACTATTGTACATAGTTTACCAAAAAGAAAAAAAGCAATTACTATTGTACAAATGCCAAATAAGAATGCAAGAGATCATTGTTGCTCCATATCAAACCAGAAAACAAGAGTCGACGTCCGAGCATGAATGACTCGGACTCGCTGCAATGTCAGAGGCCTCCACTAGTTGAAACAGCCTTGGCAGTTGGCACCTCCAATTTGAGTCAGAGAAACAGAAACACCATCCTTATAACACTTCACCGATGAAGACAACAGAGTTTGCGCACTTGCCGTACTCACAATGGGGACTGAAAGGAAGTCTGGGGGATTTGTCTGGCATTGAAGCACGAACCCATCTATTGTGAGTCTTCCACTTCTATGAAGCAAGCAACAACCCGGCTCTGCCTTTACAGTTAAGTTTGCCAATTTGCAGGTGGACAGGAACTCCAATGCACTGCTCAAACAAAATGAATTTTTTATAAGAGAAATAATAAGAAAGAGTGGTGATTTCCAGGATCACTTCCAGACTGCTACTGGCAACAAATTTAACACCCAATGGTTCACATTTGCTTTACCAAAAGAAGAAGAAAGAAGTCCTTGATAGTGAGAGAAAGTGGCATACACATGGTATCCATATAAATAGCATCCAAGAGGACATGTTTATGAGCTGACCCCAAAATACATCCCTTGGAACGTTTTTTTTTTTTCTTCCTGGAATCTTAAGAAAAAGAATATAAAAAGCAGAATAACCATAATCTTGACATGGTTCTTTGATCTTATATATTCCAGTTTTTCAAAGAAATTTGTATATTGGAGAAAGTGCAGGATACAGAACCAGTTGCTATGTATTTGCCGCAAAAACATAACAGCATGGAAGTTGATCCAGGTGATTGGACATTTGAGAGAGAAATGCCAAACCAATCACACCGCATGAGTGATAAAGTAGAGCATAAGTTAATACTTTGCAAACCTGTCTGCACCTCGAGAACAAATGAGGGTTGTCTCATCCGGTAGCTCACCTCCACCAATCTGAACAAAGTAACTTGAGATAGAACATGGAGAACAAAATGACCTACCGCTTAATTGTTAATTTATGAGATAAAGTAAAGTGGCATCACTTTTTTGCAAAGGCAGACTCACTTTATGATACATTAGGGATGCAGAGATATATGATCAATTTCCTACGACATATTGAAACCAAACCATAGTTCTCAACAAGGCTGGTTAAGTGAATTGCTTAGTTCGCAACTTAACTTGTATCACGCTAGTCTGCTATAACTTCACTAAAACCTACAACACAAGTGCGATAACTTCACAAAATAACACATGATCTACTAGTAGCACGACACATAAAGGAACATAGCTAGCAGAAAGTAGGACACAAAGTATTACTCGCTGAGAAAGGTACAGTACAGGTGAGACAACTGCTTACTTTTCAAGTAGAAAGGATTATATAAACTCTAAAACAAACAGACAAACACATTCTTGTACGGGGGGGGGGGGGGCAGTGTCACTTAAACCTTGTTCAATTATTTTGGGCTAAAACATTAATAATCTCTCAAGCACAACTATACTTGATTTTCAACATGTTTATAACCAATGAATAGGGGAGGAACCAATTAAACAAGAGAGTTGGACCGTCTTAATGCCTTTCTGGAATACTAAAATTGACTTAACAAGTCCCTCACTGACAAGATTTAAATTTTGCTGAGTCTTTAGCATACCAAGGTAATCTCCCATATTTAGAGGTGTATACATGCAAGCAAAAACTGTCTTAATTACTTTGAGACATACCAGGAAAAGTGGCTTATTTTCTATTTAAGTATCAGAAGCAAGATGCTTTCCCCCTGCTGAAATTAGAATGGTGTCGCCAAGCCTGTAACAAAAAACATTTCACGAAAAACAAGAATGACTAGTTCTAATACTCCACCGAATGAGCTAAAGAGGAATACAGACAGATACAACTTTACAAACCTTGCGGCAGCAACCGCTGTCTCAATGCTGGGGAAGACGCCAGGCTCCAATGGATCTTTAATGGATCGTTCAACTCGCAGCCACAAGCGAGGGTGACACGCCAAGAAAAGCCATCTGTGGCAAACTAGGGCGGTGTTATAGCGATCCGCAAACTCAATAGAATTATGAGACAGAAATAGAACAACTTTGTCATACACGTGTGGGCTTTACAATATCTATCAATAGTTTGAAGCAACTGTAATATGGCCACTTTATACAATCCTATCTCTCACTTGAATGCCCATCAAACTATCCACAAACACAACATAAACCTCCCAAATCATGTTTCACTGGACTTAAAAGAAAAGCTTGGGATATATAACAACAATTTGATCTTTTTCTAAGCAATCTCTTCTGTCCAGAATACTAGACTTGGCTTCACTGTCACGATTTTAAATCACACATTTTTAGCACCCTGCTATGCCTCAAATAAGTTCAACTCTCACACTCGCTCACACCATTATAACACCGCGCCTATACCTCCAATAAAGCCCTTCCCCAATTCAACTGTTGCTGTCAACTCATCAAGCATTTCTTTTCATAGTTTTAAAATACCTTGCTGAAAGAGTTATTTGTCTTACTTGTGAAAGAGAGTGAGCTATTTCATGAGTGTAAAATAAGCTGCTGCTCATTTAGAGGCTTACCTAGCATCAATTATTTGAAGTAACTTGCTCTTGTCACCAAGGACCTGGAGGAATAAACATGCACTAGTTAATAATATGGTCCTGACAAGAACTATAACTTTTAGCTCAAAAGGTATACTGACATTAATCTTTTCAGTTGTCTTGGGATCAAGGAAGGACTTCACAGTGCTCCACAACATTGTAAAACCAGAACCAGCATTAATGATAAACATACAATTCACAGTCTGCAATGAAAACAAGAAAACTCACAGTTGTGTTGTCCACAAAAATAATATAGACCAAAAGATGTTCGTATAGATAGTAGCTCAGGATAGTTGTTGCTATCAATCGTCTGAAGGCAAGTGATAAGTTCCAATCTCACTGATCATTCATCTGAAAATTTAGCAATTTCAGTGGTAATCGATTTTGCAATCTCATTTTGAAAGAGAAAAGACTGAAGCAATGGTAAATTCCCTTGTCTTTGTAACCTCAAGCATTGTTTACAGATGTGTAAAAAGATATAGACTGACCTCTCCACTTGAGGCTCCTGTTAGAGCAGTGCTTCATGTTCCTCATTGGCATCAACAACTAGTGCGTGCAGCTGGATGTCTCCAATGGTACTCATGGATCTGCACATAGCATAGGAATCCTTCTAGTCATGTACGAATAAACAGATGAAGGAGTGATGGGTATCTCATATATGCAATTATGCAAACATCAGAGTTAGAGTTTCGAGAGTAAAGTTTACAGAAATGGTTAAATTCTACCTAAATCAATAGAACATTCCTGCTTTGCTAAACTTGATCACAAATTTTGTCTTCGGATGATCAAATTTCTCACATTTAAAAATCCCAAAAGAAGATGCAAGAGAAAGAGAGAAAGAGACACACCCGTACGTTACGTTTCAATCTATGATAAAATGCTGTGAACACATATTGGTCATCGATCTGAGAGCAGAGCCGCAAACTCGTCCTATAGATCTCAACCTGAAAACACTAACAACCGATTTCCAGACCTGGAATAATTCACAATCCTAACAAACGAAATTGCTGAGATATTGAGAACAGTGATACTTACGAGTCTCTGAGTGTTGATGGTTTCTTCAAACTGGACCTTTATCTTCCACCTCCTCGATGCACATGCCTTTCTCCTTCTCCCTTAAAACCCCTTATGGTAACAACTCCAATTACAGTTTCATCTTACCTGTCCTATGTGAGTTGACCCGGTCAAACTAACGGAAGTCTTCACGGCATCTGTTGGTCTACAATGTAGTTGGTTCATTGCAGACAAGGCTAGGTGATTATTGGTGCACAAACTTGGCTTCAGAGTTATGGAGTGTTGATCCTCAACCTTTCAAGACGGCTATAGCTAATGTAGATGGCTTACACCCTTTTCAGGTTGTATCACTATTTATCTTGATGGTGCTTTCAACCCTGTTACTTTTGAAGGTGGTGTGGGTACAATTGCTAGAGGCAGCAATGGACAATTGGGAGATATGTTCAGATATGTGTAGCAATCCAATTCATCAGCGCATGTGCTGCTGGCAAGCTTTGACACTGGCTCTTGCTTGTGATGTAGGAGTGCAGAATGTAATATTTGAATCTGGTTGTGCTCAATTGGTGCGTTCTATTTCTTTTCCCCAAGATTCATGGCCATCTTTAAGGCTACTATACAGCGACTAGCAGCTTGGGGTAAATGCTTTGAGTGGTAGTTTTTTAAGCATATTTATAGGGAGAAAAATGAAGCTGCACACCATCTTGCTAGGTGGTCACTTCAGAATAAGTTGAGTTCTTTTAGTAATCCTTCAAGTTTCTTGGTGGATATTTTAATCAATGATTGTACTTAAGTTTGAGTAATAAAAGTGTTTTTCATTTCTTAAAAACAAAACTGCTAGCAAAAAACCACAACACCAGCCACCAACCATCATTGGATCAAGATGACAGGATCCGCTCCATATTTCACCCTGAAATCTGTAGCGGCCTGTGGGGCAAACCTTAGCAGAAATTCTATCGAAAGTTTGGTGCAACTTTCCCTAAAAATGGATTACCCAAACCTGTAAAACAACTTGACATTCCTATTATACAAATCTAACTTCCAACTCCTAGAGCCTACCTACTCCCATAATAACAACTAAATCCAACCAAAAAAATATATGGGTAACTGTCCTTAAATCTCGATCATCAAACTACAATACGAAATGCATAATACTAATTAAAGTAATCAATTTTTATACCAGAAATTGATAATACAAAATAGATATCTAACACCTCACATGTAGCTCTTACCAAGTGATTACTAATTGAGTTACCTCACTCGCAGCACTCACCAGACTACCACTAGGATCCTATCACCAGTAATACTCATCAGACGGCCACTAGGATAATGTCACCAGTAATACTTAACAGGTGACCACCAATGATACTTAACAGATGACCACTAGGATCATGTTAGCAGTAGTATTCATCAGACTATTAGGAGGATCATATCACCAATAGCACTCATCAGACGGTCACTAGGATCATGACACCAGTAGTACACACTTGGCGGCTACTAAGATCAGTTCGCCAATAGTACTCACTAAGCGGCCACTAAATGGAAGATGCCGGAAGGACCAATTACAATATAGAACTACTCACTTTAGCTGAAATATCTATAGTTTACTGCCATCTCATGCTATTTACAGGGTACTATCAACCAAATGACACATCGAAGGTTACTGCCGTCCGTAATGCTCTTCATTTCAATAACACATGACTAACCATCTCATACCATTCGGAGGGTACTGCTGACTAGATGACACATCGGAGGGTACTACCATCCATAATACAAGGAGGCGATAGCTAGCTGGTATTGTCGACTAACCATCTCATGCCATTTAGAGGGTACTGCCGACCGGATTACCAAGAGGTAATGGTTAGAGGGTACTGTTGACTAACCATTTCTTGACATCTAGTGGGTACTACAGACCGGATGACGCATCAGAGGGTACTACCATCCGAAAATATATTCCGGAGGGTACTGCCAACCAAAATATATATTACCTAAAGGGTATTGCTGACCTGGTGAGGCATGCATGCACTTGATAATATAATGAACCTCCTTAAATTCATAATTCCAGACTCATTAAGTCTCATATGATTTAACTCATAATCTTTCTGAAGAAAAATTTCTATAACTCGAAACTCAAATAACTATAAATGATCCATATGCAAATATCATCATAAAAATCTTAATACGATAATTTAATATTCAAAAAATTGTTAAAGGAAAAACATATTATGTGCCTTCGTCAAAGCGACTGACGGAGAGGGAATCAAGGAATCAGCGATTACCATCAATCAGAACAATTACGGATCAATCAGCATTTAATGTCATCATTGTAATTGATATTTCCGTTGTAATTCTCTCCCTATATAAAGGGACTATGAAATGAAATGAGTAGACCAATTCTAATCTCAATTTTACTTTTACACGTTATCAGCACGCTCAGAGCAAATAGCCAAGAGAAAAAAACCCTAGATTCGAGAAAAAAACAAAACCCTAGAAAAAAAAAACGTTTTCTTTGCAGCCACCCTAAACAAAAGAAAATTTTCCGGCCTTTTTCTTTTGCCGCCAGCCCACACGGGCCTCCACCCCAACCTACCTACACGCGGCATCCCCCAGCAGTCCAACGCCTGCAACAGCGCTGCTCCCTACCGGGATCCATTGCACATCCTCGCATGCCAGACCGTTCCACAGCCCACGTAGACCTCGCTGTAGACCCACGCCCAGCAGCTCATCCCAGCACCGATCCGGAGATCCCTGCAGCACCAGACCACAGTGCCTAGCCCAGCACATACCGCCCTCCCCGTACCCTTGCCCAGCAAGCACAGCCTTCCCCGCAACCTACACGCCCAACCCCGCGCACCAATAGCAGCATCCCCGTGCCCACCTCACCGGCCTCCATCTCGATCCGGCGGCCTTCCCACTCGATCCCAGCCCACCGGGCCGAGCACCGCAACATCCAGCCTCCTACCTCCTGCCCCCGCGCGTCTGTGGCAGCCCCTAGTGCCTTGCAGCAGCTACCCACCCTCGCAGCAACCCGCTTGCAGTAGCCCCACGCCTCCACCGTACCTGCAAACCCGCAAGCAGCAACTCATCGAGAAAAAAAAATTTCTCTTCCAAGTATGTCCTTTTATTATATATATATATATATATATATATATATTTTTGGCTGCTTATTTATTTTTCACTTTTTCATATAGGGTTCATATATCTTACTTTATGTGTTTATATAATTGTGGAATTTAGTGCACTTGTTTTATGATTTTACATAATTATGTTTAAGCATGTTTTAATTATGCTATGGTTTATACTTTATTTTGAACATGCTATATATATATATATATTGTTATATATATTTATGCAATTTGAGCATGTTTTGTGAACTTTATTTACGCTTATATAATAATTTCTAAGCATGCTTTTATATAGGCTATGTTTTATTTATTATTAAATGTGTTATCACTACTAGAATTATGGCCCCAGACATCGGTCAAAAACCGATGAGAAACAAAAACCCAACCGATGTCTTTGTGGGTGATGAGAAAGATCTGGAAAATGCAGACATCGGTTTTTAGCCGATGTCTAGTATTCGGGTAGACATCGGTTCCTTATTATAAATCGATGTAAATAGGTTTAAATGATAACAAACTTGCATGTTTTACTATTGTTAAACCCACATTTTATTGTATTTAAAGCTTAAAGAAATATAGATTATATAACACAAGTTTGCGTTTTAACATCGTTATTGATTTAAGAACCGATGAGTAATACTGTTACAGACATCGGTTCCCATAAACATTTCTTGTTCTTAATGATTTTGAAGCGTAATCTGCCACATATACCTATATATTTACTTATATTAACATCAGTGTTTAACGAAAAAACGATGTTAATAATCTATTGCACATCGTTTCTATTCAAAAATTGATGTCTGGATATTTTAGTAACATCGATTTTCATTTCGGAACTGATGTCTGGCACTCAGTAGTATATCGTTTTTGACAATGAACTGATGTCTGGATATTTTAGTAACATCGGTTTTCATTTCGAAATTGATGTCTGGCACTCGGTAGTATATCGTTTTTAACAATGAACCGATGTCTGGATATTTTAGTAACATCAGTTTTCATTTCGGAATTGATGTCTCACACTCGGTAGTATATCATTTCTGACAATGAACCGATGTCTGGATATTTTAGTAACATCAATTTTCATTTCGGAACTGATGTCTGGCACTCGGTAGTATATCGTTTTTGACAATGAACCGATGTCTGGATATTTTAGTAACATCGATTTTCATTTTGGAATTGATGTATCTGTATTACTGGATATCAGTTTTTATGGCTAAAACTGATTTCAACTTTATATCTAGACATCACATTCTATAAAGAGGATGATGTTCACAAAATAGAACTGTGATTATAAATTGCAAATTGGGGTATTATATCTGACATTCATCATCCTTAACAGTTTACAAAATGGGCAAAATAAAACCCCAATTCATGCACCTATATACTACAAGGCTAGCCTAGCAATTAGTATTCTTGTTTGTTCATAATTGCTACAAAAAAGTTAATTAAAAGCTAGCCTAACTCAAAATCAAGAAACTGGTCAGAACCTACAGCAGAGTCTGTAAGTAGTCGGCTACTTCAATGCGGACCTCGTCAAGTTGTTGTTGGGAAAACCCTTTCTGATCCTTTACCGCCCACTACAAGAGGCAAAAAATTAAACTTGTGAAAATTCATGTTGCAAACTCACAATATAAGCATCAGAAACCCAAAAACGTGACAATGTTAAACAACACTCCCTTAAAATTCCCTAACGACAAGGTTGCCATAAACATTACATGACAAAAAAAAAAAAAATCAGAAATGGCAATGCCATCAACTTCTAGAATAAAACTTCTAGGCTCATTAGTGTCTTAAAAAATCGGTACATGAAGAGATTCATCCACTAGAAAGTCCCAGACAACTAATGATTAACGCAACCCACTAATGATTTTTCTGCAGAGTAGATAAACACTTGGAACCATTTCAACGGTCCGGTTTCTACAGCTCTATGTAAAATCTCTCCTTGTAAGTAGTTGCTTTCATTATGAGAAACAACCAAGAAGATATAGCATATAACAACACCAATAGAACTGGGATGCAAAATCTCAATTTCTTAAAAGCACACCAGAAAATGGATGCTCTATGTAGAATCTAGCATAATATAATCAATTCAAAACTAAAACTAGTATGCAGACATCGAATTCATCTGTTCAATTCCTGGCATTGGTCTTCTTAGCACACAAAAGGAAGCAAACTAAAACCTTTTCACAAACCCTAAACACTGGATTACCATACCATCTCAAAAACCCCAAATTCACAACAAGAAAAGAGAACCCAACAAAGCCCCACACATCAATTCTGAAACAGAGAGAAAGAAAGAGCACCTGAAGACAAGTGTCTGTCATGTAAACGCCGTCCAAGTTCGGCGAGGAGGAAGAAGAAGAAGAGGAAGGGGCTTCTTCCAACGCTGTAAAGGAATAAAAATGAGAGCTGAGAAGCCTCTGGTTCTGCCTGATTCGACCGCCAAAGTGCGCCGTCAAAAGAATCAACTTCCTCGGAGCCATGGTGAAGACGATGCCTATTCCTCTCAAAACCAAAATCAGAATTAGAATATCAATCAGAGTACGCCATTAAAAAAGCTAAACAAAGGTTCGCGTCTCTGGTCTTCCTACGTCGATAGCTCTCTAATGTCTAATCGCCAAGTCGGTACTCCTAAAAAATGGGTTTTGGCTTTCTCGTGCCCAACACAACCCAAAGTCACGTGCTTTACATTCCTGACGTCTTCAACTATATATAAAGCCTTTTGCTTTTATCACTCACATCTCATATCACGTAATACCAAACCTCAGAAATATCAGAAGTCTAGTCTTGGTGGATCTTCTACAGCCATAAAGCCCAGAAACCCATATCACAATTCACGACTCTCATCGTTCAAGTTTGGATCTTTCCCACAAAAGTACCTTTTGCGCTGCATAGTCAACCATGAACAGCCCTCAATGCAGCTCCAAGAGAAACTGAATCTGTAGAGGGGTAGAAAGAAACAAAACTATTAAGTTATATTGATTTTAATACATCAAGCAAAACTTAAACCTTTTAAAGCAGGACACCAGTATCAAATAGAGCATCCATCTAGTTCACTGTTTCATACTCTTTTTTTGTTTTTTTTGTTTTTTTGTTTTTTGTTTTTTTTTTCTGGTGTGGTTTTAGTACTTATGTATCACAGAATTTGGCTTTGTTGAGTATTCAAGACTCAGACGTAAAAGAATTTGGTAATTAACTAGAAAAGAGGAGCTGACACCACAGGATGTACAGTGCTTACCAGATCTACGAACTGTGTACAACTCGCATCCAAATACACACGCTGCAATGTACAGGAAGGCACGATTCACTGATGAACTACCAGTTGCTATCAATCGTTTTGGAGGAGAAGGCACTCCAATACAAAACACATTCATAGCAAGAAAATCAAATACCCAATAAGCATGAAGCTCTAAAGTTGTTATCTTTGGTTTAGTTAATACAAGATAGCAAGAATGTAAATGGAGACAATGAAATAAAGAATATGAATTGATAGCTAACCGGAGTCCATTGCAATGGTACAAGAGAGCAATGGAAGAGAAGAACCCTCTCTCACATTGTAGTTTCTCTGATCCAATAAAGAACGTAACTTTGGGTTTCTCTGAACTCTGAGCAAACCAGGCGGCAACTAGTGACAGTAATGAAATACCTATAAAGCCCTTTTTTGATTAGGCTGGATGGACCTAAAACCATAACAATGACTGAAAATTAATAAAACAACACTTCATGGATTCAAGATTGAAACAAAATGGTAAACAAATGGAACATAAGCAATTAAAAAAAAAAAAAAAACACAAGAAGCCAATTACATGAAGAAAACAGAGAAATATTCATCCATAATTCGATATTCATCTCAATTCAATAAAGTAAAGTTGGGACAGAAGTTTCCAAAATCACCAAGGAACAATTTCTGTCTTTTTGTTTAGAACAATATAATCTACCAGAATATAAATAGCTTTTAAAAGCTTATAATGTAAGAATTCAAATTTCAATCTCGAGAGTCTAACTCTGGATATATAAGAAAGGGTTTTTTACTTCAACAGTGTCTGAACTCTTCGAGGACTTTTGAAATGATACCTGAACTTTCAAAGTTATCAATGTGATACCTGAACTCATTTTTTCGTATCAACGTCGTACCTGCGGTCGATTTCCGTCACAGAAGCGTTAACTATGACCACGTGCTCAGCACGTGAGACACAAAATAAGGGTAAAACTGACCTTTCCCACTTCCTTTAGTTCTTCAGGTGTCTCGTCGTACCTTCAGTTCTTCTTCTCCATTTCTATTTCCTTTTTCATCTGCAAAATGCAATCAGATGGGATGATGACATTTCCTAGCAAAATGCAAAACCCAAAGCAAAACTTGAATCCAATTCTCTGATGGATGGACACCGCCGGGGACTCCATCTCATCGGAGTTCTCCAAGCACAACTTGCTTGACGACTTTGCTTCTCTGAATTTATTGCAGGCCGGAGCGGTGTAGACGGTTTCACGACTCTTGGCCTCCAGATCTGAGACTTGGAATTTACCTGAGATTTCAGATAGAGGGATCAGAGAGAGAGAGAGAGAGAGTATGGCCGGCGGCAATCCAGACCTTCTTGTGCAGCTTGCCTGAGGCGGGCCACGCCGTCATGGCACTCGGCTTCCTCACAGCAACTAACATCACAGCAAAAGTTCATGAATTTCAAAAATAGTCTGTGTCTTTGTAATTGAATCAAAATCTGCAAAAGTGAAGGAGACTGAGAGTCTCTCTCTCTCTCTCTCTCAACAGCGGCGAAAAGGCAAAGGATGGTGATGATGGGAGAAAACTCAAAACTGATTTTTCTGCGACTGCGTGTCTGTGTATAACTATATCTATCTGTATATGATTTATCGAACAATGGGGCAATGATCATTTCACTGATTCCAGCTTCTGATCAATTTGTCCAAAAAAAGAACCGGCCTTTGGTTATTCGCGGCTATAATATCAGTCCTTAGTGGGAGCATCCGACGAGGTACTCCGGCGAGGCAATTGGCGGCGCTCAGGGAGGGTGAGGAACAATTTGAGGGTTTTACGGCGGCGGAGGTGGATGACGGGGCTGGCGGATGGACTGCGTGTGGGGCTTCAGGCGAAAACGAGATATTGAGTGGTGAGGAGCTTGAATTTTTGCAAGGTAGCCATATCGATCTAGCTGAGTTCAATGTGGTTGTAGTCAGGTAGTGCTTGGAAAGGGTTGGGTGGTTGAGAGAGAAGGTGAGATCTGATTTGTGGCCATGGCTTCCAATCGGAGGGGACAAATCAGAGGGAAGAAGACGTCGAAAAAGAAAAACAAGAAAGAAAAAAAGAAAGAAAGAAAGCAAAAAAATAAAAAAACAATACTTTTGAGGGTAAATTAGTCTTTTAACCTCATTAAGTGCCTCACGTGCTGGGCGCGTGGTCATAGTTAACGGTTCTGTGACGGAAATCGACCGCAGGTACGACGTTGATACGAAAAAATGAGTCCAGGTATCACATTGATAACTTTGAAAGTTCAGGTATCATTTCAAAAGTCCTCGAAGAGTTCAGACACTGTTGAAGTAAAAAACCCCGTGAAGAACTAAAGGAAGTGGGAAATGTCATTTTTACCCTTATTTTGTGCCTCACGTGCTGGGCACGTGGTCATAGTTAACGGTTCTGTGACGGAAATCGACCGCAGGTACGATGTTGATACGAAAAAATGAGTTCGGGTATCACATTGATAACTTTGAAAGTTCAGGTATCATTTCAAAAGTCCTCGAAGAGTTCAGACACTGTTGAAGTAAAAAACCCTATAAGAAATGACACATTTGATATTCTGAAACTGGGGAAAGAAGCATGACCTGTGAAAAAATGATGGTTTGTTTACAGGATGAAGCACCATGTGTAGCCCAAAATGCTGTGGACCTTAAATGAGCTGTGCAGTTGGACTTTGGAGGAAGCAAGCTCAGGGCTTCTCACAGTTTCCGTTTATGCTTCTCCTCCTCATGAGTGGCTGTAACTTCATAAATGAAATTTCAACTTCTAATAAAACTTGTTTCTAAACATTATCATTCCAAACAAGATCATAACTTACAGCTCCTAAATGGTATCTGAAAAAGCATCTAACAGACTTACTGATACAACATCTCCATAGCTGCTAACATTTAACTTTTAAGTAATCACATTACAAAACAAAATTGACCATCTACTCTATAAACTATGATAAAGTCCAAATGGTATTATAAACTATCATCTAGTCTATACTTACATGTATTCTCATCAAGTATCAACATATTTTCTTTCGAAAAATGAATCAATAACTTTCAGCTTAGCCATGAACCTAGAGTTTTCCTATTTATTTTTGCACCATATATACTTCCATACCAATGACTAAATTTGACAAAAGAAAGAATCTTGGGTTCATGATTGGCTGAAAAATTTAACAAGTTGAACACAGGCAAGACTTGCAATCAAAACAAGAAGCTAATGTATCCAATGTGTTCTTATTCTACATATAATCAAAGTTACCTTCATAAAGAAAATAATATACATCCATGTTCCTCTCTATTCAATGAAACTAAAATTTGGCCAGAATTTTCCAAATTCATCAAGCAAGATCATGTATGTTCCAATGCATGTGCATGACCTGCTATGAGGTATGTACCAAGCTCCGAGAATTTCTCGTCAGAGACTCACCAATTGTGGCGATCAGAATCTCAGAACAATTAAATTTGGAGTTCAGTCATGCAGGGCAGTCATATCTCTCTTAAACTTTTGATCTTTTTCAAAAAATGTGAAGTTATAATGGTATTAAAAGGGAGGAAGCAAAGTTGTGAAGGAATTGTCGATATGTCCGAGTGGTTAAAGATACGGGCTTGAAATCAGTCGGACTTTGCCTGCGCAGGTTTGAATCCTGCTGTCGACCTTTTTCTTTTCCAAGACGTGACTCCTTCATTTCTTTCATGTTCGTTAGTATCCTATGAACCCGGTGATCAAATGCCTAGGCCTCATTCCATAGTGACTAATGATATTCTTTTTCAAGGGAGCTAGGCGAGTTTTGACATGGTGGAGCTGGAAATGGAAGAATGGATACTATTCATGTGGTTTGTATTAACCCTATTCAGGCTTGAGGATTGTTAGAGGATGAAGAACCTAGCTAGTTTATTAACCCTATTCAGGCTTGATGAGGATTGTTAGGATGAAGAACCTAGCAAGTTTAGGATATTATGTGTTCACTAAGTTAGTCCCATGGTTTATGAAAACCTTCAATCTACGATCTTGCTCTGCAGATTGACAGCCAACATGTGCAAGAACTAAAATCAAACACAATCAACATGCACCAGCTCAAAATACCACACATTTAAGCCATTCAAAGACAAACCCAACTCAAATACACAAGAATTAAACAAAAAAAACTGAACTTTAGATCAAAACCGGACAGAAAATCAGTATTGGTGGTAACCAAGAGAAGAGAGAGAGAGAGATGACCTACGAGACTAGACGTTGGAGAATGACAAGCTCAGGTTGGCTAATAAGCTCGAGGTCAGATCGGATCTCAAGCTCGATGTCTGGAAAACTAGATCGGGGACTCGGGGTCAGAGCGAGGCAGGGGAACTTGGGGTCAGAGAGCGAGGTCGGGGACTCGGGGTCAGGTTGGAGGCCGCTCCAGTAGGCTTAGGTTGGAGAATGAGGTCGGGAGTCGACGCAGGTCAGCTTGGAGAAGGAGGTCGGGACTCAATGCAGGTCAGCTTGGAGAATGAGGTGAGAGTCGATCGTTATTAGCTAGGGTTCGAAATTTTAGAGAAAGCGGAAAAAAATATATGTGTTGGGGGGAATGAAATTTTAGTCCCCGCGTTCTCAAATTTTTAAAAGTTAGTCCCTCCGCGTTTCTTAAAAATTTTCCAACGAAACCTTTCTCATCGTTTCAGTTGGTGACTGATGTCTATAATAACAATAGAAATCAGTTTTTTCACAAACTGATGTTAGCACGATTTTTAACATCAGGTGCAATCCTGACCGATTTAATAGTGGTGATGTCTAATGACATTATTCTAGTAGTGTATAGTTATTTTTTTTGTAATGCAACATATAAATTCCATTTTGCCATGATAATGAAAATTCATGCGCATTATACACACTTACCATGATAAAGCATTCACATAGCATCGAAAAATGTGACCATTACGAATCTTGGTCTTGAAATCTAATTCATATGTTTTGGAAAATAATTAACGTGGATGTCTTTATGACTGCGTAATTTATTTCTTCTCTCTTGTTTATGTAGATGGCTGATCCAACTCGACCTGAATTTGACATTTTGGACTCAAAAGGACTTGAGTACCATCGTTGGGTTTCCAATGTAGAAATTGCCTTTGTGGCAAAAGACTACATTGCCACCATCAAAACTCCCACTGACCCCAAAGACGATGGACCGTCTGATAAGGTGAAAGCAAATGCCTAAATGTTTCTGAGGCGATATATTGATCCTAGCCTACGCTGGGAATACCTTCAGTTGAAGACACCCAAAGAACTGTGGGATGCCCTTAAGGGACGTTTTGGGAACATTCATGACACCTTGCTCCCAGAACTGACCGTTCAGTGGAATGAAATCCGCTTGCTTGACTACAAAAGGGTCAATGACTTCAACAAGGACATGTTGCGCCTAAAGGCACGTCTAAATTTATGTGGAAAGGAACTCACAGAAGATGATATGATCCAGAAGACTCTTTCCACTTTTCATACTTCAACAATTATACTAGCGAACCAGTATAGGCTAGAGTATGATAACAAAAGAATCACAACATTCAATAAGCTGATCAACCTACTGCAAGTGGCTGAGAGGCATGATGAGGTTCTTTTGAGCAACAATGCCAGGCCCGTTGGGAAAAAGAAAATTCCTGAGGCTAATTATGGCAAAGTCAAAGGTGGAAAGAATCCCAATGCAAAGGGGGTTGGACGTGCTGATCCCTACCCACGTGGCAACAATGCACCACATGGCAAGGGACGTGGGGGTCGTGGAGGCCCTCCCAATGTATGGCTCAGAGATGGTGGTGCTGGCCCTAGTGGTCATGGAAACAAGGTGCACAGGGCACCTAAGAACCCTTCAGTCAAACAGGGTAGAGTTGGCAATGAACCATGCTATAGGTGTGAAGTCAAGGGGCATTGGTACAAGAACTGCCAAGCAAGCAACAAAGTAGCAGCCAATTACAAGAGGTATATGGAGTCCAAAGAACAAGAGGCTCACTATATGGAAGAAGGAGGCCATGACCCAGACGTCAACCTCACAATCGCAGACTTCAATGACAACAAGGAACTTGCTCAGTCAATGGATGCTTCAGATTTTGACTGATCTGCTTTATTTATTTTATTTTCCAAAAACAATTGTGAAGGCATAATGCCTCATTTTTAATTAGACTATTACTTGGTCTTAAAGTTTATTTCAATAATAGTTTGATGAATTAGATTTCTGAACACGACCTTGATTTGATTATCATTGGCTTATTAATAAATTTCAGATTTTATTCTGAAGCATTGAATTTATTCGATTTTTATTTACTACACATATTCACATGGTTCGAAAAAGCACTATAAAGATGTAAAGCAATACATCTAGAGAAAAATTATTAGAATGAAAAGACTACCATTCTACGCAAATAGAAATACTCTAAAGAATATGAGATATATTTTCTAAATTAATTAATAATACCTCCCATTTATTTGTAGGAATGAATCGATGAGAACTTGAGTGCTTAGTTGATAGTGGGACTACCCACACCATATTAAGGAATAGGCAATTATTCATTGAATTAATAGCCTATAATTCCTCAGTGACTACGATGATTGGATCATCACAAGTAATAAAAGGATGAGGAACTGCCAAATTTTTACTGCCTAATGGCACAACATTTAAAGTCATAGATGCTCTATATGCACCAAGAGCTAATCGAACCTTGTTAAGTTTCAAAGATATTCGTGCCAACGGTTATCATGTAGAAACACACTGTGAGAATGGAACTGAATACCTTTATATTACCTCTAATGAATGTGAAAGGAAACGCATTTTAGAGAAACTTATGAGTCAATCTAGCGGACTGTACCTCACTACGATTCGGATCATTGAATCATATGCTGTCACCAACAATGAAATGTGGGACACTGACTCATACAGGCTTTAGCATGACCGCCTAGGGCACTCCGGTCGTGACATAATGATCCGTATTTTAAAGAACTCACACGGACATCCCTTCTTTCGAGTGAAAAATAAAATGGGAGAAAAATCCGCCACACTGCAAGGTGTCGGTCATAGTATTGCTCAAATGCAGCCATTGCCTTCTAAAGTACCAGAAGCACTACCTCCCTCCCATTATGCCTCATTGACTATTTCAAAGGCATATCACTCGTTTTGCAAAGCCTGCTCTTTAGCAAAAATAGGATCGAGACCTTCCTATGCTAAAGATACAAAACAAAACATTCCATTCTTACAAAGGATACAAGGAGATATCTGTGGACCTATCCATCAGAATGCGGACCATTCAAGTACTTTATGGTTCTGGTGGATGCCTCGACACACTGGTCACATGTCGTTTTATTGTCCACAAGAAATGCTGCATTTGCAAAACTTCTAGCACAGATTATACACTTAAGGGCTCACCACCCTGATCACCCTATCAAGTTTATAAGGCTTGATAACGCTGGAGAGTTTAGATCAAAAATATTTGATGATTATTACATGTCTATTGGGATCGATGTAGAGCATCCTGTACCCCATGTGCATACACAAAATCGTCTCGCAGAAGCCACCATCAAAAAGCTACAGATGGTGGCTAGGGCATTGGTTATGCGCACCAACCTACCTATATCTGCATGGGGTTATGCAATATTGCACCCAGCTTTACTAATTTGTTTCAGACCCACTGCTAGCCAACCATTTTCTGCGTACCAGTTGGTAACTGGATATGAGCCTGACATTTCACACTAACGCATATTTGGTTGCGCAGTATATGTGCCTATTGCGCCCCCACAGTGCACCAAAATGGGTCCTCATAGACGATTAAGTATTTATGTTGGATACGAATCTCCAACGATTATCCGCTATTTGGAACCCTTGACAGACAATCTCTTTACCGCTAGATTTGAGAATTGTCACTTTGATGAGACAGTCTTCCCGTCGTTAGGGGGACATAGGAAAAAGGATTTTCCAAGGGAACGACATGAATTGTCGTGGTTTGTCCCCACTCTGTCTCATTTTGATCCCTGCACTTCACAATGTGAAAGTGAAGTGAAAAGAATAATCAATCTTCAGAACGTAGCAGATTCGATGCCTGATGCGTTTACTGATATCGCAAAAGTGACGAGATCACATATACCAGCTGCAATGTGCCTACAAGGTTAGAAGTCCCCAACAAGGGGCACGGTGCCACAGATAGAGGCACTGCAACCACACTTAGTGGAGGTGTGGTTGAGGCCGTGGCTCCCCAAACGAAGAGGGGGAGGCCACTTGGTTCGATTGACACTCACCCAAGGAAGAAGAGGGCGAGTAAGGCACAAACCGATCCATTAATCATCAATGTAGAGAATCCCTCTCATGAGATTGTCCCTAATTATAGTTATGTCCATGAATCAATACTGGAGGACGCTCTGATGATTGAAATCATTCTAGAGAACAAAGAAATCTCAATGGATTATGAGAGTGCGTATGAGTTGATAGAAAGATCTTCCATACACATTGAAGATATATACTGTTGCTCAAGGAATCATAGAGGACGATGCTATCGAACCAAGCTCTATTGCAGAATGTGAACAAAGAGCAGATTGACCTAAATGGAAAGAAGCAATCCAGGAAGAACTAGATTCTCTGACAAAGAGACAGGTATTTGGTCCAGTAGTGTTAACCCCACCAAGTGTAAAGCCTGTAGGACATAAATGGGTCTTTGTCAGAAAGCGTAATGAGAAGAATGAAGTCCTGAGGTACAAGGCTCGCCTTGTGGAGCAAGGTTTCTCACAACGCCCTGAAATTGACTACGAGGAGACATACTCTCATGTAATGGACGTTATAACCTTCCTCTACTTAGTTAGCTTAGTAGTTTCCGAAGGACTGGAAATGCAGCTCATGGATGTGGTTACTGCATATATCTATGGGGATCTAGATTCATAGATATATATGAAAGTGCTTGATGGCCGTACATTACCCAAGTCAAGTGACTCTAAACCACGGAGTGCGTTTGCAATTAGGTTGAAACGCTCACTTTACGGATTGAAACAATCCGGGCGGATGTGGTATACCCGTCTAAGTGACTACTTGATTGGGAAGAGAAATAAAAACGATGAATTATGCCCCTACGTATTCATAAAGAAAACAAGTTTCGGATTTGCAATTGTAGCAGTATATGTCAATGATATGAACATAATAGGTACTCTTGATGAAATAAGAGAAACCGCGAGCTACTTGAAATCCGAATTTGAGATGAAGGATCTTGGGAAAACTCGATTCTGTCTAGGCCTTGAACTAGAACACCGAGTTTGTGGAATACTAATCCACCAGTCTGCGTATGTCCAAAAGATGCTCAGGCGATTTAACATGGACAAAGCGCATCCTGCTAGTACTCCCATGATCGGTCGAAGTTTGGATGCAAGGAAAGATCCATTTCGTCCAAAGGAAGATGATGAAGAGGTGTTGGGAGCTGAAATTCCTTATCTAAGTGCAATAGGCGCATTATTGTACTTAGCCCAATGTACTCGACCAGACATTGCATTCTCAGTGAACTTGTTAGCTAGATTTAGCTCAGCGCCAACGCAGCGTCACTGGAATGGTATCAAGAACATTTTCCGATACCTAAAATGAACCATTGACTTGGGACTGTTCTTTCCCTATAGAGAGACAAGAGGAACTGCAGATGGAGCTGCAATCCCTAAAGGAAATGTTGATGGTGAAAGTTCCACTCACTACACTGAAACGCCAAATGACGTTTTGGTTAGTTTTGCTGATGCTGGGTACCTCTCTGACCCCCATAAAGATCGTTCCCAAACTAGTTATGTATTTACCATTGGGAACAAAGCGATATCTTGGAGATCAACCAAGCAAACCATTGTGGCTACCTCCTCGAACCACTCAGAGATCATTGCTCTACATGAGGCGGTTCGTGAGTGTATATGGTTAAGAGCTATCATTACACATATTCGAGGGACCAGTGGTTTGAGTTCTACCACTGAAGAGCCTACTTGCATTTATGAAGATAATGCAGCTTGCATCGAACAGATGAAGCTAGGATATATCAAGGGTGATTACACAAAACACATATTACCAAAGTTTTTCTACAATCAGCAACAACAGGCCCTCCTCAAGATTCAAGTGAATCAAGTAAGGTCTGAGGAGAATATGGAAGATTTGTTGACCAAATCATTGCCTAAGGCCACATTTGAGAAACATGTGAAAAGCATAGGAAGGGAAAGACTTTCCAAGCTCCCTTGATTAATGTAAGGATCAGGGGGAGGTGTAGACGTCAGGGGGAGTCTAACACACACATGTCATCTCAAATGTAAAAGGTGCGTTTTGCTCTTTTCCTTCGACCAAGGTGTATTTTTTGTCCCATAGAGTTTTTATTGTTACTTGGCAAGGTTTTTAGTGAGGCAACAAATCATGCACCATTTCGTCTTTGACTTGGCACAAGGGGGAGTGTTAAAGGAAAAACATATTATGTGCCTTCGTCAAAGCGACTGACGGAGAGGAAATCAAGGAATCTGCAGCGATTACCATCAATTAGCACAATTACAGATCAATCAGCATTTAATGTCATCATTGTAATTGATATTTCCGTTGTAATTCTCTCCCTATATAAAGTGACTATGAAATGAAATGAGTAGACCAATTCCAATCTCAATTTTACTTTTACAAAAATATATTACTGCATGCATTTTAATCTAAAAAGCAAATGTCCATTCACGCGTTTATTATTTCTCAAACCTTACTCAAATCTCAAATTCTGAATATTTATTGAAAACTGTAATTTATGTACGAACTCAATTTAATACTTGCCAGTAAGTTTACTTATTTCTCCCGTTGGAAATTACCTGAAAACAACAAATTCAAGCTCAAGACGAAACTTCGAAACTTCTTTAAATAATTTATCTTAAATTCCTAAAAAATTCGATCTCAAGTCAGAATTATCTCAAATTTCAATATTTTCATTGATTTAATAATTCGAACAACCTATAGAAAAATCACGACGATCCAACTGTCAGATAGTTACAAATCGAAGTCCAAAATTCTCGAAATTTTAGAAATTTCAATCACTCCCCAACGTTGTCCAATGGCAACGAAAATCATACAAACTAGTTTCTAATGCAGAACTCTATATAACAAGCTAACAAAGATGGCCAGAGGAGCTGGCATGCTCCCTCACGTGCCACCACAAGTGGCAACGCGTGGCCCTACGTGCCGACACCTCAACCTGCAATTTGGAGCATAAACTATACACCAATCAATTTATTTCAACATGCTTAACAACAATTACAACTACACCAAAGCCTAAATCTAAACGAGAAATCCAGACACCCTAGAAGTTTCAGGAACTAAAATTTTACCTTGGTGGTACGGCGTCCATGCTTTAAATTGATCCAAATCATTTGGGAGTTTTGATTAGCGGTTGAAGGGCTATAAAGCCAAAGTAGAATGGTAGCCAATAGTGGTCGGAGGAGGAAGATGCAACCAAGTTGCGCAGCACGGGTCGGTCAGGTTTCATAGCCTCGATTCTCACTGTACAAGACTAATCGATCTAAATGAAGACCATGGATCGATAAAGGAGGGAGGTGCGGTCATTTTTCGATCCATTTAAAAGCCTATAGTTGTTGGAAGGTGGCGAACCAATCAGGTGTAGCTTTCGGGTTAGGTCAAACCCGCATATCTCTCTCTCTCTCTCTCTCCATGTGTGTACCATCACTGGGAAGGGGGGGGGGGGTGCCCTCTACTAGGGTTACCTCCCATATATATAACATAACGTGAAATGTCGGTTTTTTTTTTCCGGAAAACTTTGACAAAATAAATAAACTTCTGCAGATGATATTTTACTCATACAAACTCTGATTTTGGTACATACTCAGATTAAGGACCTCTACAACTGACGTGAAGATTTCTTCAAAATGTGAACCGATTAAAAAGTCAACTCTAGAAGCCCCTTAAATGTTCAAAAAGAAAGTAACAATAAAAATTTCAAATAGTTTACCGTTTAAATGACTAATAATGGGTAATTCTAGGTACAGAGTGTAACAAATTATGTTACTGAAGTGGTACTATTCTTGTGGTACTCCAAAAGGAGTGAAACGTTATATGCATTTTGACTCTTAATTATATTGTAATAATTTCATACAAAAAAAAAGTTTCTTGCAAAATTTTAAGGATTACACACACACACACACTGTTTTTTTGGCTATTTTAAGGGATTGATTATTTGATCAATTTTTCAGTGACGTATAAACATTTCCACCGTTCAGTTGTTAGATCTATATGAGTAGATAAATTCTGCAAATTTTCAGCCAAATTGATAGTCGTTAAGACATTCAAAACAGTGATTTATAATTATAAGCATGAACGGTTCAGCTTTAATAGATTTGGTTCGTTTATTGATTTGATTTAGTTCGACACCTTAACGGTCACCAATCTGGCTGAAAATTTACAAAAGTGATATATTCATAACGTCCTAAGAACTGAATGGTCAAGATGCCGATATATGATTAAAAAGTGAGTCACACAAATGATCCTTTAAAATGACTAAAAAATTGAATCCCTTAGTAGAAGAGCCATATATATATATATATATACACAGTCCGTCTCAGGTGCGGACGTCCATACCGAGCGGACGGTGCGGATTTCCTATTTTCGACCACTTTCCGCCCACATTTTTACATCTTAACCGTTCAGTTTTTAGGTCCTAGTGTATAGATCACGTCTGCAAAATTTCAGCCAATTTGGTGATCGTTAAGGCATCCAAAACTGCAATTTACCATTATAAATACGAACGGTTTCGGTTCGACAGATTCGGTCCGTTCGTGTAAAATGCAGTTTTGATTTCATTACTCGTTATATACACCACATTTCTCAAACCAAGAATCAAAGCGCTGTTAAGAAACTCCATGCTCACCTTCTAACAACAGGGTTGCTTATCATATCCCCTCATTTTCACGCTAAACTCATCCTCTCATACACCAAATGCCTTCCCCAACACAACCTCCAGACACTGACCAACTTCTTCAAATGCATGAAACCCAAAAGCGAATTACCATTCAATGTGTTAATGGCTGACTTCTGCCGAAATGGGTTCAGTTTTCTTGCTCTGAAAACCTTATCATTCATGCACAGTAGCGGCATGAATGATACATGCCCATGTGGAACACAGTAGCGGTGTTCCTATAGATACGTATGCTTTGTGTAGTTCTTTAACTGCTGCATCTTCTATTAAAGATGTTGGCTTCGGTAGAAAGATACATGCCCATGTGGTGAAGTCAGGCTGGTGCTCCAGTGTTTTTGTTGGGAGTGCTCTGATTGACTTGTATGCCAAGTCATTGGTTATAGGAGATGCAGGCCAAGTGTTTGATGAAATGCCGCTGAGAAACACTGTTTGTGCAAACGCACTTTTATCAGGTTATGGTGATGCCAAGTTGTGGACAGAGGCAGTAGAATTGATCAGGAAGATACCAGCACTGAGTTTGGAGTATGATCACTTCACATTGTCCGCGGCATTACGTGCCTGTGCTGGGCTAGTTGCAGTTGAATTGGGTAGGCAGGTACATGGTTATTTGATGCGTTCGGTTTATGATGTGGGAAGTGATATGTTTCTGCTGAGTTCATTGATTGAAATGTATGGTAAATGTGGGCTGGTAGCCAAGGCTCAGAAAGTTTTCAATTTTGATGGAAAAGGAGAGGGGAAAAGAGATGTGGTTATGTGGACTTCACTGCTTGGTTTGTGTGGTAGAATTGGATACTATAAAGAGGTACTTGAACTATTCAAAGATATGTTGATGGAAGGAATTAGCCCAGATGGGGTGGCATTTGTGACAGTCATCTCTGCTTGTACTCACACCGGTCAATTGCAGCTCGGCATGGAGTATTTTGAATCCATGGAACTCAAGTTCTACTTGAAACCAGGTCCAGAACACTACAGCTGTCTAGTTGATTTGTTGTGTAGAGCTGGTGAATTGGGCAAGGAGTGGAAGCTTGTTGATGAGATGCTTAATAAAGGTCACAGCAGCTCCACTGTCCCTATGTGGGGAGCTTTGCTTAATGCTTGCAAAGATCAAGGTGATCTTGAATTGGGTAAACTGGCTGCTCAAAGGGCACTTGAGTTGAATCCTCATAATGATGGTATTTATGTTTTGCTATCAAATTTATATGCTAGGTTCGGTATGTGGCACGAGATTAATCATTTGAGGGAGTTAATGAAAGAAAAGGGGTCAAGGAAAGATGTCGGATATAGCCGGATTGCAGTCACAAATTGAAATAGCCAGGTTGGGTATTGTTTCACATTGGATGTTGTTGTTTATGGTCATGTTATGGAGCTTGAGGATACATTTTGATATGGGTTGAAATTTGAGTCATTTCCCATTGTTCTAATAACAATGTTGCTACCAATAGAGCAGGGAAAGACTAAGACTATGAATCTCTATGTTTTGAAGTTAAATTGTGGTTTTTTATTGTATTGCTTTTCATGTAACTTTGTGTAGATTTTTCATAAGAAACTCAAAGATGTTGAGATTAGTGTTCCGATAGTGTATGGCAATATTGCATTCTAGCTCGGTAAGAAGGCAAGCGAGTAAGTACTGTTTGACTGGTGCTAGGTTTATTGGTTTCTTGCATTACTTGCATGTTAATTAGAATATTTGAATAAATTTGGGATATATAATTAGGTATCAATCACATAAGTGGACTGAGTATGTTCGTGGGGAAACTAATGAGGATCTACGAGTGGTGATAAAGCGTGTTGTTTTCCAGTTGCATTCCAGTTTCAATAATCCCACAAGGGTGGTTGAGTCACCTCCATTTGAGTTATCTGAATGTGGCTGGGGTGAGTTTGAAATCGCAATTACACTATTTTTCCACAGTGATGTTTGCGAGAAGCCATTAAACTTGTGGTGAATGTTTAATTAGAAGTACAAACTAGAAGTTTGATTAGATTCCTTTATATGTGGTGAATGTTTTTCGTTTGATTCCTTTTTATTCATAATATGTTTTAGGGTATCTTAACTGTCAGTTTAATTTTATGTCAAATGATTCAAAACAACCAAACAAGCTGTTTGTTTTTTGGCATAGTTTTGGGGATGAATGTGATCTGTAAGAGTTTCAAACAAACGATATTGGTGGTAATGTACTCACAATACCTACCAAAGCCCTGGAACATGGAAATAGAAAACTATTAGGCTTCTGATTTTTCAGTGTGTCAATTTCTCCACAGATTTCATCATTTGAAGTTGTACCAAGAAGATGAATCTGGTCCTATGTTGACCAAGAAACCTGTGGTCGTGGAATCCTATGATGAGATTGTGTTCCCTGAGCCTTCAGAGAGTTTTTTAGCTCACATCCAGAATCACCCTGCTATAGCCTCCCCCAGATTACCTGCTGGTTTGACTCTGTCTCCTCCTGGTATAAGTTTTTCTGCCTTGCTGCGTGCAATCCTTTTTTTGTCTTGTTGTGGATGTATAATAATCTTTTTCATTGCATTTAGTGCCAGTTGAAGATCCAAGTAAAAGAAAGAGAGGTGACACAAAAGATCATCCCCTGACCCAGTGGTTCATGAATTTTTCAGAAGCTGATGAGCTTCTACAACTGGCTGCAGCTCGTCAGCAGATGAGCATTCCTCTCTCTGAAATTTCTGGATATATAATAAGGAACTTAGACCTGATTGATGTTATAAATTTTGTTGCATTTTTGTGAGTATCATGAGTTTTACTGCTGCATGTATTCTTAGATTAGTATGCACTTGCTGAATTTTTTTCTTTGTAGTGAATCTTTTGCCATGAATGCATGTTAGTGCCTATGATTCACATTTTTTTTTTTGATCGTTCTTGGGGTAAGCTCTCTGTTCATACTCTTTTTGCAGTAAAAATTAATCCTGGTCATTTGAAAAAAAAAAAAAAATCCTTGTTAGACCTCTGAGGCCTGCATTCAATAATTTGAATTTTGGAAGTAATTTACACTTCTCATTTATGTATCTAATTCCATCCTACTCGCCCTCTCCTCAGCGGTTATATCTTTTGGGCAATTTTGGGAATGTATATTTGAGAATTGCAAATTTGAAGATTGTCCTCGATAGGTTATTAAAGAAGGCACGTAAGCTTAGTCTTAAACCAATTTGTTTACTTGCTCACGGTAAAGGCTGTGAAGCTGACGATGGATTGTAAAAGATATTTTTGGGTCTATTATGTGACAAGTGAGAAACTTTGAACTAATACTATGCACTGAGTTGGTAGTTTATGTAATGTGCAAGCCAGGATAACTGTGTTTAATCTTAAAAATCATCATGTGCTCAGAGATACAGGAATACAATGTTATGTAGACCAATAACCGACCATCCTCCCTACAGTAGGTCTGCTATAAACTGAACATTGTTATGTAGCAAATGCTGATTAGAAATTAGTTTATCGAACTGATTTTGGTTGAGTTCAGCCAAAATCATTCCAGGTCTAAGTTTCTTCCTTCCATCTGGTCTCTCTCTCTCTCTGGACAACACTTTGAACTGTATGACTGCTGCAACTTGCAACACAGTCAACAAATGTATGTGTATGGGCTCAGTAGAACTAAAAACATTATACGCAGATGTTGGGACTGCAAAGACAGTTGCAGCCAGTTAAGGTATGCCTAAGTCCTTAGTACAACTGGAAATAGAATGGCAATACCAATCAGCAAGTTTGTTCTGTTTGTGGGTAGCAATGTGTGTCCATGGGGTTTGTTGCGAAGGTCAGTAGTTTTGATGTTTGACCTCATTGGCTATAGCATGGCTTTGTGGCGCGAGGTTGTAGAATAAGACGGGGTTGTCTGTGTTGTATAGGAGCATATATATGTTTTCGGTTGGGGCTTTTATGTTAAGGATGGTTTAGGTCTTCGTGGGTTATTTGTACAGGATCTAGCCTGAAATTCTGAGGCTTCTCTTTATAATTTCCTTTTCTTCTCAAAAAACAAGAAAAGAAAAGAAACCCTGATATTCTGAGTGTGGCAATCTAAAATTCAGAATCTGGTGAGTAATTCGGTGTAAGTACCGGCGCAGGCTTTGGCAATTCATCAGGTTATGTGTATTTCGCCAATATAACAGAAGAAAAGACTTTGTTTTGTACATTCATTTGTAGTTTCAATTTTATGATTACTGTGTACAGTTTCTTGTAAAAACAGGATGGAAATCTTTAGATGAACTATCATCATACTTACTCCCTAAACAATGTATACAAACTTATATTATGGACCATACTTACTCTTACAATCAAACTGTAAGAAATGGTGTTTAAAGATCACAGTGTTGAACGAGGGGGGAACTGACTAAATGAACTAAACAAATTCTAAAGTATTTTGTCTATACCAATTTTTAGTTTCCCCAAACAGTGAATCCCTAATGGCTCCACCATGTGGAGGAATGGGATCATTGTATCTTTCTACAGTTAAGTCTTATAAATAATTTTTCAAGAAAATAAATCTCCCATCTCCAAACTGGAAAGTTTCTGTAGGACTAATAATGTTTGCTTAAATTCTAAAATCGGAAAACTTGTCTCTGCTCCAATCTTTCTATGGCATTCTGTTGTGTCTTTTCAACTACTGAAATCCAGAATAAGAACTGGGTGGTTTGTATTCTGAATCTTGTGACCAACTAATGCCATTGATTCCATGGTGTAGAGAAATGAAATATTTAATGTTTTAGTTAATGTAAAAGTTAGTTGACTTTACAACTTAGAAATAAGTGTTTATCACGATAAAATTACTCCATTTCAATGTAATGACTAATGATGGTGGGTTTAAAATGTAATAGGTTCAAGCTCATATTGCTAAATTTCTAAGAGAGATAAGTTTGATGGATGTGCAAAAGAAGTGAATTCTGTCTCCGACCAGTGAATGCATCAGATTTTTGAGATCTCAATTCCCACTTTATTTTGCAGCAGAAATTTTCAAATTTTCTTTCACCGTAGATGCTAACGATGACACACATACATACTGATTATATATATTGTATCAGCTACGGAGAGATTTTGTCACTTTACCCTTTCAGTTTTTTTTTTTTCAAAAAAAACTTTGTGGTGTTACTCATCACAATGCGGCTATGTATAAAGTAAATTTAAATGAAGAAGTAAAAGTTCTATCCATAATCAAATGCAGTGTTGGTTTTTTACTTTGACAACTATTATTATTGTTCAATGTATTTGTGTTGATTATCTGTAAGTCAATATGATGAGATATAGCTGATATCCAAAACACCAACGTGTTCAGCGACATGGATTCGATCAAATCAACATCATCATACGGTGCTAGAATCACCGGTGATGCTCGAAGCCCTAAGGTCATCCCTTCAGTACACGAGCTCGGTCAAACAATTCAGTGAAAGAAAACAGGTTTCGGTTAATATTTTTGGATATGATGCTTGTCGGAGAGACGCCATGTGAGCTGGAACATGCTCTTAAAGAAACCTTAGTGTAGGCTCGAATGATGAGAAGTTTTCCAAACAAGAAAGACTGAGGTTGCCCCAGACTCGTAACCTTGGATATGAGCCGAGATTCTGTGATGCCCCGGAGATTCGTATTTATTTTCCGAGGATTTTCCGGAATTTAAATTGTGGTTATTGAACGGTTTCGTGGCTCGTTGATGGAGCAGAAGTATTTCGGACGAATTTTTATTCGGAAAGTATGACTTTAGGGGGTTTGCAAAGGTTGACTTTTGAAGTGTTGAGATTCTCCAAAAACTTCCTTCACGAAAGTTGTAGAGTGCGTCGATACGAGTTCGTGGACATGCGGAACGCGGAAATTGGAGTTCGTACTAGGAAGTTATGGCCATTGGAAGGAGTCTCCATTTTGGTATAAATAGGGAATTTCCGAAAATATTTTCATAATTCCATTTTTCCTTTTCCGAAAATTTTCCCATTCTCTCTCTTCTCTCTCGGCTGCACCTTCACTGTCTGAGTTTTGCGACTGACCCGACCCGAACCCGGTGATCCGACCCGGTTTTTCCTGCGATCTCCGACGACCTCTAGCCTTGAAACCTGCACAGAACGGTTCGCCTCTCTCGTGCGGTCGTCTCTGTGGCAGCCTCTTGTGGCGATTCTTGGTGGAGGAAGTGTAGCAAGGCGGTGCAGTTTGAGGATTTCAGACCGGTCGGAAATCCTTGTTCTGATGTCGGCGAGGCTTCAAGTCTTCTTGGTTGAGCTCAGAGTAGCCTCCTTGATCGATCCTTAGTGGTTGTTTGGATCGATTTACGTGGAAGTTGGTTCAACTCGGATTGAACAATAATCCACGGCTTGTGACGTAGTTTTCGATCTCTTATGCTTGTTTTCTGACTTCGAGCTAGTTATGAAAATCCACAAGCATGCTTAGATGAAGCTTTTTGATGTTGGGAGTTTTGTGAAATAATGAGTTTTGGCCGGCGGCGGTGCGCCTCCATCTATGGCGGCGTTCCGGCGGTGTTCTGGCCATGTATGGGACTGTTTCTGGTATTATATATGTTCTATTCGTTGATACGAGCGTTTTGATATATAATATGCAAATTTTGGAGTTCGTATGGATTTGTTATGATTTTTACGGTTTCATACCGGTGGATTTATTCAATCCGTGAGGATCTGAGCGTCCGATCGACTTGTGGTTTGGACGTATCGATCGTAGATGTATTCCGGAGACATTGGGTGGTCTCGGATGTGGTTTCGCCTCAATTGGCGTCACTTTGGGGATTGTGGTTCAAAATAGGGGTTTCGGACTTAAATCATTTGTGGATTGTTGCTCAGCTGAAACCGTATGTGATTAGGTGCTTGACGAAGTATTTTGGACGGTTATTTGGTGGATTGGTTGCTTTGTTCCTTATTGAAGACGCAGCGGGAGTTTCGAGGTGAGTAATCTCACAAGGTTCATTAATGAAAAGAACACCCTTATCGTGTTGAGAGTTATTGATTTAACTGCAAACTATAGTTGGTATTAGTAGGCATTCCTGAGCGGATGACTACGTATATATATATTTACGTGAAATATATATGATTTGGTGGGTTGTGGATTGATGAAAACAATATGCATGAATTGATGCTTTTTAATGTTTTGTGTTATGGCTTTTCAGAAAACAAATGATTATGGAAATGGTATTTCTATTGTTTTGAAAAGTGTTTGAGGATTTGAGTCACAGGTTGTGATTTCTCCGTTTGATTTGATTTAACATTTTGGGGTCTATTGCGACTCGTTTAATATTTTGATCTAAGGGTTAGGTTGGCCTAAGGATCCGGGGTTACGGGTTGCATCCTCAGGCAATGTATATCGTAAGGTTGAACCTTGGCCGAGGTGACAGGTTACTATATATTCAGTTAGAGCTCCAGTATGTCTGCCATGGTACTTTAGGGATCTCGGTAGGTTACTTATAACTCCTGGGTACGTATTTTGTCCATGTTGGATCAATGAATCATATTCTATTTGTTAGGTTAACGATAGGTATGATTGATGTGTGTTGATGTTGTTTTGTCCAGGTTGAATCAATGAATCATATTCTATTTGTTAGGTTAATGATAGGTATGATTGATGTGTGTTGATGTTGTTTTGTCCAGGTTGGACCGATTTGTTGTTGTTTTATCCAGGTTGGATCGATTTATCATATTTGAATTGTTAGGTTAACGATCTATATGATTTTGTCACGGTGTGACTTTCGTTGTTTTCTTTTGGGAAAAGAGCATTGTTTTGGGAGGCATGGTATGTTTTCCTTATTTTCGAGTCGAAAAGTTTTCCTCGTGTTTTGGCGTGGGTTGTGCGGGCTTTTATCCCGTGATTTGGTGTGAGTTGTTTTGAGTTACTCATACGGGCTTGCAAAAGCTTACCGGGTTTGTTGTGTGGTGTACATACCTCCAACAATATGGAGTATTTGCTATCTCACCAAGCATAAGTAACACCCTCTTTGGGACACCCACAAGCCATGGTGGGGCCCAACCGCTACTTGCATCTTGTAGCCCTATGTTCAAGCTACGCTACGGTATCCGGAAGTCGCAAATCAGTCGCCGGGAAGCCACCTTTCCGGCCTTGCCAAGTTGCCTCCACACTAGGCATTTCTACACTAGAATAGTTATCTTTGCTTGTCCCACATCTAAGAAAATGTAAAGGAGATGGCTTCCTTCACCTATAAAAGGAACTCTCCTCCCACTTAAACATGATTCATCCCATTACATCTTTTGTAATCCCCTTGGGCCGTAAGGCTCAACACACTAGTGTAACATTCAAGTGGACGTAGTTTCCCGCTAAGGCGGGAGATGAACCACTATACATCTCGTGTCACTCTCTCTCTCTCTCTCTCTAAAGCTAACTAGAGATCCCACGGACCACTAACGTTAACATTGGCGCCGTCTGTGGGAAGCCAACACAAAGGCTTCGTCACCAACCATGAACTTTGACCCGAAAATGTCGAGTCGACGCTCATTCAACATCAAATTGGGGCCGGTCAACACCCGGCGGGGCCAGTTAACGCCCAACATGGCTGGTCAACGCCCGTAGGCAAAGTCAACTTTTGGTCAACGCCCAACTCAAAAAAGGTCAACGCTGAACTATTCACTTGGTCAACGCCAACTACAAAAAAAAAAAAAAAAGTTTGGGTGCCAATTCTCTCTGGACACCCAGAGATCTACTTTGGCCACTCTCCCTTCTTTTTCCAGCGGCACCCAGCTCCCTCCTTGGCTAATTGCACCGCCAGGCAGCAACTCCCGCTACGTTGCACCACCAGCAGCCAAGAATCCGCTCAGTACCACAAGCAGCAAAGCTCCGCGGGCTTTGTTCAAACTGCTCCGCCAGAGCACCATCAGCGGCACTTCTTCCGCTAGCCAACTCCGCCGACAAAGGGCTCCGCTAGCCAACCTCCGCTCCGCTAGCAAGCCAAGCCTCCGCCAAATATTCGCTAGCATATTCCTCCGCTAGAGCCTACCGCCAGCAACGCCGGCCAGCCTACCAGCACCAACAGCCATCACCTCCGCTGAGCTCCAAGCACCAAGCTTCCTCCTCCACCGAACCCTTCCGCCGGACTGTCTCCGCTCCGCCAGACTGTCTTCGCTAGCCTGCCTCTACCGGCCATGGACAGTACCGCTAACCAAAGCTTAGAGGACAAGCTCCATCAACGAGCCCTGCTCCGCCGAGCTGCTCCACCGCTGAACTCTCCTCCGCTAAGCTTCATCAGCGGGAAACTTCTCCGCTAGGCTTCTTCAGCCGGAAACAAAGCTCTGCTAGATATCCATCAGCGGCACTGCTGACCTTCACCGCTAGGTAACCCCCGCTGACATCCTCCTCCACTGGGCTTCACACCTGGGTGGTCTCCGCCGAGCAATGAGCTCCGCTCCGCTAGACTATCTTCGCTAGCCTTCATCCGCTAAGCACCACAAGCGGTAAAACTCCGTACGGTGCACCGCCAAACACCATCCACTGCTAGCCATCACTCTGGCCAGGGCGCCGTTGACTAACCTCCGCTGCACCACTTCTGATAAAACTTCGCTAGCTAGGCTACACTCCACCAGCGGCAGCAGTAAGCCCAGCGCCTAGCGCGCACCAGCGGCACCGCCAGAGCATAGACCGGCCCCAAACCCGCCAAACGCTCCTCCGCTGAACTTTTCCTCCGCTGGCCATCAGCGCTCAGCTCTTCCACTGAGCTTCTCCTCCGCTGAACTTTTTCTCCGCTGACTCGAGCTTCTTCCGCTAGCCACCTCCGCTGGCAAAAGGCTCCGCCAACCACAACATACTCCACCGCTTCATTGTACACCGCCAATCAGTTGCAATCACAACGGACCTTCAGTCCCAGCAAAGCTTCACTCCCGGCGGAGCTTCAATACTCTGGGCAAAGTTTCAACTTTCTGGGCGGATGAGTTTCAACTTTCTACTCAACGTCTTCTCTCTGAAACAAACTAAAATACAGATGAGTTTTCTTCAGTACAGAGCTAAAGCATTTAAATATGCCTAGTATAATCGGCTACAGCATATATATTATATTATCATTGCTTTGCAAAAGCACACACATGCCATGCATTTAAAGTTGGTAGCTCGTGATGTGCATACGCATGTCCACAACTCTACATATTATAAGCCCATGCCATCTGTTAAGCATGCTAGTGCCCTGACAAGTCCATGAGACCATGACAAACACATATTCAATTATATTCCATTGTATTCACACTCGTGCTTACATTTGGTTTTTTGGCAACCACATGTCTATTAAATAAACTTGTTATCTGCACATTTGGTGTTGGATAATTAAAGAGCTGACAAGGGCTCATGCTTCTGACCAAATACTTTATAGCCACCAACTTGTGTACACACACAATAATATATATGTATATATATATATATATCTCTGTATATATAGGCTAATTCGTCCATATATCCAAGTGGGTTTTATCATTGGCACATACAAATAAGCACTCAGCTCACCTTTTAGTATTATATCCCAATTAATATATGCATGCCTGCATACACGTGCCTTCTCTATATGAGCATATCAATTAGCCATATGTGCTCTTAGTCAACTGTATCACAGTAAGACTAGCTTATCAGCGTAGATTTCAGTTATTTTGCTTGTTCAAGTGCGACCTTCTTGGTTCATAAACTAGCGGTTAAACAATCACACGTGTAACAAATATGTGCTATATACCCATGCTCTTATCTAAGCTCCGTATGCCATGATCACACATTATATCAATTTTCACCTTTTTGCTTCACTCAAATTCAAACATGATACAAGATTGCATCTGTACATGCTCATGAAATTTTGCTCTCTCATGTCAAGTAGTACCATACATATTTGCGATGCAACGTGATTCAGACATGTGTACGAGATTATATGTTAATCATCTACTTTACCTTGTATTAGAGAAACATAATCACCGATCACCCCTCTAATTAGCAAAATCATTATCCTTCTACGATGGTGCTTTGCCGATGCAATGAACCGTCATGCTCGACATAAGATAAGTAACTATATCTTATCTTTTACGCTCTTTCAAATTGAGCTAATGCCATGCCAATCACATGCTTTTACTACTTCTAAGAATGACTACAATATATCACACTTAATATATCTTTACATGCTTCCATAACTTTTAAGCATGCCTACAACATTTCGTAGATTTGGCAACACTTTCTAGGCCTTACATGCTAGATACATCATGCCTCACATATCGGTCTCAATGATCTCTAAGCAATTTTACAATAATACATAATGTTATTAGCAACTTTATTACAAGTACATGCTATACACATATGCCATGCTTCTATTTTAATTGCAAAATTAAATAAGTATGGGACACTCAAACAAAATGTTATTACTTGCTCTATGTTTTTATCATTTTTTAACCAACCGCCAAGCGGTAAGGCAACGCCTCATAATAACAATGACCGCTACGCGGCATTGCAGTCAAGCTTTTTTCCTTCGAGAAAACAGCAAGGGACTAGTTAACACAGCCTACGGCAGCCATTGATCCGGCAGTTAACCCCGACGCTTGGGTATCTAAGATTGGGCTCGCTACCCAACACCCTCTGCTCCGCGCAGCTCCCCTCACCAAACAATTTTCAGACCATCCGGAGGTCTATAGCCAGGAGTGGGGGACTCCTCGCAGGGCCTAGCAGGGGCCCACCCGAAAGGGCAAAAGCGTTCGCTCTAACAATTCTAGATGGACGACGCACTCGCACTAATTATGCTTGATATACGGCACAAAGCTACGCTTTGGTATCAACCCGCAAGAACACCCTCCTTGACTGGGGACTTCGGGGACTTGTACATACAGCCCAACATAATTAGCAACGGTCACGCTCATGCCTCAGGGCATCACCTTCGAGCTACCCGTTAATGCCTTCCCGGCACCCCGAGCTTCCCGCTCATGCCTTCCCGGCAACCCACGAGCTTCCGCTCACGACCTTCCCGCTCATGCCTTCCCGGCACCCCGAGCTTCCGCTCATGCCTTCCCGGCACCCCGAGCTTCCGCTCATGCCTTCCCGGCACCCACGAGCTTCCGCTCATGCGCTTCCCGCTCATGCCTTCCCGGCACCCCGAGCTTCCGCTCATGCCTTCCCGGCACCCACGAGCTTCCGCTCACGAGCTTCCCGCTCATGCCTTCCCAGCACCCCGAGCTTCCGCTCATGCCTTCCCGGCAACCCACGAGCTTCCGTTCATGCCTTCCCGGCAACCCAGAGTTTCCCGCTCACAAGCTTTCCGCTCATGCCTTCCCGGCAATCCTCGAGCTTTATGCTCATGTCTACTCGACACACCACACGTTAATGGAACATTGAATTTTTCTACCATTTGTCGTTTACCGACCGCGACAAATCAAATTCTTTTCGTGTTCCATTAATACGACCGAAAACCAAACAGACACAAACCGTACGCGCGGTCATCGTTCATGAGTTACAAACGCTTACCTTTGCAGCGCTCATACAACTTACATTTATCATATGCAATCCATATGCTCACACGACCATACGCGCTCTCGAGTTTGTACGTCATAAATCGGTCGTACTCGGCGCCATTCGCGTGTATACATCAACATGTATCACGCACCCCATACGTTCATATATGCCAACGTATATCAGCGCAACTCACATTTGTTGCCCAATGCAACGAGCATTTTACATATGCCTATTTTTTTGTCTTTGTTGTGCAGGTTAACGAGTCCCTTCTTGCTTACGGAGTTCGGGGCTTGTAGGGGCTCCGTACCACCCGGTTACTTATGCTTGGTGACATCATGTGTATAAATCCCAAACCAAGAAGCTCCTCTTACTTGGGGACTTCGGGGACTTGTACATACCTCCAACAATATGGAGTATTTGCTATCTCACCAAGCATAAGTAACACCCTCTTTGGGACACCCACAAGCCATGGTGGGGCCCAACCGCTACTTGCATCTTGTAGCCCTATGTTCAAGCTACGCTACGGTATCCGGAAGTCGCAAATCCGTCGCCGGGAAGCCACATTTCCGGCCTTGCCAAGTTGCCTCCACACTAGGCATTTCTACACTAGAATAGTTATCTTTGCTTGTCCCACATCTAAGAAAATGTAAAGGAGATGACTTCCTTCACCTATAAAAGGAACTCTCCTCCCACTTAAACACGATTCATCCCATTACATCTTTTGTAATCCCCTTGGGCCGCAAGGCTCAACACACTAGTGTAACATTCAAGTGGACGTAGTTTCCCGCTAAGGCGGGAGATGAACCACTATACATCTCGTGTCACTCTCTCTCTCTCTTTCTAAAGCTAACTAGAGATCCCACGGATTACTAACGTTAACATGTGGCAACCCGGTGCACCATTCAAACGGTGTAGAGGTTAATCCTGCAGGTTAGGATAATCAGGCTGAAGCTGAGGTAGCGCTTTGCAGCTTTACGGTAGGAAGCCAGTTTTGTGACTTTACCGTTGATAAGGACTTCCGTTGTATAATTAGCTCTGAGGAGCATTTTCATTTTATTTTGTTGTTGACAATTTAATTCATAAACTTATGTAATATATGACTCGGAGGGCGGGTCAATATTGATGTAGTGGGTTCAAGGCATCAATATGTATGTAGTTAAAGGGGAAAACGTTTCCAGGTATTTGATGTTGATGACTGAACGTTCACGCATATATAATTATGGGGTTATATATATCGATTTTTATTGTGTAAAAACCAAGGGCGTGACAGATTCACTGGGCCTTTGCCATAAGCTAACGAGAGCAATAGTGCCAGAACCGCCATTTCATCAACAATCAACATCAAGAGGGAGGAAACATGAAAGTTTTTGGATTTTAGTGTTTGAGGGAGCTTCAACAAGGAAGAGCAGTGACTAGTTTTTTTTTATAATATTTTTTTACTACAATTAAACATAAGGACTAAATATTGGTAATAACCTAACCTTTCAGGATTAAATCACTTCAGTCCTTCCTCTTTTACTTTCATCAATATAACACCCTCTCAATTTTAATTCAAAATAGTTCTATCTGTTAGTTTTATATTAAATCAAACTTTTAACTTGTTGACGTGGATTAGTTGGAGCCATTTTCAGATGATATGGCAATAATGTGGCATTGCCCATTTAGCTTCATTTCCAAAATAATTTCAAAATTGAAATAATAGAGGTTCGAACCAACAACTTCAACCAACAAAATTGAAATAACAATAACACTCCCCCTTGTGCCAAGTCAAAGATGAAATGGTGCATGAGTTGTTGCATCACTAAAAACCTTGCCAAGTAACAATAAATACCCTGTGGGACAAAAAATACACCTTGGTCGAAGGAAAAGAGCACAACGCACCTTTTACATTTGAGGATAACATGTGTGTTTTAGACTCCCCCTAACGTCTACACCTTCCCCTGATCCTTACATTAATCAAGGGAGCTTGGAAAGTGTTCACATTCCTATGCTTTTCACAAGTTTCTCAAATATGGCCTTAGGCAATGATTTAGTGAACAAATCTGCTACATTCTCCTTAGACCTCACTTGATTCACTTGAATCTTGAGGAGGACATGTTGTTGCTGATTGTAGAAAAACTTTGGCGATATGTGTTTTGTATTATCACCCTTGATATATCCTAGCTTCATCTGTTCGATGCAAGCTGCATTATCTTCATAAATGCAAGTAGACTCTTCAGTGGTAGAACTCAAACCACTAGTCCCTCGAATATGTGTGATGATAGCTCTTAACCATACACACTCACGAACCGCCTCATGTAGAGCAATGATCTCTAAGTGGTTCGAGGAGGTAGCCACAAGAGTTTGCTTGGTTGATCTCCAAGATATCACCGTGTTCCCAATGGTAAATACATAACCAGTTTGGAAACGATCTTTATGTGGGTCAGAGAGGTACCCAGCATCAGTAAAACCAACCAAAACGTCATTTGGTGTTTTGGTGTAGTGAGTGGCGCTTTCGCCATCAACATTTCCTTTAGGGATTGCAGTTCCATCTGCGGCCCCTCTTGTCTCTCTGTAGGGAAAGAACAGTCCCCAGTCAATGGTCTCTTTTAGGTATTGGAAAATGTTCTTGATACCATTCTAGTGACGCTGAGCTAAATCTAGCTAACAAGTTCACTGAGAATGCAATGTCTGGTCGAGTACATTGGGCTAAGTACAATAATGCGCCTATTGCACTTAGATAGGGAATTTCAGCTCCCGACACGTCTTCGTCATCTTCCTTTGGACGAAATGGATCTTTTCTTGCATCCAAGCTACGACCGATCATGGGAGTGCCAGCAGGATGCGCTTTGTCCATGTTAAATTGCCTGACTTTTGGACATATGCAGACTGGTGGATTAGTATTCCACAAACTCGGTTTTCTAGTTCAAGGCCTAGACAGAATCGAGTTTTCCCAAGATTCTTCATCTCAAATTCAGATTTCAAGTAGCTCGCGGTTTCTCTTATTTCATCAAGAGTACCTATTATGTTCATATCATCGACATGTACTGCTACAATTGCAAATTCAGAACTTGTTTTCTTAATGAATACGCAGGGGCATAATTCATCATTCTTATATCCCTTCCCAATCAAGTAGTCACTTAGGCGGGTATACCACATCCGCCCGGATTGTTTCAATCCGTAAAGTGAGCGTTTCAACCTAATTGCAAACGCACTCCGCGGTTTAGAGTCACTTGACTTGGGAAATGTAAGGCCATCAGGCACTTAGATATATATATATATATATATATCTGAATCTAGATCCCCATAGAGATATGCAGTAACCACATCTCTGAGCTGCATTTCCAGTCCTTCAGAAATTACCAACCTAACTAAGTAGCGGAACGTTATAACGTCCATTACAGGAGAGAATGTCTCATTGTAGTCAATTCTAGGGCGTTGTGAGAAATCTTGCGCCACAAGGCGAGCTTGTTCCTTAGGACTTCTTTCTTCTCATTACACTTTCTAACAAAGGCCCATTTATGTCCTACAGGCTTTACACTTGGTGGGGTTAGCACTACCGGACCAAATACCTGTCTCTTTGTTAGAGAATCTACTTCTGCCTAGATTGTTTCTTTCCATTTAGGCCAATATGCTCTTTGTTGACATTTTGCAATAGAGCGTGGTTCGATATCATCGTGCTCTATGATTCCTTGAGCAACAGTATATATCATCAATGTGTATGGAAGATCTTTCTATCAACTCATACGCACTCTCATAATCCTCTGAGATTTCTTTGTTCTCTGGAATCATTTTAAACATCGGAGCGTCCTCTAGTATTGATTCATGGACATAACTATAATCAGAGACAATCTCATTAGAGGGATTATATACATTGATGATTGGTTTGTGCCTTACTCGCCCTTTTCTTCCTTAGGTGAGTGTCAATCGAACGAAGTGGCCTCCCCCTCTTCCACGGGGAGCCACGGCCTCAACCACACCTCCACTAAGTGTGGTTGCAGTGCCTCTATCTGCGGCACTGTGCCCCTTGTTGGGGACTTCTAACCTTGCAGGCACATTTGCAGCTGGTATATGTGATCTCATCACTTTTGCGATCTTAGTAAATGCATCAGCATCGAATCTGCTACGTTCTGAAGATCGATTATTCTTTTCACTTCGCTTTCACTTTGTGAAGTGCGGGGATCAAAATGAGACAGAGTGGGGACAAACCACGACAATTCCTGTCGTTCCCTTGGAAAATCCTTTTTCCTATCTCCCCCTAACGACGGGAAGACTTCCTTTTTCCTATCTCCCCCTAACGACGGGAAGACTGTCTCATCAAAGTGACAATCCGTAAATCTAGCAGTAAAGAGATCGCCTGTCAAGGGTTCCAAATAGCGGATAATTGTTGGGGATTCGTATCCAACATAAATACTTAATCGTCTCTGAAGACCCATTTTGATGCGCTGTGAGGGCGCAATAGGCACATATACTGCTAAACCAAATATGTGTAAGTGTGAAGTGTCAGGCTCATATCCAGTTACCAACTAGTACGCAGAAAATGGTTGGCTAGCTGTGGGTCTGAAACGGATAAGTAAAGTTGCGTGCAATATTTCATAACCCCAGGCAGATATAGGCAAGTTGGTGCGCATAACCAATGCCCTAGCCACCATCTGTAGCCTTTTGATGGTGGCTTATGCGAGACCGTTTTGTGTATGCACATGGGGTACATGATGCTCTACATCAATCCCAATAGACATGCAATATTCATCAAATGCTTTTGATGTAAACTCTCCAGCGTTATCAAGCCTTATAGACTTAATAGGGTGATCAGGGTAGTGAGCCCTTAAACTTATAATATGCACTAGCAGTTTTACAGCATTTCTTGTGGACAATAAAGCGACATGTGAGCAGTGTGTCGAAGCATCCACCAGAACCATAAAGTACTTGAATGATCCGCATTCTGGATGGATAGGTCCACAGATATGTCCTTGTATCGTTTGTAAGAATGCAATGTTTTGTTTTGTATCTTTAGCGTAGGAAGGTCTCGATCCTGTTTTTTACTAAAGAGCAAGCTTTGCAGAATGAGTGATTTGCCTTTGAAATAGTCAATGAGGCATATGGGAGGTAGTGTTTCCGATACTTCAGAAAGCAATGACTGCATTTGAACAGTACTAGAACCGACACCTTGCAATGTGACGGATTTTGTCCCATTTTATTTTTCACTCGAAAGAAGGGATGTCCATATGAGTTCTTTAAAATACGGATCATCGTGTCACGACCGGGGTGCCCTAGGCGGTCATGCCAAAGCCGTTATGAGTCAGTGTCCCACATTTCATTATGGGTGACAATCTAGGATTCAATGATCCAAATCATAGTCAGGTACAGTCCACTAGATTGACTCATGAGTTTCTCTAAAATGCGTTTCCTTCCACATTCATTAGAGGTAATATAAAAGTATTCAGTTCCATTCTCATAGTGTGTTTTTACATGACAACCGTTGGCACGAATATCTTTGATACTTAACAAGGTTCGATTAGCTCTTGGTGCATACAGAGCATCTTTGACTTTAAATATATCTCAGATTCTTTAGAGTATTTCTATTTTAGTAGAATGATAATCTTTTCATTCTAATAATAATTTTTTCTCTAGATGTATTGCTTTACATCTTTATATTGCAATTTCGGACCATGTAAATATGTGTAGTAAATAAATTTGAATAAATTCAGTGCTTGAGAATAAAATTTGAAATTTATTTATAAGCCAACGATAATCAAATCAAGGTCATGTTCAGAATCTAATTCATCAAACCATTATTGAAAATAAACTTTAAGACCAAGTAATAGTCTAATTAAAAATGAGGCATTATGCCTTCACATCTATCTTTGGAAAATAAAATAAATAACGCAGATCAGTCAAAATCTGGGGCATCGGTTGACTGAGCAAGTTCCTTGTTGCCATTAAAGTCTGTAATTGTGAGGTTGACGTCCGGGTCATGGCCTCCTTCTTCCATATAGTGAGCCTCTTGTTCTTTAGACTCCTTATACCTCTTGTAATTGGTTGCTACTCTGTTGCTTGCTTGGCATTTCTTGTACCGATGCCCAATGACTCCACACCTATAGCATAGTTCATTGCCAACTCTATTCTGTTTGACTGAAGGGTTCATCGGTGCCCTTTGCATCTTGTTTCCATACCACTAGGGCCAGCACCACCATCTCTGAGCCATACATTGGGAGGGCCTCCACGGCCCATATCACGACCCCCATGTCCCTTGCCACGTGGTGCATCGTTGCCACGTGGGTAGGGATCAACACGTCCAACCCCCTTTGCATTAGGGTTCTTTCCATCTTTCACTTTGCCATAATTAGCCTCAGGAATTTTCTTTGTTCCAACAGGCCTGGCATTGTTGTTTAACAGAACCTCATTATGCCTCTCAGCCACTTGCAGTAGGTTGATCAGCTTGTTGAAGGTTGTGATTCTTTGATTATCATACTCCAGCCTATACTGGTTCGCTAGTATAATTGTTGAAGTAGGAAAAGTGGAAAGAGTCTTCTGGATCATATCATCTTCTGTGAGTTCCTTTCCACAGAAATTTAGACGTGCCATTAGGGGCAACATGCCCTTGTTGAAGTCATTGACCCTTTTGTAGTCAAGCAAGCGGATTCCATTCCACTGAACGGCCAGTTCTGGGAGCAAAGTGTCATGAATGTTCCCAAAACGTCCCTTAAGGGCATCCCACAGTTCTTTGGGTGTCTTCAACTGAAGGTACTCCCAGCGTAGGCTAGGATCAATATGTCGCCTCAGAAACATTAAGACATTTGCTTTCACCTTATTAGATAGTTCATTATCTTTGGGGTCGGTAATGGTGGCAGTGTAGTCTTTTGCCACAAAGGCAGTTTCTACATCGGAAACCAACGATGATACTCAAGTCCTTCTGAGTCCAATATGTCAAATTCAGGTCAAGTTGGATCAGCCAATTACATAAACAAGAGGGAAGATATAAATTACGCAGTCATAAAGACATCCACGTAAATTATTTTCCAAAAATATGAATTAGATTTCAAAACTAAAATTCGTAATGGTCACATTTTTTTCTTTTGATGCTATGTGAAAATACTTTATCACGGTAATTGTGTGTTTATAATGCACATGAATTTTCATTATCATGGCAAGATGCAATTTATATGTAGCATGCTATATAAGGAATAATCATAGCACATTTAAAAATAAATAAATTACATGGCATGCTCAAATTTCACAAATATACAACAAAATATATGCTATACATAATATATCATGCGTTAAAATATAAACAATAGCATGATAAAAACATGCTTAAGAATAATTATAGAAGCGTAAATAAAATAAAACATGCTAAAAATATAGAATCATGCTTAAAGAGAATCATATAAAACATAAGTAACCAGGCATGCTTGAAATGATAAAAAATTATCTAACTAAACATGCTGTTAACGTTAGAGATTGAGCGGGATCTCTAGTTAGCTTTAGAGAGAGAGAGAAAGAGTGACACGAGATGTATAGTGGTTTGTCTCCCGCCTTAGCGGGAAACTACGTCCACTTGAATGTGTACTAGTGTGTCGAGCCTTGCGGCCTAACAAGATTACAAGAGATGTAATGAATGTGTTAAGTTGTGGGAGGAGGCATTCCTTTTATAGATGAAGGAATGCTTCTCATTTACTTGTTCTTCGATGTGGGACAAGCAAAGTTACTATTCTAGTCTATTTAACATGTAGAAAGCTATGTTTGTGAGGGCAACTTTGCAAGGCCGGAAAGGTGGCTTCCCGGCGACGGATTTGCGACTTCCGGATACCGTAGCGTAGCTTGAACATAGGGCTACAAGATGCAAGTAGCGGTTGGGCCTCACCATGGCTTGTGGGTGTTCCAAATAGGGTGTTAATTATGCTTGGTGAGATAGCAAACTAGTCATGCTAGTAGAGGTATCTACAAGTCCCCGAAGTCCGCAAGCAAGAGGAGCTTCTTGGTTGGGGAGTTATACACATGATGTCACCAAGCATAAGTAACCGGGCGGTACGGAGCCCCTACAAGTCCCCGAGCTCCGTAAGCAAGAAGGGACTCTTTTAACCTACACAATGAAAAAAAACGCGCATATGTAGAATGCTTGTTGTATTGGTTATCGCTCGTATTAATGGAATGCGAAAAGAATTTGATTTGTAGCGAATACCAAATGGTAGAAAAACTCAATATTCCATTAATGTGTATGAACATGTAAAATATTGGTAGTTGTATATGTGGATCTTATGGCCATATAACACGCACAATAGATAGTGGAAAGTGTAATGGGTGTCCATATAAATTTGTGGGAGTAGTCCCGGTGACATCGTATGAAGCGTTTGTGAACTTGGGGCTTAAGTAAAGCATGTTGGACATGATCGAGCAAGTTGGGTTGTTCGAGCAAGTTGTGTAGTTGAGTGTGTAGGCGTTGTGCGAGCATGCGAGGCGTGGCCCAAGCGCAAGTCGTGGCCATACTCGATACCCAAGCGAGTCGAAACCCGAACAAGTCGTTTATCCGAGCATGTTTATTTAAGTCATAAGTGTCACAAGCTTCTAGATGCATGTCACAAGTAATTGAATTTAAGCATGTATGTGTGTAGCATGTACTTGTAGTAAAGTTGCTAATAACATTTTATAGGCATGCTTAAGGGTTATAGAGACATGTATAGTCATGGTATCGGCGGTAGCTCAAATTGTAAGAGCGTAAAGATAAGAGGAAGGCACTTATCTTATGCCGATTTGAGGTTCATTGCTTGTGGCGGATAAAGTACTCCGATAATGTCCGTCGACTCGTAGTTGCGGTTGAATGCTCCATAGAAATAATTGAATTTCCTTGAAACAAAATAGATGATTAATATGTAGATTTGTAAAATCGACATAAATAATTTGCATATGTACTTTGATAAAATTATAAGCAAAGTGTATAAGCAATATTGACAACACATGACATATTTGCTTGTGTGCCCTTATGTGAATTTCGAATTGCAATGAGATGCGTAAGGAAGCATGTTCAACAAGCTGTTATGTATGTTGTAGACGCCGGGGCCTATGCATGTAGGATTATGAAAATGTGATGATTTTGCATAGATGAGCATGCTATATATGCAAAGTAGTTCGTAGTTTGAACTTGGCCAAATATGTCTAGTTGACTTCCACAGGTGACTCATGTGGGCATGTTTTGTTAACCCACTTGGATCGCAAGTATATACATATATATACATATATATATATAGCTACATAGCTCATTATAACACATGCAGTTGTGGTGCTATATAGGACAAGCGTAGTCATGAGACTTTGGACTTGGTGCACACTAGTTTGTGAACTTGGGAGCATGTGCGAGCAGTTCACATTTGTGTAAGAGATAACTGACAAAGAAGTTAATTTATTTGATAATTAGCGTGTGGGCGTGTGAAGTGTACGTGCATGCATGTGTCTAAATAGTCTCCCAATTTACGCAAAAAGCATAAGCACGTGGTGCATGCATAGTAAGGAGGAGACCATAAATTAAAGGGAAACTTAGCTTGTCGGTGTGCAGAGCAAGCGGCTCGATGGTGGTCACCCAGCTCAGATGGCGTTATTCCTTGAATGGTTGGTGCCTGGTTGCCTGAATCGGCGGGGAGTTAGCCTTGCTATCAGAGTTGCTGGATAGCGGAGACGCTGGAAGGAGCTGCAGCAGGGCGTTGAATGGAGGTGCAGCGGAGCCGCTGAGTGGCAGTTGCCACGGCTGGTGTGCTGGGTTGGGCGGAACTCGAGGTTGATGGCGCTGCCGCTGGTTGTGGAGCGCATGGCAGAAGAGAGTTTCGCTGATGGAGCTCCGTTGAAGAAACGTGGCGGTGTTGGGTTACCGCTGATGAAACTTAGCGGAAGAGAGCCGGCGGTGATGGAGCTTAGCTGAAGAAGCTTCCCGCTGATGGTGCTTTGGTGAAGAAACCTTAGCGGTGCTGGCAGCTGATGGTGACTAGCGGGAGAAAATACCGCTGACGGAACTTAGCGGAGCCCTTGAGGTTTAGTTGGGGAAGCTTTGGCCGGTGAGTTGGGCGAAGCGGAGGTTTTACCGTTGGTGGTCAAGGAAACCGAAGAGTCCGGCGGTGGCTGAAGAGTTCGGCGGTGACTCGAGCGTCCGGCGGAGAAGCAAGAGTTCGACGGAGACTAGAGCGTCCGGCGGAGAAGCAAGAGTTCGACGGAGCTTCGAAGTTGGGCGGAGTGAGCTGACGATTGGTTCCCAGAGTAATGCAGTGAGTTGGTCGAAGGGATCTGCAGCGGAGCTCTGCGGCGAGTGTGCAGCGGAGACGTGCCGGAAGGGTTCGGCGGAGGCTACCAGCGAGCCATGCTGTGAGCAGTGCAGCGGAGCGGAGGTTTTGCCGCTGATAGAGCTGGGCGGAAGATGTTGGCAGACTGGCCGGCGCTGTGGGCGGGCTGGCTAGCTGCTGGTGGAGCTGTGCTGAGTTCTGGCGGTGGAGCCCTTCCGGCGGAGACTCGAGATGGCTAGCGGAGGCCATGAATGGAGCTCGGAAGCCGCCTGATGGAAGGTCGGCGGTGCAAGGTCGGCGGAGGGGGCCCTGCTGGCGTGCTTGGCGGATGGGATCCGCTGATGGCGTTGGCCGTAGCGGTGCCGCTGGTGACAGCTAGCGGTGATGCTATGACGATGAGAGTTCAGCGGTGAAGTTCAGCTGTTAGCGGAGCTCGTGGTTGAGTTCAGCGGAGGGAGCTGGCGGCCTGAAGCAACGAAGAAGAAAAAGGGTGGCCAAAGCAGATCTCTGGGTGTCCAGATAGAATTTGCCGCCAAGTTTTTGTGTTTTTTTTTTTTTTTTTTTTTTTTTGCAGTCAGCGTTGACTTTCATGGTTGGGCGTTGACCAACCCTTGACTGGCGTTGACCAGTCATGTTGAGCGTTGACCAAGTGTGACCAACTCCGCTGGGCGTTGACCAACCCCGCCGGGCGTTGACCAACCCCGCCGGGCGTTGACAGGCCCCGATTTGATGTTGAATGAGCGTCGACTCGACATTTTCGGGTCAAAGTTCGTGATAGGTGACGAAGCCTTTTTGTTGGCTTCCCACAGACGGCGCCAATGTTAACGTTAGAGATTGAGCGGGATCTCTAGTTAGCTTTAGAGAGAGAGAGAAAGAGTGACACGAGATGTATAGTGGTTCGTCTCCCGCCTTAGCGGGAAACTACGTCCACTTGAATGTGTACTAGTGTGTCGAGCCTTGCGGCCTAACAAGATTACAAGAGATGTAATGAATGTGTTAAGTTGTGGGAGGAGGCATTCCTTTTATAGATGAAGGAATGCTTCTCATTTACTTGTTCTTCGATGTGGGACAAGCAAAGTTACTATTCTAGTCTATTTAACATGTAGAAAGCTATGTTTGTGAGGGCAACTTTGCAAGGCCGGAAAGGTGGCTTCCCGGCGACGGATTTGCGACTTCCGGATACCGTAGCGTAGCTTGAACATAGGGCTACAAGATGCAAGTAGCGGTTGGGCCTCACCATGGCTTGTGGGTGTTCCAAATAGGGTGTTAATTATGCTTGGTGAGATAGCAAACTAGTCATGCTAGTAGAGGTATCTACACATGCTCAATAACAAAATATAATAAAAGCATAAATAATAAAATATAAAGCATGCTTAAAAATAGAAAATAAAAAATTCACATGCTTGGTTAAATTCATAAAATAAAATAAAGAAAACATACTTGATTTCGAGAAAATAAAACAATCCTAGCACACGCACGTGTTGATGCAGGCGTGCGTAGCGATATTTTTGGGCTTGAGAAAAATTGGGCCTCTTCATTTTTTTGTTTTTTTTTTCAGCAATGGGCTTGTTCTTTTTCTGGGCCAGCTTTTCTTAGGGCCTTTTTTTTAAAAAAAAATTTGGGCCGGGTCGATACTTTGGGCCTGGTCACCTCCTTTTTTTTCTCTCTCTTTTTTTTTTCCGCGTCTTCTTTCCTCTCTCCTCTTTCTTTCTCCGCCTGTTTTTCTGGTTTTCTGGGTTACAGGTGGTGGCTGGTTGGGTGCGGATAGCAGTGCAGATTGGCTGGCTAGTTGGGTGTGGATGGCGCTGGGCCGAGGCTGGAGGGGTGAGTTGACGAAAGGTGAGGGTTGAGGCCGCCCTGGGTCTGTTCGATGGCGTCGGTGTGGATCCGGAGACTTGGGTGATCCGGTATGGCAGTGGAGTTGTCGTGCGTTGCTGGGTTTGCAGGGGCCGCGCGGGGATGGGTTGTTGTGTAGGTACTCAGTGCAGCAGCAGGCGATCCGACTGGGCACACTGGAGGCCTGTCTGGAGGGATGCTGAGGCCAGGCTGCTAGGATCTGCAAAGCTGGTGTGCTGCTGTGGTGACGGCAGAAAAGAAAATAAAAATTTTCTTTTTCTTCTAGGGTTTTTTTTTTTTTTTTTTGATTTCGTCGGGAAGAAGAAAGTAACTAAAAAAAAAAACTAGGTTTTTTTTCTTGGCTATTTGCTCTGAGCGTGCTGATAACGTGTTAAAGTAAAATGACAATTGGAATTGGTCTACTCATTTCATTTCATAACCCCTTTATATAGGGAGAGAATTACAATGTAAAGAACAATTACAATGATGACATTAACTACTGATTGGTCCGTAATCCACGCTGATTGATGGTAATTGCTAATTGCTTGATTCCCTCTCCGTCAATCACTTTGACGAAGGCACATAATGTGTTTTCCCTTTAACAAAAACTATTTATTTAACTAAAATGATCGACCAAGAAATACCATTTTCTGAAGGGAAAAACTCACAAACAGTACCTGAACAATAGGTCACTAATAACTTTCGTACCTAAACTTCAAAAACTATCATTTTGGTACCTGGACTTTTCACCCCGACCCAAGATTCATACCTGGGATCCACTTTGCCGTTAACGGTGTTAACTTTGTAAGGGTAAATCTGTCTTTTCACTTGCAGGAAGAGAGAAACAAAAAAAAAAAGAACAATACCTTGGTAAGAGAGATGAACAGTGAAATGACAGATTTACCCTTGTAAATTTAACACCGTTAACGGCAAAGTGGATCCCAGGTATGAATCTTGGGTCGGGGTGAGAATTCCAAGTACCAAAATGATAGTTTTTGAAGTTGAGGTACGAAAGTTATTAGTGGCCCATAGTTTAGGTACTGTTTGTATTTTTTTCCCTTTTTCTGAAATTTGATTATATTTCCTCTGTTTTCCAACAAAAAGCAATCAACCATGATTATCAATCAAAGAAATGATAAACGGTTGGAAAAGAGGAAAATTTAATCAAATTTCACAAAAGGGTTTTTTTTTGGTAGCTAAAGATGAAGAAGATGGTGACACTGGGCTTTGAAGATGTTGTACAATATCCAAATTATGATAGAAATTTCAAAACTAAATAACGATTAAAGTGAATTAAATTACTTGTCTCTGAATTCAAAATCTATTTTTGGGACTAAAATGATCAACCAAGAAATATTCTTTTCTGAAATTTGATTAAATTTCTATTCTTTTCCAACAAAATGCAATCAACCATGACATTATCAATCAAAGAAAATGATGAAGGGTTGGAAAAGAGAAGAAATTTAATCAAATTTCAAAAAAGTATATTTATTGGTAGCTAAAGATAAAGAAGATGGTGATGTTGAGCTTTATAGATGTTGTAACTGATAGAAATTTTACAACTACAATAACGATTAAAGTGAATTAAACTACCGGTATCTAAATGGCCAACAGAATAATCAACAATTCAAAAACTATTTTTAGGACTAAAATGATCGACCAACAAATACCCTTTTCTGAAATTAGATTCAATTTATTCTCTTTTCCAACAAAAAGCAATCAACCATGGCAATCAAACAAAATGAAGGGTCGAAAAAGAGAAGAAATTGAATCAAATTTCAGAAATCGTGGTAGCTAAAGATGAAGAAGAGGGTGATGTTATATAGTATCCAAATTATGATAGAAATTTCAAAACTACAATAACGATTAAAGTGAACTAAAGTACCTGTATCTAAATGGCCAGCAGAATAATCACAATTCAAAAACTATTTTCGGGACTAAAATGATCAACCAAGAAATACCCTTTTCTGAAATTAGATTCTATTTCTTCTCTTTTCCAACAAAAAGCAATCAACCATGACAATATCAATCAAAGAAATTGATGAAGGGTCGGAAAAGAAAAGAAATTGAATCAAATTTTAGAAAGGGTATTTCGTGGTAGCAATAGATGAAGAAGAGGACGACACCGGAAAATGCAATCAAGCATGACATATCAATCAACCAAAAAAAATAATGGGCAGCAATAACCATAATTGAGAATATCGAATTGATAATTCTTAAATTAAAAACCAATTTAGGAAATGAAAATTAAACTTCCCGATAAAGCATGATAGCTAGCGAGAGAGGAGGGCAGAGAAGCTTCCCAAAATAATAAGCTCGTTTAAGGTAACTAACATCGATGAAGGAGGTAAGAAAAGTATTTGTTTTTTTTTTTTCCTTCTATTCTTCCTTATTTGTCTTTTCATATGAGTTAACAAAGTCTAATAACAATTGAAAAAAGATGGAGTCCAAATATGGAGCTCTAACTAGAACCACCCTATAAGAAAATTAGGGAGGTGTAGATAGCATATTGATTATTTGTAAAAGTAAGTTAGAGGTCTATTAAGTGGGGAGGTCTAAATACCAATTTTGGAGGTATGAATAGAAGCTCTCATGCATTATTCCATGAACATTTTCTCTTTTGATGTAAGTTTTTATTTTTATTATTTGATTATACGCATTTATATGCGTGTAATTATATCTAAAACACTAGAAATAAGTTAATCCCCATGTCAATTATTATGTAATTAATCCATTTTTTAATTTATTTGTAGGTAATAAGCGGAGTTGCGGAAACCGAGAGAAAATAGTGCAAAATTGAACCAACTTAGAATTTCCAACAAAAAGATGAGAAAAGTTTACGGTCGATCAATGAGTTGACTAAGGTCAACGTCATCAGGGTGTGAAGCTCATGTATTGGTACTTGGTGGAAGAGAAGAAAAATGAAATAATAAAAGAAAATGAAAAGAAAGGAAAAAAATGGATGCTGCACGTGTTGACCATTTAATTAAGCAAACCTTTGCTTAATTAATCCTTAGTGACCAATCCTCCTCCTTTTCTTATTATCACGTGCAGCACATTTTGTTTGATTTGATTGAGCCAATTAATGGCTAACACATGGCAGACTACCAACCCATTCCTTCTCCTCTTCCGCACAGCCACCCATCCTTTCTCTTCACAATATATATATACCACGACCTAATTCTCCAGCTCCCTTGAACAGCGCCGCAGCACCAAAAAAGAAAACAGAGGCAGCCCTTTGGGCTGCTCTCTCTCCCCCATCCTTCTCCACCATTTTTTTTTATCTTCTCCTTCTATTTTATTTTGGTATTTGAGAATTACTCACTCAAACCTTCTAAGCATCAAGGGACTTCATCATCATCAAGATTTGAAGATTGGGTAAAAGTGGGGAGCTATAAATCAAGGCTTGTCATAATTGCTTCATAGCAATTGTGACTTGTTCTTGTTACTTCTCACTTCTTTTCACCATTTCCTCTTTATTGATATTTGTTGATGTTAATTTAATTATGGGTAGTGAGTAATTTCTTTGTTGGGAGTTAGGGTTGTGTGCCCTAATCCAAATTTGATGTAATGGATGCTTAATTTAATTTATATATGGAATTTGTTAATTATTGGATGCTTGTGTTTTGTGATAATTGATTAGAATGCATGCTTAGGAATTGTCAACTCTTGGGTATGTGTTTTAATAAGTCTAGATTAAAATTTAGGGGATGACATCCTTAGATTTTAGAGCTAGAACCCCGATTTGATATTTGTGGGAAGTACAAACATGGTTCACTACATGATTAGCTTGATAGCAATTATGGTGAGCTTAGTTGCCTAATTCCTCAAACTCTAGGCCTCTTGATGTGAATTAGTGACCCTTGAACCGGCTCTAATTCATGTCGAGTGAGTTCCTACGGCCCTTGAACCGGAGTAGGAATACCATGAAAGGGAATTTTGGCCCTTGAGTCTTGAAAAGCCTTGGGTACGGCTTCTACCATCTTTAATAAATTGCACGTAAATCAAATTAGCATCTAGAGCATTGAATTAGGGTTAGGAATCATCCCTAACTACCAATCCCATATTTATATCGTTTCTTACTTTGCTTTCTTTATCTAATTTAGTTGTTAGTTAAAGTTTTCATTTAAATTCTTGCACTTTGGTTATTAGAAATTAAAATGACTATTTTCGGTGACAATTTCTATCTCATTGTAAATAATCATCACTAGGCTCATAGCTTTGATTAGGTTTTGGTGCGAACCAAAGCCGAGCATTGCTAAGGCTTGGTGCCTTAGAGTAGCATTTTTATTTATTTTCTTTTTCTTTTTCTTTGTGTGCTAAGTGTCTTTATTTCCGATTACCCAAGGATTGTGGGTTAGCCACTAATCCCCGTGGTACGATAAACTTTGGGCATAATATTTCCCTATCTTGACAACGATACGTGCGCTTGCGTAAATGTGTATTCAAGTCATTATTATTATATATATTTTTTTTTGCTTAGTTGTACAAGAGTAAAATAATATTGTGAAATGTTCAAAAATTGATGGACTAACTACAGATTTTGGAGGTATATGAATAGAACACTCTAAAAAAAAGTTTTTATTGATATTATTGGATGATGGGTATTATGGAAAAATTAGAGAGGTGTAGATAGCATATTGATTATTTGGGGCCGTGACCACTTACCCAATTTTAGCTTTAAAATTGCCCACTTACTCCACTAAGAGTTTTTTAACCCCATTTACCCACTCTAACATCTACTGACAATTTTGCCCCTATTAATTAAATTAAAACTCATCGATCTCTCTCCTCTCAGACTCTCTCTCCTCCCAGACTCTCTCTCTCTCTCTCTCTCTCTCTCTATCTCTCTAGTGTGTCAGTTTTCTCACGGAGAACAAAAAATCAAATCAATCAATCAGAGGTTGATGATCACAGTATGATTGGGTCCGATCTTGTTCGGATCGTCGTCGTCGACATTGGAATCAGAGTCGTAGGGGCCAGAATTGAACGACGACAATGTCGGTTTGCGATTGTGTTGTTGGTGGTTGATTCCGAGGAGGAGCTTGTGCTTCTTCTTGGTGCACTAACTGTCGTCGTCGTCTGGCGGAGGAGGAGGAGGGGCGTTAGGGTTGCCGCTGTGGCGAGTGGCGGGGCAGGCGAGGGTGGCGACGCTAGGGTTGAGGAAATGGGGGAGGAAGCGCTTCTGGAGATCGAGAAGCAAAGGTCGGCCCTTCTTCTTTTTAGGAGGGGCTTGATCCCAATCCGATTCGATTCTGCTCCCCTTACACAACCATGCCCCGATCAGTCCTGCACCGGCCTCACACTCCAGTGGGTGCCTAGAGCACCTTTTTTTTTTTTTGGTATACTATGAACTCCGAGAATGAGGAAGGAAAAAAAAAAGAAAAAAAAAAGTGAACGTGTACAATTGAACATATAAATTGATTAATTGTGTCTGTAGTGTATTCATTTTGGTTTTGAGTGTTTATGCAATTCACTTGAGGGAAATAAATATAATTACTGGAGGGTAATAATTTGATTATTGGGGGCAATAATATAATTATTAGGAAGCAACAATATGATTATTGGGAGGCAATAATACGATTATTGGGAGGCAATAAAAAGAGTATTGAGAGGCAATAATATGATTATTGGGAAGCAATAATATGATTATTGGTGCAATAATATGGTTACTGGGTATTATTAGGGGCAATAAATTCAGATGCCGGAATCCGGTGGCCAATTCGGTGACCGGATTCAGGTGATCGATTGCCGGATTCCCGTCACCGGTGTCCAGAGTCGGCGGCCGGCCACTGATCACCGGAGTCCGGCAAGGTCTCCGATGACTTCTCTCTCTAAGTGACAAAGAAGGAGAGGGCAAAATTGTCCCAAAAATAAATAAACAGGAATAAAAAAAAAAACTTAATTGGGTATTAGGGAAATAATCTCTTAGAGTGTTTGGGTAAGTGGGGTTAATTAACCCCAAAATTGGGTAAATGATCATTTCCCTTATTTGTAAAAGTAAGTTGGAGGTCTATTAAGTGGGGAGGTCTAAATACCAATTTTGGAGGTATGAATAGAAGCTCGCTTTCTCATAATACCCATCATCCAAAAATATCAATAAAAACTTTTTTTTAGAGTGTTCTATTCATATACCTCCAAAATCGGTAGTTAGACCTCCATCAATTTTTGAACATTTCACAATATTATTTTACTCTTGATACAACTAAGCCAAAAAAAAAAAAAAAAATCTTTCAGTTGATAGCTCTCTCCCAAGCACCACCCCCTGGTTTCTTATTGTTGTATTTTGTAGGCATATGCATCTTTAGAGGCCAAGAGCAGTTCATTTCTTGAACTTCCTAAGATTCCTTCGTTTCATATATTTGCTTGATGGGAACAGTATGCTCCAATGGATGAGTATGTTTTTAAGAGAAAGTGGTATTTTGGTGTTTTGGTTAGAGAATATTGCATATCCAAAATTGACTCGAGGAACTACAAAGTAAGGAACTGGTTTGTTGATTTCTCTGCTGCTTGGTAAGGATGAAGACCATAACAGAAACAAAAGGGAAAAAATGGCATGAGGATGACCATTTGTTGATTTCATACCTCTAAAAGGGAAAAGACTTTTTAAATTTTTTTTTTTTTTTGGTACAATGGGGGTCCAAGACCCAGAACAAGAAAAAAAAACTAACAGCTAAAAAGCCTCAACTGATCTGAACACTCTAGGCCTAGCAAAGCCATCAATGTCATCAAGCATGGCTTGACAAATAAAGGAAGGAGCTAAAGGACACCTGCATAATCCAAGCTCTTGATCAGTACTTCTTTTAGCTAATCCATCAGCTACCATATTTCGCTCCCGATGAATGTGTTGTATGGAATGAAATTCAAAGGAATTGAGCATAGTTTGACAGTTGGATAATAAGGTTCCCAAAGGATGAAGATCAATATCACAATGCATCATGAGCTGCATAAGAACAGCTGAGTCAGTTTCAACTTCAATATGTGTAATACCCAACTCCCTGGCAATGGATAAACCAGTCATTAAACCCCATGCCTCAGCTTTAAGCACTTGTGTCTTTATTGGTAATTTGACATGAGTTGACAAAGTCAACTATCTCTTGAAAAAAGAAAGAGGTCCAAATACCAATTTTGGAGGTATGAATAGAAGCTCCCATAATTAACCCGAGACCTGTATTCATCATAAATTTGAAAGAATTTATAAAATAAGGAGAATGAAATCCACGCTCCTCAAATTACATTCTACACTCCCACTTTCTAGTTTTTATGTATTTTATGTTGCTTACTAATTCACTTCCAGTTTTTCCCTTCTTCCAATCAAAAAGAGAAGTCATTCGTCATCTATTATCTTAACCAAAATGCCAATTGGTTTCTCCATTGTTAAAGAAAAGATGGTGGACTTAGATTAATTGATCAATCTGCAACTCCATTGGAGTAAAAAAAATCCAAAACCCTCACTACTAGAATTATAGCCCCAGACATCAGTCAAAAACCGATGAGAAAAAAAATTCCAACCGATGTCTTTGTGGGTGATGAGAAAGATCCGGAAAATGCAGACATCGGTTTTTAGCCGATGTCTAATATTCGGGTAGACATCGGTTCCTTATAATAAACCGATGTAAAGAAGTTTAAATGATAACAAACTTGCATGCTTTACTATTGTTAAACCCACATTTTATTGTATTTAAAGCTTAAAGAAATAGATTATATAACACAAGTTTGAGTTTTAACATCGTTATTGATTTAAGAACCGATGAGTAATACTGTTGTAGACATCGTTTCTGACAATGAACCGATGTGTGGATATGTTAGTAACATCAGTGTTCATTTCCGAACTGATGTCTGGAACTCGGTAGTATATCGTTTCTGATAATGAACCGATGTCTGGATGTTTTAGTAACATCGGTTTTCATTTCGGAACTGATGTCTGGCACTCGGTAGTATATCGTTTCTGATAATGAACTGATGTCTGGATGTTTTAGTAACATCGGTTTTCATTTCGGAACTGATGTTTGGCACTTGGTAGTATATCGTTTTTAACAATGAACCGATGTCTGGATATATTAGTAACATCGATTTTCATTTTGGAACTGATGTATCTGTATTTCTGGACATCAGTTTTTATGGCTAAAACTGATTTCAACTTTATATCTAAACATCACATTCTATAAAGAGGATTCTGTCCACAAAATAGAACTGTGATTATAAATTGCAAATTGGGGTATTATATCCGACATTCATCATCCTTAACAGTTTACAAAATGGGCAAAATAAAACCCCAATTCATATATGCACCTATATACTACAAGGCTAGCCTAGCAATTAGTATTCTTGTTTGTTCATAATTGCTACAAAAAAGTTAGTTAAAACTAACTCAAAATCAAGAAACTGGTCAGAACCTACAACAGAGTCTGTAAGTAGTCGGCTACTTCAATGCGGACCTCGTCAAGTTGTTGTTGGGTATACCCTTTCCGATCCTTTACCGCCCACTACAAATACTTATAATTCAATAAATAAATCACTTATCTGAAATAGAAAAGAAAACAATTGGGAAGCTAATTGCCATAACTCTTGTTAGTTGAGATTTGACATACCTGAAATCCCACCAATATCACTCAAAATTGATCCAGATTGGGTTCAGTCCCTGCAAGGCAAAATAGTCGATGATCATCAAATTTCACAATTCACATTTGGCAAAGTTTTCTCCATCCCAAGCATTTGAGCCTACAATGTGGAAATATAGCAAGAGCAAGAGCTAAAGCATTGCTTTCTTCAATTTCTGCAACTTTATATTAAACAGCAGAGTGGTTTATATGTTCAGAAGCAGAATCATGAAACCTTGTGAAAGAAGAGCCTAATCTCTCCTAGCAAAACATCAAAGCTTTTGAAAATAAATAGACATACTTCAGTCCCACTGGAAACAAAGAACAACCATGAAGCAATTAAACCACATGTAAACAATTTCACCAGCACAATAGTAAACCGATTTTTGTTCCTGAATTTTTGCCCATTCTTAGGATTCAAAGGCAGGCACAATGGGAGTTTATCATCATATCCCATTTCAGGAACATCCCACCTATATAAACGAAAGCTTGCACTACATAATTAGCAGAATTCTTACTCTTTAAAAGGTGACTTGCACAAATGGTGAACCATCTTTCACACTTTATCCCTGCAAGTTGGAGCTAATCACACTCTACTACAATCCCGGAACAGATTTTCCAATAAGAAAGGTTCTTTCCAAACAAATCAACAGATTAACAACAAATGGGATACACATACAAACCAAAAAAACTCTTACACACAATAGTGAACTTCTGTTGAATAATCAAGGGAAATATTTTTATCTGTTGATAAAGATTAATTTTTTATGTGAGCTTCTTCCTCCACAGTCCACACATATTATTATGTAACTTATCCTTGGAATTATGTTATTAGTGAAAGTGCCTACAAATACCTCAAAGAGTAAACTTGCAATCTAATAGAAAAAGACTTGCCATCATTAGTAATTTCGAAAATTTCTTCACACTTATTTCCTTCACAATTGAATCACACACCTCATTTCTTCTCCAACAGTTTGATCTTTAAATAAAGAAAACTGAACTTAACTAACTACATTGAACTACTATTACTTGGTAGTAAGCAGTGAGGGGTTTTGCAAGCTCAATGACCACAACATTGAACCTTTGCTCTTACCACTGTGATAGTCCTAAGGCTCCAAACAAAATTGAAGTTGCCGCTTTGATCTGCTAGCGTTGACCTCCAACAATGATGAATTAAGAGCACTATTCAAAATTGAAAGAAGCTTAACATGTTATCAGTGCCATTCAAAATTGCTGCCCAAATATGTTTCTTTGCCTTCTAATGTAATAAGTATCTAGCATGCAGCATGCTGTCTAGAACATGAAATCAGTTCACACATGCAAATAGGATATTGGTTCATTGCACGTGGCAAAATTCTTATCACCATGAAGAATGGTACTTCTTTGCACGGGTTAGTATTTAACCTATATTTGAACTTTACCAGATATATACACTTTCATTTTGGATCATTTCACCTTGAATTCCATATTATATGCTGTAAAAGTTTTGTTTCCTAGCTAAATTCTTTAAAAGCTATCTGTTCATGTCATGGCCTTAAATCTACATCTCATGGAGTGATGAAAGTTAGTAAAAAATACCTTTAACATTGGACATCTTGAGATTCTATTAGAAGGCGGGGTTTAACTATGCTACAAGTGAGATTTCTTCTCCTCTACAAGTGACATTTTTTTCTATTAGAAAATAAACTTGAAGTCTAAACTTGTATACAAAGAATCTAAATTACCTCAGCACATGCTTGTTCTCTTTTTCCCATTCACTGCTCCAAATCTGCTCCATAGAAACTCGACCCATTCAATGAAACTTTTCTTTTCTTGCAAGATGATCGATTTATAGCTTGTCCACTCGGTGGAAATTCCATAAATAAGCTCCATGAATCACACACTTTACGCAAGCACCTATAAAAGAATGCATTCAACACAAAGCCAGAGATACAATGTCATATCAGAAAGCAGAAGAATCAGAAGCATATAATCAAACTAGACATTTCAGTTTCAACCCATAGGGGATGTCAGTTTCAAGTCTCAAATACTCTTTAACAAGTCCACTACAAATTCTCAGAAGAAAATAGCTTCATATTATTAACAGAAGATTACAGTTTTACAGAAACAGGTCGCTGGGTCTGGAAACTAGTTTCTGAAATAATTTATGTAAGTGATATTCCAATTGGATAAGTACACCCAAAGTCATATAGTTTTGAAGAAAAGTGAGAGCCGAAAGACAAACTATCAAAGATCATATATCAGTTTAGTTTGTCAAAACTCAAGCTATTCAGAAATATAAAATTGAAACAGAATATGAGTTAATAACATCACAGAAATAAAAGGTTATTCCAATTGGTTTCTATAAGAACAGAGCTTAATCAAAGAGAGGCTAAAAGATATCCAGACGTGTATATGAATATGAAGAGCTGCAAATCAATAAAAAGTAATCAAAGAATTGAGATTGAAATTCATAAGGCATACCCTTTTTAACAAGCAGATCAGAGGAGAAAGGGTGAGAATTTAATAAGACCCTCGATCTAGAAACATAATTACAGATAGAATTTAAAGAAAACTGAAATAAGAAGTTGACATATATTTCATAATAAGAGGAATAAGTGGTTCTAGTACATATATAGTGATCCATCTGAGACTGAAAGGAAGGAACTGGACAAGTGTCCAGTTCATGACTACCAACCTGCCAGCTCATAAGCATCTAGGACTCTAAACAACCAGCAAAGTTAAAATATAAGAAATTACAATACAAGGTGGATAATTACTAAGCTGATCAGAGTTTCCTTATTCAAACACTCATTATTTTCCTTTTCTGTTTCTTACAAGTAATCAAAACCACGACAATTACTATATAATCTGCTTTATCATGGTAGAGGCATGATGCAAAAATTACAAAATGTACCTGTATTCCAAGCATCTTTCCTATAATTCCCAAAGCTTCCTGTGTATCCTTGTAAAGATGAGACCAAAGCTTCCTGAATTAATCTGACTGATCAAAGCTTTCAATCGCTCAACATCCTCACCACCAGCAACAGCAAGAGACCTAAAATTCCCAATTTCAGCACAATAATATTTACTTGCAGTGTCCTGCGCCTTCGCTCCATTTTCCTTCACTACCTGAATGCATCACAGAAATCACACACCCATAACAACATTACACACTCAAAACGCATTCAAAACAAACCAAAACAAAAAAAAATCTTATCTACCTCTGGTGGAGCTTCCAAGTTGGTCAAATGAACCACTTTCCTTCTGTATCGACTTCATTCACCATAAAATCAGAATACCTGGATAATTAAACCGACAAAATTTCACAAAAACCTGCAATGGATTTATTCCAGTTTAATCTCTGTTAAGAATTCACGTTAAAATAGCACTTATTCTGAAACAAAAGTGCAAATGCATATACAACATAGCATATAGAACAATGATCCAACAGTCAAATAAGTATATCCTCAATCAGTAACATTATAATTTAACCTTAAAAGGAGTAATTACAAGACTCGGGATGATGTTGATAGCATGATAAACGATTCAAATAACATTTTTTTAAAGATGATTGGGGTTCTTTGTGAGCTAAAATCAATCAAGATGAAATGAACTATGAATGCAAGAATGGCATCAAACAATGCTTACACTTATAATCAAATTTATGAAGGGATTCACGGAAGGTTCCTGGGAAGCATAAGCCTGATGAAGTAAAGCAAATGCAATCAAGCGTTGGGTGGAACTTAGCATCTTCTTATCCTGAAAGCACAGCATCCCAACTAGTCAGAATCCAACAGCTAATACAAAAAAAAAAAAAATACAAAAAAAATAAATAAATAATCCAAATACCAAGAAAGTTACTATCCAAAATTGACTGTCTTTTCTCTTATGTATTGATAGATGATACAGATCAAGGAAATCAATTAGTTCTTTTCCCTTGTAAATTACACAGATTTTCTGCAAGTAAGGGATCTAGGGTTCTACTTTAATTGTGTAAAGAAATGGATAGACTCGAATTTCAATGCTTCGAATAAGCTAGAAAGATGAAGCAGAGAGAGAGGAATCAGAGAGAGAGAGAGAGGTACCTATACGAGGAGGGAGAGGGAGAAGCAAGGAATGAAATGGAAGGCGTGAGAGAAAATAGAGGTGAAGTCGGAGACGATCTCTTTGAGTGGTCGTTGCTCTGCTCTGAGCCGTCCAAACACGGCCTTGGAATCTTCGAACCCCAGAGTCCCCCGCTTCTTCATCTTTAGCTAATTCCGACAGCTTCACACAGAGAGGAGAGATAGAGAGAGAGCTACAGACGACGAGCGGCGCAGAATTATCAGAGGGGGCCAAACTGGGTTTCACTTTTCAACGGGTTACTGCTCTACCCGTTGAAAGCTTTCCCAATGTTAGGCTAACAGAACTATAGTGAACTTCTATATCACATCAAATTCCAACGAATCTAAACACAACCGTACATTCAAAACCCAGACCCAAACCAAAATAAGCTTCGGAAATATAGGCACTCACCGGAGTTGGAGTATCAGTCTTGCAAATGGGCATCGTGGCCTTCATTTCTCCAAAGCAAAGAGACCTAAGTAAACCCAGTCAAATCAAACAAAGAACAATATCAGTGTCACTAACAAACACACAAACAAGTGAATTCTTAGATCTTGAACAAATCCTTCAGAGACTAAAAAGAAATAAAAATCAAAAGAGACAGAGAGAGAGAGCAAGAAGAACCCGAAATCTGCAAACCCAGAAACAAAGAACAAAGTGTGGAGGCCATTTGGACTAGTTGGGGTTCGGATCTCAGAGCAAGGATGTGCTGTCGTTGGACAAGAAGCATCGGCTTGCGGCCAAAGAGAGCTTGCCGGCAGAGGCGATGGCGCCGGTGAGGGGACGGAGGAGGTTAATGAGGGAGAGACAGTAGCCACGGATCTCAAGCTCGAGGTCTGGAGAGGGAGGTTGGGTCAGAGAGCGAGGCCGGGAACTCAGGGTCAGAGAGCGAGGTCGGGGACTCTGGGTCAGATCGAAGGTGGCTCCAGTCAGCTTAGGTCGGAGAATGAAGTCGGGGACTTGGAGCACGTCAAGTTGGAGAAGGATGTCGGGAACTCAAGGCAGGGCTGAGGTCGGCAAGGTGAATGAGCTGCTGAGTCTCACAGTCTTTAGCTAGCTAGGGTTCGACAGTTTGAGAGAAAGAGATAAAAAATAGTAAGTGTCGGGGGAATGAAATAATTGGTCCCCGCGTTTCTCAAAGTTTAAAACTTAGTCCCTCCGCGTTTTTTAAAATTTTTCGAACGAAACTTTTCTCATCGGTTACTTTCGTAACCGATGTCTATAATAATCATAGAAATCGGTTTTTTCACAAACTGATGTTAGCACGATTTTTAACATCAGGTGCAATCCTGACCGATTTAATAGTGGCGATGTCTAATGACATTATTCTAGTAGTGCCTAGTCATTTCCTGATCTCAAAAACGGATCACACTAAGCGTACACTACTACAAAAAGTTAATCACACAGCAGAACAGAAATCGTCTGTTGTGTGTTTGAATAAACTCTATTGTACAACGGTATTAATGATGTTTTGTTGTGTGAATGTCGATAAAGTGATAACTTTTTTCTCATAACAATAGAATTAAGTATTGTCCATTGTCTGAGTCTTAAAAATTTAGCGGCAGATTTCCCTCCACTCTCGAGTCTTGGTTGCCTCTTGAAATCTGAAATTTGGGCTACTTAGTATAACAGTGCTTGAGGTTTCCGTTGTGTGATTGAAAACTGGATGCCAAATTTTGAGGAAGCCTGCTGGAATGTGATACGCTCAAAGTGAGTGCCAATTTAAACCCTGCATCAGATTATCGTATAGAATAAGTAGGGTATCGTTCTAAGCCAGGGATTGAGGTATACTTCCTGTCAAAAATTTAAATAAATTAGTATTATTCACAAAGTATAAAATAAAATATATATTTACAAAAAATACAAGATAGGAGGATTTCGAAAGTGTTTATATTCTAATCTAACTACATAATACAAGTAATCGATCAACCATGAATCAAGAAGAGATAAAGGGGACAGCAAAGATGCAAAATGTAGTCAACCACTTTTAACACGAAAACAGAACACCAAATAATAATTCACGAATCAAAATATGCAATTGGAAGAAATCAATCAAGAATAGAGATGAACGCATGCAAAGTTCTTATTACTTCCCTTAATTAGATTAACTAGATGAAGGCACCATAATTAATCCTATTAATCATGCAAAGCTAGTGAATTCCCTAACAAAACACAATCAATGCATTAAGAACATGTGGAAGTTTGATTGATTTAAGAAGAACACACAAGTTAGAACGCTAATCAAGCACGCAAATCTTTTTGTTGATTTACCTAAGGAATTATAGGTTTTCCACTTAAGCAAATAAGACCTAGAACGCTAGCAAATCTTAATTTGGATTTAGTTACATGCAAACCCTAATTGTATGGAACCAACTAAGGCTTAGTTTGCGATTGCTGTGCTGTGAGAAGAATCACTTCTGAACCTGCTGTGAGAGGAAGCACTTCCGAACCTGCTGTGAGAAGAAGCAGCTGAGGTGTTTGGTAAACTGTTTTTAAAAGTGCTATGAGAACGAAAAGCAATTTCTAGGTGTTTGGTAAGTTGCAAAAAATCCAAGAACGCAAGTGAAATTGTTGACAAGGTTATAAGAACATAAAACTGAAAACAAAAGAATAGAGGTCATGGTTACACTTTTAAAGAAACTTCAAGAATGCAAGAAGGTCTTCAAAGTTGGTGGAGGATGATGAGGCTCACGGCAAGGATGATGAATGGAGGATGGAACTTGCTTCACGGCTTCAAGTCTTGAACAATTGGAGAGGTGCCAAAATTTTGAGAGTAAAGGGATAGGATTTGCGTTTTGATTTTGGGTTTGATGATGATAAAAACATTTCTCAATGGTCTTTATATATAGAGGAAGCTTTAGACGTCAACCCTAACTCTCATTCTTCAATTCTGATTCACTTTCCTTATTTGTGTTGATGTAGATTTCCTGTTGAATTTTTTCATTAGTCCACATCATCATGGCTGCAATATATCCTCAAAATTAGATCAAATATGGAGTAGAGACCTTCCCAAACTCGTCTGAGAAGATATTCACATCCAAACACTCCTTATTTGCGAAAACAGATTTCCTGGCAGATTCACCTTCATGTACTAAATCGGCCATAACTTATTCTAGAAAATTGATATTGATGAACCGTAAAATCTCTGGAAGCTAGACATCCGTAGCCTTCCAACTATATAAAGATAATAATTTTCTTCATTCTGAGCTGCTCTCAGGACTCTGTTGAAGTTGACTGATCTACACAGATAGATTCCTAATCTGAAACGAATTTGACTTTGATGCATTGTATCTTGTGTCCAATTAGGATTCCTTGTCTAATCTTGATTGCTTTGTCGGGACATGCCTTGCACATGTCATCCATGACATCAACTAGAAGCTTCATGAATGTTCTTGGGCTCTCCTAGTTCACTCAGGTATCCTAGTATCATCAGGACTCTTAATGCCAACAGGTTTCCTAGTCCAACAAGGACTCTTGCATTTTCGCCATTTCTCATCATTTTTTCGAGCTTGACTCCTAGTTGACTCAGGATTCCTACTTCAACTGGGATTTATTTTTCATAGTAGAACTAGGAAAACTTCATTTCTCCATTTTTGCTCATTTCTGCGCCTCATTTCCTCCTTGCCTTCATTTTCGACTCAAAACTACCTAAAAACAAAAACTAAGTTAGAAATGATAATGTTAAGAGAATAAATAAGTAAAAGAATTAAATTCAGTTTACCCCCCTGAGGTTTGGGGGTAACTTCATGTTAGTCCCTGTCCTCTCAATTTAATCAGTTTACCCCCCAAAGTTTTCAATTTTCCTCAACCGTGTCCAATTTCTCATTCTCCGTTCAAATTGGATGTTAACTGCTGACGCGGACCCAAGCTTGTGGGTTAAATTACCCTTGTAACCCTAACCCAACCTTCTTCTTCTTCGATCTCTGGTGACCAAAATCATCGCCTCCCTCAAATAATGCTATGTTGCTGAGTTTGATGTCTCACCCCAACAAACGCTCCCCATCAACCACCACCACCTCCTCTTATTCTTCTTCTTCTCTCACATCCCCTCCTCCAGCAAAAAAGGCCAAGCTTCAGTCTTAGACTTGATCCCAAAGCTTGAGTCTTTTTGGGTTTATTTCACTGTTCTGTAATAGGGTTGTGGTCAATTTTGGGGGTGGCCTCGGAGAAGTTGATCATCATTGCCTCAGACCCCGACGGAGCTGAGCTCGGGCCGGTGGCAGAGGCATCTGATTCAGGCCAGAAACGTGTCTTTCCTCGACATCGGTAGACTCAAGTCTGGACGACGTCGTGTCTTCCCCGAAGGGTCCTTTATGGCTTGAGCAACACCTCCGGGTGGCGGCGGCGGCGACATCTGATTCATATTATTCGGTCTCATGATTCCGATGCACTGTTTCCTGATTCAAACAATTGAGATTTCGAATCTTACAAATAAGAAGAGAGCAGAGCAGGGAAGAAAAGAGAAGAGAGGAGAGGAGAGGTTAAAGATGGAGATGGAGATCGTGACGATCATGACGACTCACCGTTTTGCTCCATTTCATGGAGGGAGGGCTGTGGCTGGCTTTGATTGATTGGTTTGATTGATATGAACTGTGTCCTTTATCTCCCTATTTATCTTCATTTCAAGAATCAGAGACTTCTGCAGGAGCGAGGAAAAGAGCAGGAAATAACGAGAAAAAGAAGAGGACGAGTGGCCATGGTAGAACAATGGGTTCTCTCTCCTCTCACGTCTCTGAAAACTGAAACCCAGGAACTAAATGGCTTGATTTTGGGGAGCGACGATAGTGGATAGAGTGGTTGGGTTTTGGGGAGGAGGATCAGAGGAGGAGGAGGAAGAAGAAGAATTTTTTTTTTTTTTTTTTTTTTGTCGTGGAGTTCTTTTTTCCTTCTTGAAATGACAATTTTAGCCCCTAAAGTAGGCTCATTTGTCAGACTTAACGTCCAAATTGGACGGAGAATAAGAAATTGGACACAGTTGAGGAAAATTGAAAAGTTTGGGGGCTAAACTGATTAAATTGAGAGGACAGGGACGAACATGAATTTACCCCCAAACCTCAGGGGGGTAAACTGAATTTAATCCTAAGTAAAATGTAGAGAAAAATTCACTAAAAACATAGGAAATATTAGTCCGATCAGAATGTTTTCCACAAGGTAAACCTAGTGTAAGCTGTAGAAATTAGACAACAGAAGTTATACTTTTTTGTTGTGTGAAGCGGGAACATAGGCAGCAACATTTTGAGCCAAAATGCTGTAGGAGGCATATTTCCCTCCATGTTTTGGCATTTTGATTTTTGTAGTGCACTCTTACAACAGTTTGTTAGATTTCTGTTGTGTGAGCGACTTTAAAATTTATTAACTATGCCTCCCACCCAACCCTAGCCACATCGTGTCCGAAAGAAAAATAAAGCAGAATGAAATCTCTCTCTCCCACCCAACCCTAACCTTTGCTTTTGTTTTTTGTTTTTGTTCGTAATATATTTTCTTTTGGGTTTTAAGGCTCATGTACATTCCCTTTTAGTTTTTTTTTTCCCTTTACCCCTTAATTTTTGGTCCATTAGGAGATTGGGAGCTTTTGTTTCCATGTTAGTTACTGAAGGATTGACAACAAATTGTGGTCTGTATCGACAGCTATTGCTAGTTGTTATCATTGGTGAGATTCTGAACAAGATTGGCTGTTGATAAGAGTATGTTCTTGTGCTTTGCTGATAAGTGTTTTTTATTTTTGGTATGTGTTGATGCTTTGGAAACGAGGTCATAATTTTCTCTCATGATCCAAAATAAGATAATGTCTATTGTTTATTGTCTGCTTTATACATGTTTTATTCACTCTTTCTTGCTTTTCACCACTATGAGAATGCTTGTAACTTGTGGTTTGCTTGAATGGTTTTTGTTGGAAGTGCATGTCCAGTTTGTTTCAATTCCTGAAATGTTGCTATATGTGCAGATATCTCCAACTCAAGAAGCTATGCAACTAGTAATTCAAATGGTAATTTTCTGTTGGAGATGTTCATAAATTGATTGCTTACTGTGAATTGGCATTTGAAAGTTAAGTTAACATAGTTTCCTTTGTGACCAGTGGCTGAACATAATAGCTGGAACATGTACTCAAGTGATAGGACCAAAAAAGTGTGATGATATTATTGAATATGTGCCCCATTTTAGCCTTGTTTCTCCCTTAAGTTTCGTGTTTTGAGTCATTGAGTCGTTTTCAGAGTCTTGTAGAGTGTTTGGAGTGAAATAGGCGGAAAAAGTAAAATTCATGAAAAATCCTAGTTGGATCAGTATTCCTAACTGTCAACTGTTTTTGCGGTCTTTACATTATTTTAATTCCCTTTATTTTCTCTAGAAAATTCTGATATTCTCCTGCTTGTTGTAGGAAACGTTGCTTGGTGGAACTCTTGGAACAACAATGATGGAGCCATAAAATAAAGCATTAAGATATTTGACCAAGCAATGAAGAAGGGAAATAAAGGAGAAAAGACGTTTTCAGTTGAGGAATAAAAGAGAAAGACGTTTCAGCTGGAAAATAAATAAGAGAAAGATGTTTTCAGTTGAGGAATAAAAGAGAAAGATGTTTCAGCTGAAAAATAAATAAGAGAAAGACGTTTCAGCTTGGAAATTAAAGGAATTGCCCCATTATGAGAGGAGTTAAGGCCATAAAGGAGACGTTTCAGTTGGGAAAGCCAACCAATGCTCCCCTATAAATAGGCAACATCCAGAACATAATCAGCATCACTTCCCAGCCAAGATCACTTCCTGGCCAAAAACCATTCCAAGACTGCCCAATTCACTCCTTAAACTTCCATCACTTACAAGACCGTGACACCATCCATCCATCAATCTACGAAGCTCTTAGGCGCTGAGTCAAGGACGCTGCACCACCATAGCAGAGACAAGTTCATCACCTTGTTGCTAAGCCGCTGAGGAAAGCTTCAAAGTGTAACTATGACTCTACTTATAATTTTTGTTTCGGTTTTATGTGTTTGGATTTGCGAGTTGTGTAATTGGAGACATGAAATTTTCAGAATATTTTTATTAATATTTTTGAGATTTTCAGTTTATTATTGAGTTAATTTCGAGAATTCTTTTATGATGCATGTTATAATCTTGTGCCCTTTTATGTGTTTAGGTAATTTTTAGAGTTAGGTTCATAAGTTTGCATACTAGAATAACGGTGAGAGTTCTTGTGTGTTTGCTTAATTTGCCAAGAGCAATTGTTATTTGTTAAGACGCTGAGTTAAACAAGTAGTAATTGGTTCTAACGGGTGGTAAAAATCATGCTTTAATGATTAAATGATTCTGGAAATTAAGTGTTAAATTCTATGTGTAATGGTTAATTTGCACGTGTGAGTTGATTCGAGGGTTAGATAATACTACTAGTTAAGAGAATTACGCTGAGTGTTTTCGAAAATTAGTAGTATTAGGCTTGGTAAGGACTTTTCCGATCCATGCCTACATTAGAACGAATCAGATAAATGGATTGATCCGCTGAGGCTTTTCATTTGAGCTCTTATCTAGGCATTTAAGATGGGCACATTTTTGTAGGATGTTGAAATGGATTTTTTGTTTTTACACTTAGTAATTTCCGAGTGGTATTGATCTAGGTTAGGGAAGTCGATCATTGTATATAGTTTTATTTGTTTTGTTTTTATTTTAAGTAGATTAGAAACCAAATTCGAAAACCCCCCATTTTATTCTTTTATTTGTTAATTGACCTTTTTGTGTAAGTGTACCCTACAATCCCCGGACTGAACGATCCCTGCTTATCCTATACTGACAACTACATTTTGCAGGGTTAAATTGTGAGGCTATTTCAGCCGCATCATCAAGCTTAAATAAGAGCCATAGAGCACTTCCTTGGACTTCTAGAAATCATATGACTCTGCGTTCTGCAATGGTAAATTTATAGAGTTTATAACTTGAACAATTTGTTTGAAAATGCTAGCTAGTTTTGATTATGCATGTCTAGAACAAATGTGTTGGTGCGTCTGAAATGATTTATGAAAAGATGAATGTTACAATTCATTGATCATTTCTTTTTGTTATGTGTTTATCTTGTATTCAGGCTATCGAGTTGCCAATCTTCTTGAATGATAAAAGGTTGCTATCCACACAAGTAAAAGCACCTGCCCAAGTCAGACAAATGGTATGTTTATTGATTTGCTCAATTTATACTGCAAATTCTTCGATTCAGTTCTCGTTGTTAATATATTTTCCATTAGTACTTTACTGAAAGAACTAGTGAACTTCACTGTAAAGGGTTAGAGGTGTGACCATCATCTTGTGCATTATTCATGACCATTGGACTTCTAGTTGTCTAGTTTGTCTCATATTCCAAAGAAGCAATCATGTCATGTGTGCTTACCTTATGATATATGCAAGGAGCACTTAGAGTTTCCATGACAAGTCTAGGACTTATCCTTGAGCCTTATGCACCTATTGAAAAAGTTCCAAATCTATTTAGCTGACTTGTTTTCATGTATACTCTTTTTATTCTTTTTTTTTTTTTTGGATTCAGTGGTTGAAGTTTCAGGTTTCTTTCAAATCATACATACCCTGTTGTGTTAACTATCTTACTTACGCATTGTAAAGATTTTTCAATTTGGACATGGTGTTCTTTTGCACCTGCTTTATCTTTGTCTTAAAAATCTAATCTTGGTGCATCATGAATCCATTCTAATCTAGATATTAAGAATAATTATAGATATTCACTAATCCCATTATCTAAGATAAGTTCTAATTATAAGCTTGAGTCTTGCAGGCTTTATCGGATGAAGGAAGGTTTTGGGGAGCTTTTGGATTATACGCTACAATAAATGTGGTATTAGCGTGAATGCGTGATTAGTTTCTTTAGTTGGATAGTTTTTTGGCTCAAAATGGTTTATGGCATCTAGTCTTAACCCTTGAATTATTTCCTAAAGTTCTATGAATTCTCTTTATCCAAAATTTCTCAAAAAGCATGGTTCATATAATTTCTTGCAGGTTATTTCATTCCTGATGACATTGTGGTGGCTGCCACCACTACAAAAAGGTCATCAGACGACGGTGGATTTCTGTTGTCTGATGACCAAACTCACCGTGGTCTAAGTGAGTGTTGTGTGATTGAAAAATCAGACAACGGTGATTTCACCGTTGTGTGATAATAGTTTGCTCAACAGAAATACTTATTTCCGTTGTGTGAGTTCTGCGCAGCATGTGCTGGCATGGCATGCGCGGCGATGCCTCGGCACATTCAGACAACAGAAGAAAGAATTCACTGTTGTGTGAGATTCATAACACACAACAGATATAACTCATTCTTGTTGTCTGAGATTCATAACACACAAAGATATTACTCATTCTTTGTTTGTCTGAGATATGTAACACACAACAGATATTACTCATTCTTTGTTGTCTGAGATTATAACACACAACTGAAGTGAAATTATATCCATTGTCTGTTGATTACTCAGACAACGGAGATGATTTCATTCTGTTGTGTGTTATGAATCTCACACAACAGAACTTTATTTTCTTTTGTTTTGGTTGTTACTTCACACACAACTACCTATTTGGTTTCTGTTGTGTGTTATGAATCTCACACAACAGAACTTTGTTTCTTTTGTTGTTGGTTGTTTGTTCCACAACTATTCTATTTGGTTTCTGTTGTGTGTTATGAATCTCACACAACAGAACTTCGTTTCTTTTGTTGTTGGTTGTTAGTTCACACAGCTGCTCTATTTGGTTAGCTGTAGTGTGAATATTGTAATCAAATTGAGTAACAAACCAGTGACTATTGGACATTAATTACCACATCAAAAGTACTCAAATCCATATCATTCCATTACCATTTTTCAAACATCCATACATTCAAGTGACTAGGTAATGTACCAAACAAGAAAGCATTCCTAGCTAGCTACACATGAATCAAAAGCTGAATAATATCTTTTCGCATCAACAAAACCTTCTTGTGCCATTTGCAAATGTCTTTCTCCATCTATGTTACTTGATACCAATAGAAAGTTCATACCATACAATTGAGTTTGTAAGGAGCCATTCTGCATCATTTCATACACAAGAAACCTTGTTTTTCCATGAACACAGTAACCCAAAAGTTTGATGATGTTTTGATGCCGAATTTTTCCCAACCAGTTCACCTCATTCTGCAAAGCAAAACAAGGTTTCATAAAACACAGGACCTCAACAAGAGAATCAGATTCAGGAAACTGAATCCAGAACCAGTTTTGTATGGAATTACCTCAAATTCTCTTTCAGCATCCTGTCTTATGCCGTTTACTTTCTTAACAGCTGCAATGAATTTTCCATCAAAACTAGCCCTGTCTTATGCCGTTTACTTTCGTCTCGCCGTCGTCCTCTGCAAACTTTAAAAAAAAAACAACTTTTTAATATCTGAATATCTCAACTTTTTAAAACACTCCCTACTATATTTCCTATCTAATTTCTAGAGGATCTAGTATGAATATCTGAATATCAATAGACAGTTGAATTCCTCAAGTTAAAATAGACATAAGATATATTATTTAGCCTTGAACCATAATTTGAAATAAAAATCAAATCAAACCAAAAAATGCTAAGAATAGCTTCTGAAATATAAACATGAAATTAGCAATATCACAGTTAACTGTTTAACTTTAGACTTGGTTATTCAAATATAAATCGTTAAATCTTGATCAATGTACAACTACCTCTGATGCTTTATTGCTTGTTGATAAAGAAAATCAATGCCATAAGCTCATCAAGGACATACAATTCAAATCTAATATTTTGGCTATTAATTATGAAACAAAATAACAATGAGATTCTGAAATTAATTATGAAACAACCAAAATTAACTTGAATACAAATTTATACAGTAAAAACAAAAGGAGGAAAAAAAAAACAAACAAAATGATATTCTCAAAAATTGAATGAGACTACCAAACTCTATATACCAACATCAGTAAAAGATGATCAGCAACATAAAAAAACAGAGTTTGTTTTGAAGATAGGTAGGCAGACCTTCAGAACGTTAAAAGCAAAGTAGTGAACAGTCAGTCAGTCAGATATGAACAAATAATCATTGATAAGAGTCTTTTCTTTCTGGTCACCCAACTCATTGGTTTAATAATCATTGATTTTTTTTTTTTAATTGCACCAAATTCTGCTTCAGTCATTGCATTCCCACCAAGAGAAAGAATTCGAAAAATAGATGTTAAACCAACAAACCCAGCAACTGTTCAAGATAAAAAAGAACAAAGAATGAATTTACAAAACCAAGAATGAAGGGGAAAAAAAAACAGAATCTGCATTAGTGAACAATATCTATTAGTAAAATGGAAAACTTCTTTCAAATCACAACCAAACAGAGAAATCCAATCATTGATTGATCAAAAGCTCAAATTTATACAGACATCTATAGAAGAAACACATAAGACTTGCTGCAACTCACACAAAACTCAATCAATATTTTCCGTAAACACCCAGTCTGCACTCATACACAAACAACTTTAAGCATACCTTGCACGATAGGGGCATCTGCACAATGCGCGAAGGAGCACAGCCAACTTCCCAATCTGCATCCTTCAAGCAGCCATCGAAGCCTAAAGCCTATGGGTCGTTCAAGACCACCACTGAGTTCTTCATCTGCTTATTCAAATCTCCCTCTCAAATGTGTAACCTCCTGCAAAACACAGCCATAAATCAATCACATCTTTCTTCAGATTATAGGGTCAATTCTTGAAAACAAAGTTAAGCTTATAACACATTTCTTTGTTTGACAGAACCCAAAATTTTACTAAAAACATAGAACTATTCAAATTGCCAGCTAAATAAATAAGCTTAGATGGCACTAATACAGCTCAGACTAAAATCACAAAAAAAAGAAAGTGAAAAACGGATATCATGAAAGGAAAGACCAAACAGGTTTGAAGGACTTGGAATTGGAATATACTCATTTGATGGAGAAGAGCAGTCCACACCTTGTTCTCTCCCTGTGCAAGTCCAGCAAAAAAGCACAACTGCAGTTTTTAAGAAAAATACTCAATCACCCACAAAACGAAAGCCATATGCACAAACCAAAACTAAAGATTCAATTATGAAGAACCCAACAATCAATTACCAAGAAATTGAAATAGTTTACCACAGAATTAGAAGTATTGTTGGCGCCGGACCCGGATTTAATAGTTTACCTCAGCACCACTTCCTTCACTATCTACCTCTCTCTCTCTGGAGTGAAGTAGGCAAAGAACGAAGCACTGACCCGGATGGTTGTTGCTTAAGATACATAATTTCCAACGGGAAAAAAATTACTACCGGAGTAGTCCTGACATATTGCAAACATAAATTTACAGATTACTGTGCTAAAAATTTGTAATGACAACTAAAGCATGTCGTTCAGAATATAAATTCCCCAAGATAAAGACTTCAGATGAATAAATTTTGAGCTAGACTTGTGTATTCAGATAAGAGCCTCTACCTTGAGAAGTATGTACTTATAGGTTCCATGCACCAGTTGCATCACCAACTCTCATAGCCAGCTGCGGGCTCACAACTTTTCCAACTTCTATGCCCTGCTATTAATATACAGACCCATACTTAATTTGTTCATTTAAGCATTTTGAAAAACAAACAATACACCAAAATACAATGAAGAAATCTCAATCTTCTCCGTAAGGTACTTCAATTAGACATTTATAACACATATGAAGACAATATTAGCAAGAAGGTGCATCTCATTAAGCATTTACAAGCTCATTAAGAACTAGGACAAAAGCAACATACCTATTTTCACCTGATGCCAAACGATCAAGCAAGTCATTCAACTCCTTAATCATTAGTCCACCTGAACTAAGTCCTTGTCGCCATTGCAGCACCATGTGTTTATTCCAACAGATCAATAAGAGGCGACAAACCTCCAGCATCAACTATGAGATGTTGATTTTCCGGCTTAACGGCGATGAGATTAAGCGCGAAAGCACTTTCTTTCTCGACCTCGTGCTCAGACGGAATTGGACAGTGGCTTCCACCTCTCTCCGGCGGCGGCGCCCGTAGTTGATTAACCAGAGCCGGAACTGCTCCGCATTCCACTAAGTCTTTCAGATTGTCCTCGTTCTTGGCGAGTTCGACAAGGGCTCGGGCGACAACCTTGGCGGCGGCGTGATCGGCGTCGAAGGCAGAGAAGGTGGAGTCGAGAACCTTGACGTGGACGCGAATCTCAAGAAGCGGACCTTGGGGATCGACGGCCGGAGATTTACGATCCGGCTCGTTTTCTTAGGTTTCTTCTACGAAGTCTTGTTCCAGCTTCGGCTTCAGACTGCGGCGACTGGTGGTGACGGAGCGGCCGTCCATGGAAGATCTCACTGGGTTTTTGGAATCCAAACGCAGCTGACGTAGCTCTGCTAAAATCTCAGCCTGGATTGTTGATTGTTGGGCGCGAATGGCTTCAAAAGAGTCCTGCGTCTTCGAAATCCTTGCCTCCAATTGATCTTTATGGACCTGGTCAAGTTCCATTGAAATTGGGCGAAGCTGAAGGGCAGGTTCAACCTGCTTTAGATTTGGATGAGGGTGAACTGGGGTTAGAGGTGATTGGGGTGTGGTGGTGAGAAGCCCAGGACTTGAGTAACTTTGGTTTCGAGAACACGGGTTTCTAGGTTTAAGATCGAGAGAGAGCTGGGTGTCAAGTGTTGAGAGGAGGGCTATGTTTTTTTCTTTTCGACACGATGCGGCAATTAAACCTAACTAAAAATTCTCCAAGTTATTCACACAACAGAAATTTCAACAACTGTCGTCTGAGTGCAGCACTAAAAATCAAAATGTGAAATCATGGAGGGAAACATGGCGCCTTCAGCGTTTTGGCTCAAAATGTTGCTGTCCAGTTTCATCTTCACACAACAGAAAATCTGAAATCTGTTGTACAATTACAACAGCTTGCACTAGGCCTATCTAGGGGAACACATTCAAGCAAGTTTCCTCAAATTTTGATTACTGGTTTTTCAATCACACAACGGAAATAGTATAACCCGTTGTCCTAGTAGCCCAAATTTCAATGTTTCAAGAGCCAACCAAGACTCCAAAGTGGAGGGAAATCTGCCGCTAATTTTTTTAAGACTCAGACGACAGACATTACCACATTTCCGTTGTGTAATGTAGTTCTGATAAAAAAAATTTCACTTTGTTGGCATTCACACAACAGAATATAACAACTACCGTTGTGCAATAAAGCTTACTTAAACACACAACAGATGATTTTTGTTCCGTTGTGTGATTAGTGTTGTGTGAATAACTTTTTGTAGTAGTGTGCAGTAATTGGAGTTGTGACCAGTTGGTCTGTAGGCCCTCTAGTACCAATTTGTGGTCGCTGGTTAGCCAGGTCATCCATTTTGCAGGTCTTGATGCATCCTAGTGTGCTAGACTTGGCTCTGTCATCTCAGTTCTTTCCATATAGCATGGATGCACCTAAGAGAGTTGTCTTCCAGCCTACTTTTCTTACTTGCAGGTATCCAAACTAGCACGAGTTATCAATATCATGTGAAATGAAGATCATACTCTCTCTCTCTCTCTCTCTCTCTCTCTCTCTCTCTCCATTGATATACTCCAAGCTTGTTCGTACTTGTTTAGTTGTACTAGGGATGGCATTAAAACCCACGAGTATGGGTACCTTTTGGGTTTTCCCCTCATTTCTCAAGCGGGGGCGGGGGCGGGGGCAGGGTTTCCCATTACCCATGCGGGTTCCCCGTTTTTTTTTTTTTTTTAATTGAGAACTATTATTTTTCAACCATATGGGGTATTTTTATAATTTTCTTATTCTAAAAAAAAAACAGAAAACCTATACAGGGTATTTCTCTTTCCCACCAACATATGAGGCATTTTGGTATTAATTCTTGTTTGACGTAAATTTAATAAAGTCTCAATTGTTACGAAATGTAGTTTCGATATATTAGCGTAAATGGGTTTTGATCCGTGAGGATTAGGCCGTCCGATCGACTTGTAGATTTGATATATTGATCATAGAAGTGTTTTGATGACTTTGTGTGGTCTCGGATGAGGATCCGACCGTTGGATCATGGTATAATTGTGAAAAGATGATTCAAAAGGAAATCCATGAGGATCTGACCGTTAGATCTTTGTATAATTTTGAGAGGATGATCTTAAGGGCGATCAGTGAGGATCCGACCGTTGGATCATTTTATAATTGTGAAAAGACAATTCAAAAGGCGATCCGTGAGGATCCAACCGTTGGATCATCGTATAATTGTGAGAGGATGATCTTAAGGGCGATCCGCGAGGATCCGCTCGTTGGATCATTGTATAATTGTGAAAAGACGATTCAAAAGGCTATCTGTGTGGATCCGACCGTTGGATCTTCATATAATTTTGAGAGGATGATCTTAAGGGCGATTCGTGAGGATCTGACCGTTGGATCTTCGTATAATTTTGAGAGGATGATTTTAAGGCCGATTCATGAGGATCCGATCGTTGGATTATTGTATAATTGTGAAAAGACGATTCAAAAGGCGATTCGTGAGGATCTGACCGTTGGATCATCGTATAATTGTGAAAAGATGATTCTAAAGGTGATCCGTGAGGATCCGACCGTTGGATCATCGTATAATTGTGAAAAGATGATTCAAAAGGTGATCCGTGAGGATCTTACCGTTGGATCTTCATATAATTTTGAGAGGATGATCTTAATGGCGATCCGTGAGGATCTGACCGTTGGATCATCATATAATTATGAAAACACGATTCAAAAGGCGATCCGTGAGGATGGTTCATTTACGAACCGAATTATTTGTCAAAAAAGGAAAGGAAAAAAAACTGAAAAGATAGAAATAGAAAATTTCAAAATCGAAAAATAAAAAAATTCATATAGAGAAAATGACTAATGCATGGGCGGGAGCGAGGGTGGGGAATCCCCCTTTTGAAAATATCTCCAGATGGGGAATGGGGGGGGGGCTTAAATATTTAAAAAAAAAAAATCCTAGCCTTTAATAGGCCAAAGCCTAAAGGTCTTAAATTTATAAAAAATAAAAAAATTAAAAAAAAACCCTGCCCATATTGAAAAGTGAAAACGGATAAATTGGTGGGTATGGGTTTACCCGTTTAGAAATGGGTTGGGTAAATACCCATACCCGTGAATTATTTGATGGGTATTACCCAGCGGGTATTACCCAATGGGGTATAAATGTCAACTCTAAGCTGTACACCTACTGGTATTTGATGGTTGAAAGTAAAGAGATCTGTTTGGTTAGTGAGAAAAGATAGAGAGATTGTTGTTATCATATTTTGAACGATTTGCTTTGGGTATTCTAAGCCTTATCTTCAACAATACCATTTTTGATGATGATTATCAGTTCTTTGTAGGAATGTGGATTTTTTATGTTATTATTATTATTATTTTTGGCTTTTTGGTTGAATGATATTTAAGTAGGATAAAGGCTAGGTCTTGAGGTTTAATTTTTAGGAATGATGGAAAAAGAAACAATGAGTTTAAAGTTGGTTGTTTGGACATTCCCATTGAATAAATCTACATCACAGTCCAGCTAGCCGAGACAAATTTCCATTTGGTTTTTGATTCTTCGATCCTTTTGGTTTCGGACGTGGTTGATAATTAGTACAAATTGTATATAATTGTTATTTCAAATACTTTACCTTAAAACAAAACAACGAGATCCTCCAGTGTCTGTGCAGCCATCGACCAACCTCAACCTCAATTGGTGCAGCCACTGCCCTTTCTCTCCTTCTCACTCTCAGCAGTAAGACTAATTCGTTCTTACTTTCTTGTATCAAGTTTTGAATGCTTTTGTTTTTCCTCTCTCATTCAATTTCAGCTTCTGGGTGTAAGCTAATACAACTGATTTAGGTTTCAGTTTGCTTTTCAAGTTATGCAAGTGTGTGATTGTATCTCAATTTTTGGGTTTTTCTTTCTCTTATGATGTTACCCTTTAAATTCTTGTTCTTTCATCACATTTTTTGTATCTGTTACTGGGCCTTTTAAAGTTTGAGGTGAAAGGTAGCTACTTCTTTTTCAGTCATTTGTCTTCTTTATTTTAGGGTGCCGGCGGCAAAATGGGACAAGACGCAGCTACACTTGAGGATTCTCCAATTGAGTCCTTGCTGGAGGTAGCCTACTCCCTTTTCCAAACCTCAATTGCATTTTTGGACTATTCAAATGATATCTAATGTTTTCTAAGGTCGATTAGGAGGTGATTCTCTCAGTGGGACACAATGTATGATGAATTTTGGTAAGTAGCTTCTGTCTTATCTGTTTAATATGCATATTGGCTGTTGATAATAAATTTGTTCCTTCCTTCATAAAGATGTACAACTTTCTTTTTCTACTCACATGACCAATTAATCTTGTCATTCAGGTGACAAATACACCTATTTCTAGTTGTTTATCACAAACTGAAGCTATAGAGATTAAAGGGTAATCATTTCTAAGCTAAACTTATAACTTGTATATATCATATCTAGTGTCAATTGTGTAATGCTGTTATTACTTTTGCACAGACCAAATTTCATCAAATTACTAAACAAGTGTAAATCTTGCAGGCCAATTGCGAGTGAGACATTTGAGGTTTTATTGAAGCCAATGGCAGCTGAAGGCTAAGAGCTATCGAGAATATGAATGTTTTTTCTAATCATGTGTAGCTAGCTAGGAATGCTCTTGTTTGGTGCATTATCTAGTTACTTGATTATACGGATGCTTGAATAATGGTACTTGAATGATATGTATTAGAATACTGTTTAGATGGTAATATATCGAGCATTATTTCTGGATAAACGTTTATATGGATATTCTTCTTGTTGTCCAAGGTTAAGTCATACAACACAATGCAAAATAATGTGTTGTATGACTCTAAAAGAGTTCAAAATTAAGACTTCTCCTACAACAGTTACTGGATATTAGTCAATTCGATTACAATTAATTAATATTCACACCACAGTTAATCAAATATAGCTGTTGTGTGAACCAACAACCAACAACAGAAAATAACAAAATTTTGTTGTGTGAGATCCATAACACACAACAGAAATAAAATTATCCCTGTTGTCTGAATGAATCAACAGACAAGAGATATCATTTCATTGTGGTTTTGTGTTACTTATCTCAGACAACAAACAAAGAATTATATATGTTGTGTGTTATGAATCTCAGACAACAAATAAACAATATAGCTGTTGTGTCTTATCCATCTTAGACAACAAAGAAATTACAATTGTTGTGTGTTATGAATCTCAGACAACAGCTAAATTTCATTTTTTGTTGTCTGAATGGCCATGTCAATGCTGAGGCATCCCTGCGCATGCCATGCCAGGCACATGCTCAGAATTCGCACAATGGAAATAATTATTTGTTGAGGAAATGAATATTGCACAATGGTGAAATCATCGTTGTGTGATTTTTGAATCACACAACACTTGTTTAGACCACAGTGAGGCTGGTCATCACACAACTCCAGACCTCCGTTGTCTGATTAACTTATTGTAGTAGTGGGACTATTCATAAATCCATAGGAGGCAAGGTACTAATGAAGCAGTTGGCAACCAAGGCGACCTGGAAGTCATCTCCGGTGATCAAAGGACGGAAGAAGCTCCACCACTTCAGAGTGGGAACAGTGGCTCTGAGAGAGATCAAGAAGTACCAAAAGAGCACGGAGTTTCTGATATGCAAGCTTCCATTCTAAAGGCTTGTGAGGGATATTGCTCAGGATTTCAAGACTAATTTCTAGTTCCAAAGTAGCGCCGTGGCGGCCCTTCAAGAGGCTTACTTGGTGGGTCTGTTTGAAGACACCAACCTCTACACTATTCAAGCCAAGAGGGTCACCATTATGCCCAAGGATATTTAGTTTATGAGGAGAATTAGAGGCGAGAGACCTTAGGATAACCCATATCCCATTGCTTTGGTATTAAGATTTTCTTAGCTTAGAATCATGAATGAGATCAGAAGGAGAGGAAATCAATAGTGAATTCAAAATTAGTAGCTTGTATCATTGGCTCGAACACTATATTTCTACAGCCCTACAACTTGCCCTAAACTAGTTACTCTTGAGAGCTTTTATGGCTTTCTTACAATTAGTGACTTTATTCCTATTTTTACCATACAGGTTGTGAAGCTTCGCTTCCTTCTTCTATTGGAAATCAACTGGATTCTTTGAAACTAGCCATCAGTGGGTATCGGGGTAGCTCAAGTATGTGAAATGGTGTTGTTGTTGTGAAATTTTAATTAAAACTCGCAAGCGCATAAATCGTCGTTAGTATAGTGTGCAAGTACGAGGTCGTTCCAACTAAGGATTGATAATCAATTTAAATCCTAACCTAATTAATCCAAACACAAAAACACATAAACAATCAAACTAAAGAAGATATGGTTTTAAGGTTTTCGACTAAACAAATAATGTGAAAATTAAAGAAAGAAATAAAGAAACAAATAATGATAAAACTTAGGGTTTCAGAATCAACCACTAACAATCCTATTTATGTTTCAATGCAATTAATAGATTCTTTTGTTTCTCTAGATGATAATTCCAGTATCTAAGTCCTTCTCAGGTACTCTAGACCATAGTTTTCCTTAAGTGTATGATGCTCTCCCTCTCGGGTAAAGATCTTATATCCTAACTATGCAGTTTATCCTTCTCAGGTATAAATTTAACATGCAAGACTCATTACGCTTTAGAAAACAAGGGAATCAAGCAAACCATTAGTCTTTCTCAAGTAATAATGTAATTTACCGCACTTAATCACAAGAAGCTAATCAAATTATATTGCATCTCTGCTTCAAATTTGTCTTCCAATTACTATATGCAAAGCCCTAAGGTGATCAATCAAAGAAGTTAAACATAAAGCATCAATTTAAATAGTGATTAAGCAGTCATCATAAAGAAACTATAAATCCATCAATATAACATCAAAGTACGTAAACAATCATGATAGGGCATCATCCTAACCCTAGAAAAGGTTTAACAAAAGATAACTAAGTAAAACATAGGAAAAACATGAAAAGAATGGAAAGGGAAAAGAAAGGGAAGATGGATGAGTCGTCTCTGCTCCTTAGGTGTCTACATTGTGCTCCCGAGACTCTCTTTTCATGTGAAATTCGTGCTCCCTTATATAGGAAAAATTTCTGCTCATCTTTGGCTTCATGTTTCCTTATTAGACTTGGGTTTAGATTCCTTTCTTCATTTGGAATGGGAAAACCTTGAAATATCTCTTGTAGAAATAGGAATAAGTTCCTCATCTGAATTAACTTGCTTGAAACATTAGGATTGATGATCTTGTGCAACGGAACTTGAGTTCTCCACGAATGTGTGTAAATTCCCGAGCAGGTTTTCTGTCCGACCTATCTTCACTCAAATAATCATAACTTTCTCCAGAAATATTGAAATAGAGATCCGTAACATTCTACAGAAAGTAGACATCCGTAGCTTTCCAGCGATATAAGGCTCATTGTCTGATTAGATATGGGTAACTCCCAGTAATTAGGTGAAGTTGGGTGTTCTGCACAGACAGATTCCCAGTCTCAGATTGCACATTGCCTTTCAATCCTACTTAGCTCATTTTGGCTTCTTTTCTTCTTTCTATGGAACAAACCTACAAAAACACTAAAAGATGTAAATGAATCATAAATAAGGAGAACTAAACATAAAAACCAAGATTAAGAGGCATAGAAATATAGGATAATAGGAGCACATCAGTTGTAAGATCAAACATTTCCAACATCCGATCCTCATACGAAATTCCAGTTCGAACATCAACATGTCTTCATCTACCTCTTAGAAAAAGACATGGTTGAGCAGCTAATTATGAGAAAAAAATTGAAGTTTGGGTTCAACAGACATTAGAGGATTGATTTTGAAGGTGATGATTTCACCAAAAGAAGAAGAAGAAATTGAAGGTGGGGATCTAATGATCAGCTGGGATTTTGGGATTGAAGGTTGGTTTATGATCATTCATCTTCTCTTGAGATGGGGACTGATGTGAATGAGAAATGGAGGAAGAGCCAATTGTTGTTGGGTATTGCAAGGAAGATGGTTATGATTGATAGGACAAAGGGCAAAAGGGTAAGATCAACAAATGAAGTCATAAAATACATCAAAATTAGAAGGTGTGAGTATAAATGTAATATGAGGAGTGTTGATTTTATTTCTCTAAAATGAAATTTCAGTATCAAGCTATGAAGTATAATAATTTCATAGCTTGCTGGTTAATTTGGAAGTGGAGGAACAAGTTTGTCTTTGGTGCAAAAAATTTCTTATCGTTGATTGCTTGATGTAATTATTAATACGACTGCTAGAGATTGGAGTAGAGCTCAAGTGAAAATTATGGTGAATAGGAATTACTGCCTCAACATGCTCATCTAGTGCAAACCTCCTTTTGGTGCTTATAAAATCAATGTTGATGGCACTAGAAATGGATGTTCTATTAAAATTCGTGCTGGCGGTATTATTAGAAATTCTGCAGGATATTGGGTGAAAGATTTTCAAATTAACCTTGGTATTAAGGGTCTCCTTGATGCTGAATCTGATTTGGTAAAGCTAATGCAGGATTGGAATACTAATTTTCATCCTCTTGGTTCCATATTCTTTTTTGTTACAAGAGTCTAGTTCAGACTCTAGCTAGTTCAAACTCGGAAGCACATTTATGAGAGTGCAACATGATAGCTGACTGTTTAGGAGTGGCGGATCCAGAAATTTTTCTCAGGTAAGGCAATATTATTAATAGACTTTTTTTCAATTGGTTTTCAAAAATTTTTTGTTATATTTTAATTGGAGTTATAAATTCTTAAGTATGTAGCGATTACATACATGAAAATTGGAGCATAAATAGATATCACTTACTAAAGCAAAATTATGAAAAACAAAAAACAAGAAGAAAAATTATCAAGGGGTGAAGAGAGAAGTATAGTTTGTAGTTTATAAAAGTATAAATATTATGTTATCTTAAAAAGAAAAAAGTTTAAACAAAAAATATTTAAAGAAATACACAAGTCTCTAAACCTAGTGTATAATTGTGATGCTGATGCCACTTGTGCTATGTTATATCTTTGACAAGTATTACCTATATTATATTAGAGGACTTACTCACCATAACTTTTTTTTTTTTTTGAAGGGGGGTTGGTGCGGCTGCCCTCAAGCCTTGCTTTATGAAACTATAGAATACAAAGGGGGGGGGGGGGGGGGGGGGAATATAAAGCCTGAACCCTAAATTACTATAAGCATCAAGAGAACTTCCCAAAATAATATTAGGAGCCTCTACAAAATCTATGTATTCTAACATGCACCAATTAGCAAAGAATGCATGATTGGCTACTCTATTTGCTTTGACATAACGGTGACACCGGAAAGATAACTGTCACGCCCCTGATTTATAACACAAATAAAAATTGATATATATACCATAATTATACAAGCGTGATCGTTCAGCCATCAATACAAGATACCTGGAAACTTTTTCCCCTTTTAAACCAAATACATATTGATGCCCTGAACCCACTATGTCAATATTGACCCGCTCTATAGAGTCATATATTACATAAGCTTATGAATTAAATTGTCAACAACAAAATAAAACGTAAATGCTCCTCAGAGCTCGCTACAAACGGAAGTCTTAATAACGGTAAATTCACAAAATTGGTTTTCTACTGTAAAGTTGCAAATACGCTACCTCAGCTTCAGCCACGATTATCCTGACTTGCAAGATTAACCCCTGCACCGTTTGAATGGTGCACCGGGTTTCCACACAACAAACCCGGTAAGCTTTTGCAAGCCCGTAAAAGTAAATCAAAACAGTTAACACAACTCACACCAGAAATAAGGAAAACAACTCACACTTTGATCCCTTAAAACACGAAATAAAGGAGAATAACCCATCCTTAATTTCCTTTCAAATTGAAATAAAAGAAAGCAACTTACACTTTGGTTTCTTTTAAAACAAAACATAGAAAGCAACACACTCCTTGGTTTCTATCAAATATAACATAGAAAACAATTCACACCTTGAATTCTATCAATCGTATCATAGAAAGCAACTCACACATTGATTTCTATCAAATATAACATAGAAAACAACTCACTCTTTGAATTTTATCAATCGTACCATAGAAAGCAACTCACACCTTGATTTCTATCAATCGTACCATAGAAATCAACTCACACCTTGATTTCTATCAAATATAACATAGAAAACAACTCACACCTTGAATTCTATCAATCATACCATAGAAATCAACTCACACCTTGATTTCTATCAAATCGTTAATAAGGAAAATAACTTGCACCTTGTTACCTTAAAAACCGTTAATAAGGAAGCAACTCACACCTTATTCCCTAAAAACACAAATTCATGAGTTTAGATATAACCTCGCACCGTTACCCCATGAATTTCAATGGCAGACAGACTAGAGCTCTAACTGATCGTATCCACTCACCCGGCCAAAGGCGTGGAGTCCCGATATTCTGCCCAAGGTCATAAACCTTCATTCCTCGAACTTTTCAGTCCCATGGAATAAAACATTAAAGAAGTCGCACAGGACTCAAAATGTTACACAAATCTCAACGCTTTTCAAAATAATCTAAATCAACATTTCGACAATCATTGTTTTCCAAAAAGCCATAACCCAAAACAATAAATGAGCATAATCATGCATATTGTTTTCGTCAATCCACAAACCCACCAAAACATACATATTTCACGTAAATATATATATGTAGTTGTTTCTACTGAAGAATACGGTAACTAAGAAGCATGATGGGGAGAGAGAGAGAGATGACACCGCATGTATAGTGGTTCACCTTGCTCTTGAGGCAAGGCTACGTCCACTTAGAGATTCTACTATGAGTGAGGTCAAGTGACCTTTGTAGTGATACATGTGTGAGGATCATGGATCCATCCCTTATAAGAAGGGGAGGACTTCCTCTTATAGCTAAAGGAAGTCACATTCTAGTTTACATTTCCGATGTGGGACATAATACACATATTTACTTCTCTTGAAGCCTCTTGGAGAGCATGGGAGAGTAGCCTCCCGACTAGACACCGGCCAATCTCCACCATGGCAATGTAGCTCGGGTGTCGGTCTACCGAATGCATGTCATAGGCGGGGCTAACCATGCCGCGGGGCCCACCTATGAGGTCGTTGATTATGCTTGGCGGTATGTAATATAGGCGGTATGTACAAGTCCCCCAAGTCCCCGAGTAAGAGGCGCTTCTTGGTTGGGGAGTTTAAATGTGATGCCGCCAAGTATGAGTGATGACCTTGTTGAACGCCATACCCATACTAGTCCCCCAACTCCGTAAGTAAGAAGGGACTCTACGGGTATGTTGGTACCCCGGGGCCCTCATGAAGCTAGTACCTGCAAATAAGATGAGAGTACACAAAAAAAAGCATATTCATTGTGCTAGGGCAATCGAAATTACATTTGAGTCAAATGCGTCAAGGTACATGAACGTTTATGAGATGCATGATGCAAAGATGTGTGATGAACACGGTAAAACATAATGATAATTAAGTGTTGTATGTACGTGATGCACATGTGTTAGGACCGGGAGTGTGGTTACTCACCGAGTCCCCCAAGTCACGTAGTTAGTACTTAGGTTACGCTCAAGGATGCCCGTGAGGTTGAGCATAGAGCTCCTGTAGTCACGTAGTTGTAGTAACTATTGTTCATACTAGTGAGACTATGGCGTGGCCAAGATAGTCCCCCAAGTATGGGTTAGAGGAAGGAACTCTAACTTACCTGACCCGAACGTATAAGCTATAACTCGGTTGTTTGGCTCATGTGTAACGGGAATGTAAGAATTGAGCTCGCTCATGTTGAGCGGGTGATAGGTTGTGGGAGTTTTGTCCTATGGTCTTATTAATGGAATGTAAAAGAAATTTAATTGTAGCGATCAACAATAGGTGAAAAATTTCAATATTTCCATTAATAGACCGTAGCACGACATGTATGAGCGTGAAGCTCAATGATAGTCCCGGTTGGGTACTACCTCCATTTGTGATAAGTGGTATGAATAAGTCCCCCAAGTGCAGAGAATGCTTGGGAGGTGAGATGACTCAAAAGCAAGGGATTGGCCCTTGGGCTACCCGTTGGGGGAACCGGCTCGGGCTACCCTTCAATCATCCCATTGGGATACCTCGCTCGAGTAGAGGATTTATGAGGGTCTGTGGGCCTTGTGTATAACGACTCTGGTACCCGTTGGGGTAGAGTGAGGGCTTGATGCCTCTCGTACCCAATGGGGTAGAGTGAGGGCTTGATGCCTCTCGTACCCAATGGGGTAGCATGAGGGCTTGATGCCTCTCGTACCCGATGGGGTAGCATGAGGGCTTGATGCCTGTCGTACCCGATGGGGTAGAGTGAGGGCTTGTTGATGCCTGTCGTACCCGATGGGGTAGAGTGAGGGCTTGATGCCTCTCGTACCCGATGGGGTAGCATGAGGGCTTGATGCCTGTCGTACCCGATGGGGTAGAGTGAGGGCTTGATGCCTGTCGTACCCGATGGGGTAGAGTGAGGGCTTGATGCCTCTCATACCCGATGGGGTAGCATGAGGGCTTGATGCCTGTCGTACCCAATGGGGTAGCATGAGGGCTTGATGCCTCTCGTACCCGATGGGGTAGCATGAGGGCTTGTAGGCCTCCTTTACCCAGTGGCGTGGCCCCAGGAAGAATATATAATGGCATTGGTCTTGTAACCCCGCTGGGGTACCTCGCCGATTGGAGAGGATTTTGTAAGGACATGACCTTCACTTACCCCTTAGGGGTACCGCGCTTGGAGCGAGGATTTTTAAGTGCCGCATGTTGCGCTTATGTAGTGCCGCATGTATGCATGTAGTAATTTTAATTGACGGGCAATTAAATTAAAGTATGACATGAACGCGTAGGCATAATAGGATATGCTAGTTAAATTAGCAAGTGTCATAGGCATACTTAGATTATTGTAATCTTTATTTGAAGCTTGTAAAGCATTACATTAGTCAAATTTAAAAGTGTAATGAGAACTTATCTTTTGCCGATTGGAGAAGTTGCAAATTGGGATTGATCCGAGTACAAAATCATGTTAGAGTTGTCCACATGATGCTCCATCTCCATGGGGAGAAGACTAATGGAATCGACAAGTAATGATCAATAGTCTGCTTGACTTCGTTCGTATAAGGAGGTGCCCAGTTGAGTGAGTGTGACTCATACCGAATTTATATGAGCAATCAACTATCAAAGAGCAATAGAGCAAACTCGTAGATAGCAATTTATACGGAGCCATAGAGGCATTGGAGCCTTATATCGATCTAGTGAATACTAGGGATATAAAATGTAGCAGCCATCCCTACTTACCATTTATTCATCATTGGTGTGAGCATGCTTAATTGTTAAGACAATGTGCATGGTGGTGTCGAGCATACTGTTGGTATAGTAGGTAATTGTGGATGCACGGTACATATGATTGTGCATATAATTATGTGTATATAATTATATGATTGTGCTTATAATTATGGAGCAGACATTAATTATGGTGCAAGAATAAATAAGAAATATATCTAAGCACCAAGGATGCTTGTAGAATTGTCGTATGCATGGTTTTAAATTGCAGTACTAGTTGGGACATGGCTGACCATGTTGAAGTGTAAGCTATCTTTACAAATACACATAAATATACATATATTCACATGAGAAGCTAGTATTGGCGGCTTTGCTCCGCAACACGTGTGTATGAATGAATATTATCACGTGGTAGAGATAGTGGCAGAGAAGTGATGAGTATTGATACGTGTTAAGCACCGTTTCATGTTATTGTCAGTGTATGCTTTGATATGGTATGAGAGATTAATATCTATGTAAAATTGTTTTACATATAGGCAGAGCATAAGTGATCATGCTTCCCGGATGGGGCACTGTCACTACTCGTGCATGGCATGGGTGAAGTCGTTACAAAACTTTTTATCATGGCATCATGCCTAAAAGTTGGTGACTTGACATATGGTCTACGTGTATTATAGAGTCAAGGTCACGTGAATAAGCGAGGCATGTGAATATGATAATTTAGAGCAAGCAAGCTAAACACATGTAAATCTCATGATATTGTAGATTAAAATGCGCGGAAAGTATATGCAGCTATTTGGAATGTGCACCGGTACATGCACATGATAGTTACAGAGAAAGTAAATGGTGTACTAAAGAGTATTAATTTGTCAGGGGGCACATGGGATGAAAAGACTTAGCAGAGTAAGTGTGTATGCAGCACAATAATTTAATCAATTATGCAATTAGTATGACACGTGCGGGCACATGTAAGAATGCCCCAGACATGATAATTATGAATTTCTGATACATAGGCACATGTATAAATATTTAATAAGGTATAAGGATTTGGGCACTTAGCTTTGTCTATGAGATGAAAGCCTCGGCCTTTTCTGCAGCAGTACTGTGCAGGTCCGATATTAAAACCGACTCGCCATCGCAAGTCCATGATTAGAGATTGACACTGAGTGCCGGTACGAGTCATCGAGATGAGGTGCAATATTGGCTTTGCCGGGAGAAGATGATACCGAGAGATCGGGTCGCTGCAGGGAGATGAGTCGCCGGGAGGGTGGATCACCAAGATGGCGGTGATGATCACCGGTGGGTTGGGGGTCCAAACGTTTCCGGGTGCCCAGAGCATAACTGTTCCATTCTTCTCCCCCTCTTTTTTTTTTTTTTTGGATCCCGGAGTATCTTTGACGTAGTCCCGGAGAGTAGAAGTTGGAGAGAGTCAGCAGGTTCTGTGTTTTGTCACCGAGACGTGATGTCTGAGTGGTACCGGTGATGGCAGTGGGAACCGGTGATGCAGCGGGTACGGGTGATGGCAGTGGGAACCGGTGATGCAGCGGGTACCGGTGATGACATCGGGTACCGGTGATGACATCGGGTACCGGTGAGGCAGCGGGAACCGGTGATGGAGCGGGTACCGGTGATGACAGTGGGAACCGGTGATGCAGCGGGAACCGGTGATGCAGCGGGTACCGGTGATGACAGTGGGAACCGGTGATGCAGCGAGAATGAAGGCTTGATGCCTGTCGTACCCATCGGGTACCGGTGATGACATCGGGTACCGGTGAGGGCAGTGGGAACCGGTTATGCAGCGGGTACCGGTGATGACAGTGGGAACCGGTGATGCAGCGGGTACCGGTGATGACATCGGGTACCGGTGAGGGCAGGGGGAACCGGTGATGCAGCGGGAACCATGAGGCAGACCAGAGTGGGTGGGTTGACGTACGGGACTATATGGCTAGACCTTGATTCTTTAATTGGTAGTGGGGTGTGTGCATACTGTGAGCCCCGGAAAAGTTTATCGAGCTTAAATGAAATAGTTCGCTAATTGACTTATCGATTTCGATAAAAGTTAAAGTACTCGAGAATATTTTTCAGAAATTTCGTGAAGTGAAATCCTCAATTTAGAAGTTGGATAATGAAGTACACGTCACGACGAGTTCGTGGAAATTTTCGAAGAATTTTCCGGTGACCCGAACTATTTTTTTTACTATTTTCCGAAGTTGAGGAATTTTAGAAATTAAATTAAGAAATTAGGAAACAGATGGCGTCATCCTAGCCATCCACCGACTCCACCTCTTGATCCTAGCCGTTCATCCTTAATTGGGTCAGCCTATTTAGCTATGTGTGCTCTGTTGGGAGATCCAGAAGGATCGAGAGAGAGTGTGCTCTGTTGGAGAGAACCAGAGTTCTCTCTCTGACCCGAAACGAAACCCAGAAACCGGCAACACAGTCCGACCAGGGCTACTTCGTCCAGCCACCGATCGACGACGGACGACCACCATCTTCTTCGCCTCTTCGTCGCCTATAGTCTGATGCTCTTGGATTGTCCATGCACCTGACAAGAACGAAGAGCAGACGGTGAAGGTCCAAGCTTTCGCCGGCGATTTCTGCAAGTTTCCGGCCACCATTCAAGGTGCATTCGGTATGGAAATTCATCCCTTCGTCATGTTATACACGATTTGATACTTAGTTTTCGGATTGGAGTGAGTTTTGATGAATTGGGTTTCTGGATTCCTTTCGGTTCCGGCTCTGCTCTTCGACGCAGGCGACTTCTCTGGCCTCTCTTGGTTCGCTCTGCATTTCGTCTCCACCTGTTGATGCTTGTCGTTCCAAACTGAAGCTAAATTCCAAAGAACTGCTAGCTGGTGTTGGATTCCCAGTTCATCATCGTCCCTGTTCAATCGAGCTTGCTCACAGTAGCTCTTGAAGGTATATTTCAACTCTCGAACCAAGTTTTGATCTTGGTATAATACTTGGGGGTTAGATGAACTGAATGAGTTGTTTGGCTGAGATTATATTACGCTTGTTCTAAGTTTGGTTACTCAAGGTTGAGTTTGAAAGTGAGTGGATAACCTGTTGTTGTGGCCTTGAAATGGATAGTTGGTTGTTTGAATGTGTATAAGCTCGATTGCATGTGCAGACTGAGTTGTGTGTCGATGTGAATGGATTATGACTATCATGTCTGATTGTGGTTGTTGTTATTACGGTGATAACAGTTTAGAATTTATGAATGGGTTGTGGAAAAATCAAAATTTTGGTGAAGCTATAAAGCTTGGGTGTCCATAGTAAATTCCATGGAGTTACTATGCGGCTAAACGGTTAAGTAAATTCGAGATATTTCGTTAGTGACGTCGTTATTGGTTTGCTTGTGTATTTCGTGGTTTGATAATAAGTAAGGAAAGAAATTAATGTTTATACATGTATTGGGTGGCCTTGGTAATCGGGTACACTCAATATATGTTTGGTCGATAAGGTAACTTCAGGTAAATGTTCGATAATTTAGGTAATTATCGAATCTACCTCGATTGGTCAAACATGGTCAAATGGTCAAAGTGGTCAACCCTTGGTCAAACCAGGAAAAGTTGGTTTGGACGATATATTAATTGTCGAGATTTCGTATAATTGTTCAAAAGATATTAACTATCGAAATGTCGGAATTTAGGATTCCAGTTACCCGAGGAACGGAAGGTTCGCGACTCTCGGAGTACGTGAGAGAAAGCATCGGAATCCAGGTAGGGATTCAGGACTCTCCTCGGTTGGTGATTTTCTTTTATATTTTATTAATGTGATGCATGATAAGTGGTAGGGGTTGGTTATGTTAAAATGCAATGCATACTAACCAATCCGTGAGAAAATGTGTGATGGCTTGAGAGCGAAGGGTGGCTCTGACTTCCTTGGGTTCGATCCCCAAAACCTCCAGAGGGTTAGCTATACCGGTCGTTAGAGTATCTGCAATCACGGACTCGGTACGTGTGTGTAGCTAGGTAGTGGACGTTCTCGCTACGCTTACTTGGTGATAAATTAATTTGAGGTAAGGTCGTGTAGTGGGTCTTTGGGACCGGCCATCAGGTAACACTTGGATTTGGCGCCGTATTTATTTAAGCATCATGCATCGGTTTTCAAGTTGAAAATATTATAGTTTGTCGTTCATTTTCAAATACTTGGTTTAAGTCTATTTTCATACTGGAGCTCCAAAATTTATTTATTGGTTTTCAAGCCTAGTCGAGTTAGAGTTCCTGTTGAGCAGCGAGGACGAAAGCTCACCCCTACAACAGTGTGGATGTAGGTACTGTGCACTGGTGACGGGACAATAGCGGATAGAGCTGGGTGTGCATAACAAGTTCGGTAAACCCTTGTCTGGAGTTGTGCTAGATCTTATTTCTCAAACTTTGTGCTTGGGAGCTTCTTGTTATCTAGCCTCGGGTTAAACTCAGTTGGATTCTCTTTCATTGAAATCCGTACCCCGTGTACGTCTTTATCCAAGTTCTGAACAAACAAAGTAGTTGCTAGCAATTCAAGTTTTCACCTCCAAAAATATTTGTAGCTTCCGCTGTGTTTTACAAAAAGTTTTTCAAAAAAAATGCCTAGCGGTTCTCTAGGATATAAATCGAGCATTCGGTTTATGTTTTAGAGACTCGTGACACTGTGACGTGCTTAAGATGGTGAGGTGCAGCTTGGGGCGTTACACATACCCGCTAACTAAAGCACTCGTTGGCTCGTGGTAGCCGAAGAATCATGTACCGCTCGTGGTACCCGGATGATCATGTACCCGGATGCTAGTGTACCCGATTGGCTCATGTACCCGGATGGCTCTTCGGAGGCTTGGGGAAGGCTAAGGGTGTCCGGCATGAACCCATGTACCCGATGATCTTTGGTACCCGTACATGACTCGTGGTACTCATCCATGACTCTGCCCAAGGTCGGAGGTGTTGCGCGTACCTGATTGGTGGTTCCCGGATGGCTCTTGCTCAAGGTGGGAGGCTCGTTACCCAAACTAGGACCCTCCTTCTAGCGCCAATGTTTGTACTGAAGAATACGGTAACTAAGAAGCATGATGGGGAGAGAGAGAGAGATGACACCGCATGTATAGTGGTTCACCTTGCTCTTGAGGCAAGGCTACGTCCACTTAGAGATTCTACTATGAGTGAGGTCAAGTGACCTTTGTAGTGATACATGTGTGAGGATCATGGATCCATCCCTTATAAGAAGGGGAGGACTTCCTCTTATAGCTAAAGGAAGTCACATTCTAGTTTACATTTCCGATGTGGGACATAATACACATATTTACTTCTCTTGAAGCCTCTTGGAGAGCATGGGAGAGTAGCCTCCCGACTAGATACCGGCCGACCTCCACCATGGCAATGTAGCTCGGGTGTCGGTCTACCGAATGCATGTTATAGGCGGGGCTAACCATGCCGCGGGGCCCACCTATGAGGTCGTTGATTATGCTTGGCGGTATGTAATATAGGCGGTATGTACAGTAGTCATCCGCTCAGGAATGCCTACTAATACCAACTATAGTTGCAGTTAATAAATAACTCTCAAAACAATAAGGGTATTCCGGTTCATGAATGAACCTTGTGAGATTACTCACCTCGAAGTTCCCGCTGCACCTTCAATATAGAACAAAGCAGCCAAACCTCAAAACAACCATCCAAGGATACTTCGTCAAGTACCGTACCTAATCACAATCGGTTTCCACTTAGTAATAATTCACAAACGATTTAAGTCCAAAACCCCTGTTTTGAACTAAAATCCCCAAAGTGATGCCAATCGAGGCGAAACCACATCCGAGACCACCCAATGTCTTTGGAATACTTCTACGATCGATATGTCAAAATTACAAGTCTATCGAACGCTCAAATCCTCAAGGATCGAATCAATCAAACTGTCCGAAACCGTAAAATTCACAACATATTCATACGATCTCCAAAAATTACGTATTATATATCAAAACACTCGTATTGACGAGTAGATGATATACAATACAAGAAACTATCCATTACTTGGCCGGAAGGCCACTACAGTCGGTAGTGCAACCACCACAACCTCCACCGGCCAAAACTCAAAACAAGATTAATCCAACCGTCCAAAATGTCAAGAACACCAAATAGATCAACTTTAATACCTGGGGTTCAAGCCAGCTCGGCCTAGATCGCTGCCACAAGCCGCTGTAAACTGTTCACCTTGAGTTGATCCTATTCCGACGTGAATCGATCAAAACAAACACCACAGATCGATCAAGGAGACTCCAAAGAACTCACGACAAGAAGCATGAAGCCACGACGTTGCCGGAACAAGGATTTTCGGTCAGGTCTGAATATCTCAATCTGTGCCACCTTGCAATGCCACCGTGGAGGAGAATCGCCTTTAGGGGCCACCACAGGGAGGAGCCGAACAAGGAGGCAAACAAGCTGGCCAAGTTTCACAGCCAGAGCTCGCCGGAAAAGCTGGGTCGGATCGTCTGAATCTGGGTCGGGTTACGCGGACTGAAGAGAGAGAGAACGGAGGTCTGGTTTCTGAAAATGGAAGCCTAAGTGAAAATAGTAACTTTCCCGAAAGGGAAACCCTATATATAGTAACTTTCCAAATTTCCAAATGCTCATAACTTTCTCATACGAACTCCGATTTCCACGTTCCATATGTCCGCGAACTCGTATCGACGCGCTCTACAACTTTCGTGAAGGAAGTTTTCTGAAAATCCCAACGTAAAAAAAGTCAACCTTTGCACCCCCCTAAAACCATACTTTTTGAATAAAAATTCATCCGAAACACTTCCACTCCATCCACGAGCCACGAAACCGTCCGATAACCACAAAATTAATTCCGGAAAATCCTCGGAAAATAAATAAAAATTTCCGGGGCATCACAATAACTCTATCATGAAGAAGCATCATTACAAATAGCACAGCTTTCCTACTATGTTGCCGCACGGAAACAAATTCGGTGACACTTCATTTCATCCTGCCACTAGGAGGTACTGTCCATTTGATCGAGCAAAGGGCTTGCCTCCTTGCTAGGCCAGGCAAGGCACATTGAGTGTCCATACTCAGACAACGCCCACGTCGCCCTACCCTAATAAAGGAGGGACTAATTACCGACATAAAGCCACATGTCACTATAATTAAAAAACAGTAATACATAAAAGTAAAATAGTAGAAGCCCAAAGGCAGAGCCCAAGCCCAATCACGTACCCTTAAGGAATTGGGTAGCCCAACATCCAGCCTAGATAACATTGAGAAACCTCCAGCCCACAGCCCAGGCCCAACTTTGCTCCAAAACCACCACAACCTGCACCTCGTTGCGGTCACCGCCGCCACGGCTACATCATGTACGCTAGTACATCACCATCATGGAAGAGAACCCGTCGCGGTCGCACCACCCTAGCATCCAAACCATGGCAGATATGGGTTGAAATTCCTATACTGCACCATGTTGAGATCGCGGATGAAGCGATTGCCTATCTCTGCTCACCGTTCGACCCCATCACTTCCACCCAGATCGCCAGTCACCAACCACCCTTACGACCCGATTAAAACGCACCACAACCCGCATAAGCGGCGCAACAATCCGTCCATAGTCCTGGCCTACCCTCCATCGATGCACCGCTACCTTGGGAGGCCTTCTCTCGCTTTATCTGCCACCGTTTGACATAAGCAGAACCAAAACCCGTTAGAAGCCATAACACAACAAACAACTACCCGTTCGGCGAGGCTAATGGCCTACCTCGGCCCGATGAGTAGCCGGACGAGACCAATGAGGCAAAAACAAAATGATGTTACTGTGACATTCTTAAATTTTGTCCTAAATTTTTTTAGTGTTATACCCCTAAAGTTAATAGTAAATAACTTTATATATCTTTCTAATTGTTGGGAAAAAAAATTAAAACTTCAATAAATAATTAATATGAAAATTTATTATTTTCAGAAACTAACTACCCACATCTAGATTCTGCACACCCATAGGGTGTGAACAGTTTCTAGTGTTATTTATATTTAATTGTATTTATATCTAATTATGACTCTTTTCCCTAATTAAAGATTTCAAACTACCAGGCGGCGTCATTTAATTTTTCCTTAAATAAATTGTAATTAAATAAGGTTAGAAACCATAATATTTAGATTTTCAAAATCAATGGCAATAAATATTTTTAAAACATATCACTTTACTCCCATTTTTTAGTTAATTTTCTTTTTTGTTCTAAGAGTTATGATTAATCAATTTATTTTCTAATACATAACATCACATGTGAAAAAACTTTGTAACTGTTAATTTGTTTGATCTCTCTAATGACAACTTTTTAGTTCCACTACTGTGGAGAAAGTGAGAAACTACTGATATAGTTTTGGTTGAATGTTCAACTCATAATTTTATACTTGATTAACATGGTGTTTGTTGAATGTGAGCTCAAATAACACAAAACCTATTTACATGCATCTATTTAAAGGGAACAATAATAAATCTTTATGGATTTCTCAATAACAAACACAAGTAATCAATATTGTCATTTACAAAACGTCAATATAATAGAATATACTAATCGTATTAAATAGTAATCCTAATATAGTAAAAAAGTAGGATATTTCATGATTTTTTAGATTAAGGATATTTTAGGTACTTTGGGTTGTGTATTTAGTAAAATATTAGAATGAGAAATTAAATGGGTGGTGTATTAAGTATGGAATGTGTATTAAGTAATTAGGGGTGTGTATTTAAAACTTCTCTAAAGTTAATAGTAAATAACTTTATATATCTTTCTAATTGTTGGGAAAAAAAAATTTAAACTTCAATAAATAATTAATAAGAAAATTTATTATTTTCAGAAACTAACTACCCACTTCTAGATTCTGCACACCCATAGGGTGTGAACAGTTTCTAGTGTTATTTATATTTAATTGTATTTATATCTAATTATGACTCTTTTCCCTAATTAAAGATTTCAAACTACCAGGTGGCGTCTTTATTGGAGATAAGAAACAGAAGGATGTGCAGGGTATCGTCCCTAATCCTCTTGCCCTCTCCTTCATTAAAGAATTCTGCAAAACCCTAAGACCAAAGAGACTTCCATAGCTTATCTTAAGTTTCGAGGTTAGGCATCTGCCTAGACTCGACCCCCCTGAATCTGCCCCTACTGTTTAGCTAAAAAATTGTATCCATAATGTGTATGGCATAGATTAAACCATCTCCCTCTAGTGAATGCTTTTAAAGAGCTTTTCTTGAAGATCTTGATGATATGACTATGCTTCGAACAACTTTGGATCTAGATCCTCTCCTTGGCAATAGTTGGTCCTTGGTTGTCCTTGACTTCCAATCCTGGTGGTTGGCTCCATATCCAAAGGCTAGTGATCGAAGCACCACGTCAGCAATCAATGAATAATAAATGCAAATTTCAGTTTTTCAGCATCAATACTTAACACCGTTTTCTCTATATCTTCTATTCTCTCCTTCATCTCATGCTCCGCCATTAAAGCTCTCCTCCAAATCCAATTATTGTTCCGCCAACTTCTCGCATTTAGATCTGTCTTATGATGTCATAAGTTATCTAAATCCTAGAAGGACCAAATTTCATGTTGATGTCCTGAGAAATACAAGAAATAGCTCCGTCGGGTTTTGTAGGGGTTTGGGATCCCTAATCTCTCAATTGCATGTGAGAAAATCCACCCCACATTGAACCTAATGAATTAAGCCTGATTGTTATCGAAGAAGAGGGAAGAGACAGAGGTGAGACAAAAAATAAAAAATAAAGGTAAACACTGTTTTTTTTTTTTTTTTTTTTTTGAGAAAGAGATAATTTGATTAAGTTATCTATGGCTAGAAGGCATCATATGATGTCTTACACCAAATAAAACCTAGATGGTCTAAGCTACCAAGCATATGACAGGTAACTTTCATTGTGAACAAAGTGTGCAGAATATTTAGACCTAGCCATATGAAGCCAAATCGAACACTACCTAAATCCTTGCTAGACTAACCTTAATCGCCTAGAGACCTCAATTAGTGTACAATTAGAGAAACTAAACTTAAATAGCAACAGACTTGAACCTTCAGATGCTAGGCACCGAGAAACAGGAGGCATAAAGCTTCCCTTTACCCATGACATGGCAGATCCAGTAAAAGACCTCCTGGGTCCCAAATCCAGACCCATGGAAAGAGCTGGGCCACCAAATGGGTGAAATGGGCCTCAAGACAGCCCAAAATCCAGGTAACCCGAAAAGATCTGAACAGCTGTTGTAGCAGTCTCCTGCAGGGGTCATCTTCGACAGTCCCAGTCACCAACTCTACGACCCACCATCTCCCTGAAACATCTCCGCCAGCCCCAGCAATAACAAACCATCCCATCTGCCGGGTGCCCAACCAATGACATTCATCTTCATGACTGTCATCACCTCAATTCCTGTCTCCTTGCGCATCCATCTTAGCCACCAAATCCTGAACCGACTGCCATTCTGAGCCACAGTTAGCAGTCCACGCAGTAGCAGTCCAGAAGTTAAGGCCAAGATCCAACCAATACAAAAAAAACTCACCAGTTGAGGACATCGCCGGAGACGCCCATGCTTAGGCCGCGCCCAGAAATCACCCAGCCCAATATTCATCGCCATCCACCACAGAAGATTAAGGCTTGAAAATGGCTTGATACTGGTAGACTGGGGAGCGGCCTCCACCGTGCTTGGTCACTGGAGGAACTGCTGGTGGGGAGGCGCTGAGGGCTCCCATTCGTGATGCCTGCTGTTGGCAGTGCTTAGGTGTCGAGAGTTTTCGCTCTCGCTAGGGTTTCTCAAGGTTGTTTTACACTTTAATAAAGGTAAACACTATTAAATGTTGTTAATGTGGAAAAATTAAAATTTTCATTTAATATTAAAAATTTGTTGACGTGGTGTCTCATGAGCCCTTGAATATGCAAATAATGGTTGTGATTAAAAATTCAAGAGAAACAAGGCCCAAAATGAGCCAAGGAGAGGATCCAGATTCAACAACTTTATGATGGGCCTAGTGATAATAATTTTATACCACGGTCATTAACAAAGTGTCCCTGTTATTTGTCCACGCAAGGACTAGTCATCAATTTGATAGAATAGAAAATTACATATAAGTGTCATTTTGAGACTTACTAGAGATTATCATTCCATTCACAACAGTCCAATTATCTGTGCCTGATTCTAGCTTGGCTCCATCTCTTCTTGTCTCTATCCTCTCCTTTCCACCACTAATCACCTTCACTAAGCCTCCAACTCATTCTCACCATGTAACTTAAAATTGGCTAATTACGAAAACCTCTATCTAACTAAATTGGATAAAATAGCCACCCCAGCTTAGTATTAAGCTTAAACACACACACCATCTTCTTCTTCTTCTACTTCTGAAACTCTCTCTTTCTCTCAAGCGAAGGTGTGAATATGCAAACATAGGTTTCAGCGACGTCTGGGATTACAAGTCTTCTGAGAATCAGAGACACTCTACTTCTTTCTCTACCACTTTACTCTTCGATGATACTCAGATTCAGGTCACTCTCCCTCTCTTACATTCTATCAGTCAAATTTTATTACGTAAATTTCATTTCGTTGCCAAAATTTCAAGAAAAATAAAAAGAAAGGTGCATTCTTTGTATTTAACCAATCAAAATTTGATGGATCCTTGTAGTTTAAGGAAAGTGTGGGTCAATTTGCACAAAAACACATTGCCCCACATGTTTCAAAAGTAGACCAAACTATAAATTTTCCCAAGGAGGTCAAATTATGGAAGCTCATGAGAGAGTTTAATCTTCATGGAATTACTGCCCCAAGTACCATTTTCATGATTATGATTTGGAAGTTGGTCATAAATTATAATGGGTTTTTGTAGAGAAGCAATTTTCTTTATAACAAACTTTGTATCAATTTTTGGGTGTGTATGCATTGATATGAACTTATGTTTGCTCTTCAGTTGTTGAGGGTCTAGTTTACATAACAAGCTAATATGTGAATTTCTAATCTACGATGCTGTAAGATGGGCAAAATAATCTTCCTAAGAAAATCCCACTATGTACTATGTATGTTGCATTAGTTGGCTTCTTCATTTCATTTGTCGTACGGAATGTCCTACCTATTTTAAATTGGAACATGGAACTATTTTGTTCCAAATCTATCTGCAATTTTTTTTCCCTTCAGAATACAAACATCTTCTTATTGTGTAAGCTCCCTTAGGATCTTTGTGTTTTACTACTTAAGCAAAATCAGAAAATAGATTAACTGAAAACAGAAACAACACGCAGTAATTTTTATAGTGGTTCAGCCAAAACTTTAGCCTACATCCACTTCATGATCTCTCTTGAGAGATTCACTAGCACTATGAAGAACTTAGGTGTTTACAAGAACTTATTGCAAATCCTTCAAACCTTCCTGACTAGTTCTTATCTCGCTATCACCTTGACTCTAGTTTTCTGCACTTTCTGTCTTGAATATTAGAAAACCCCATGCAGCTCCTATTTATAGCAAATAGAAGCTATTGATACAACATTGGATTGGGATTCCCAATCCTAATAGACTAAGCCTTTCTAAGCCTATAATACAAATCCTAATAGAACTTGAAAGACTAACTTTCCTAGAACTTATAGAACAGCTGCGCGCAAATATCTTTCCTTTCTAGACTTGGACTTGACTTATGAATCCTACATTTTCCAGATTGTATCAATGAGCCAAAAACAGAACAATCTCCACCTTGGTGAGTTAATACGAAAAACAATTGCTGCAACCTTCAGGATGTCTTGAACCTCTTGAAGTAATCCCAAACAAACCTTCACCTTGGAAAGACTCTTCTTGCCTCAACGCACCTCAAGTGAGGAGGTGCTCCACCACAACTTAAAATGTTGTGATACTGTGCAACTTCAAGCACTGCTTGAACTTCTCTACAACAACGGGCTTGGTATGACAATCAGCAGCATTGTTATCTGTGTGATCCTTCTCCATAATAATATTTCCAGATTCTACCCATTCTCTGATGTTGTGATAGCGAATATCAATGTGTTTTGTCCTTGCATGAAACACCTGGTTCTTTGCCAAATGAATGGCACTTTGATTGTCACACTTCACTACCACGCCTTCTTGGTGAATTCCAAATTCACTTACCAGCCCATTCAACCAAATAGCTTTCTTTGAAGCTTCTGTTAATGCCATATATTATGCCTCAGTAGTGGATAGAGTTATGACTACTTGAAGAGTTGCTTTCCAGCTCACAGGCCCTCCTCCACAAGTAAAAACATAATTTGTTGTTGACCACCTTCTATCTAAGTCCCCTGTGTAATCTGAGTCAACAAAAGCCAGCCACGCATGCTACTTCTTGTTTTCTCTCAAACATGAAGGATTTAGGTGTTTACAAGTACTTATTGTAGATCCCTCAAATCCCTCAGACTAGTTCTTATCTCTCTATCACCTTGACTCTCAGTTTTCTGCACTTTCTATCTTCTATTCTCAGAAAACCCCCTGCAACTCCTATTTATAGCAAATAGAGCTACTGATACAACATGGGATTAGAATTCCTAATCCTAATAGACTAAGCCTTTAATACAAATCCTAATAGAACTTGAAAGACTAACTTTCCTAGAACTTAAACAAAAGCTGCGAGCAAACCTCTTTCCTTTCTAGATTTGGATTTGAATTCTGCATCCTAATTTTCAGACTGTATCAATGAGCCAAAAACACAACAATCTCCACCTTGGTGAGTTGATACCAAAACGATTGCTGCAACCTTAAGGATGTCTTGAACTTCTTGAAGTAATCCCGAACAAACCTTGAAGAACCTTCACCTTGGCAAGACTCTTCTTGCCTCAACGCACCTCAAGTGAGGAAGTGCTCCACCACAACTCAGCATGTTGTGACACTGAGCAAGTTCAAGCAATGCTTGAACTTCTCTACAACAACGGGCTTTGTAAGACAATCTGCAGCATTGTCATTTGTGTGAACCTTCTCCACAAAGATATTTCCAGATTCTACCCAATCTCTGATCCTGTGATAGCAAATATCAATGTGTTTTTTCCTTGCATGAAACACCTGATTCTTTGCCAAATGAATGGCACTTTGACTGTCACACTTCACTACCACGCCTTCTTGGTGAATTCCAAATTCACTTGCCAGCCCATTCAACCAAATTGCTTTCTTTGAAGCTTTTGTTAATGCCATATATTCTGCCTCAGTAGTGGATAGAGTTATGACTGCTTGAAGAGTTGCTTTCTAGCTCACAGGCCCTCCTCCACAAAAACATAATTTGTTGTTGACCACCTTCTATCTAAGTCCCCTGCGTAATCTGAGTCAACAAAACCCGCCACACATGCTACTTCTTGTTTTCTGTCAAACATGATTCCAAGCTGCCTAGTCCCGTTTAAATACCTCAAAATCCACTTCACTGCTTCCTGCTTCCCAGTGGGGCTTACCAGGATTTGACATGTACTTAGAAACAACGCTCAATGCTTGAGCTAAATCTCGTCTTGTGCAGATTATCGCATACATGAGACACCCTACTGCACTTGCATATGGAACATCCTTCATCGCATCAATCTCTTTTTGACTTAATGGCCTTTACTTTGCACTTAACTGATAATGTGCAGCTAATGGGATAGAAACAACCTTAGCTCCATCCATGTTGAAGCATTCAAGTACCCTCATAATGTACTTTTCTTGTGACAGCCAAATTTTACCAGCTTTTCTACCCGCC